>NC_069459.1:21482068-21492068 GCF_026875155.1 Cherax quadricarinatus | reverse complement strand
ACAAGATTTCCTCTCAGGCAGAATAAAACCAAATCAGTATTGTTATTTGTCTTCAGGTCTGTATAGCGGACTGAGGGGAAATATTACCGTTGTGACGTCCTTCAGAGATGGCGAGTGTGTAAATGGTGGCAGCGGTGGCTTATTGCAAGTCTTCAGTTGTTCCTTACCTACGAGTTTTATTTCTGAAGAACAAGAAGGCACAATACCGGTCCGTGACGGACCGAAGTGTCGTTGTAAGATTCTCTCTCCTATGTGCTTGTTATCTGTGTGTTATTTTATATCTGCTTCCCTCTCCAGCGTTTTTCAGGGGTAACAGTCGTGTGTGTGATTATCAGGACGTTTATCGGGGCTACGTTTCGCCCACCAGGGGCTTCTATGGATAACTGTATAACGGGTTTTTTGCTCATATACTTATCAGTATTAATCACAAAATTTTGACGGTTAAAAGGACAGGACGTTCGGGGCAAAAAATTCAATTCAGACGACGTTTCGCCCTAAGCGGAACTTGGTATCATAATAATAATCTTTGATGAACATCAAAATGGTATAAAATACCGACAGGTTGGTAGGTAAGACACAAAGGCAACAGTTAGGCAAATTTATTCCGAAACGTTTCGCCTACACAGTAGGCTTCTTCAGTCGAATACAGAAAGTAGGCAGGAACAGTAGAGATGTGAAGACGATGTAATCAGTCCATCACCCTTGAAGTCGTAGAATTTGAGGTTGTCAGTCCCTCAGCCTGGAGAGTTCAGTTCCATAGTCAGGAACTATCTGAAGATCAAGCGACAGTGCGGAGACTTAAATACTGTCGGAAGGAGAGGTGCAGAGTGGTAGTAGTAGTAGTGAGAATGTAGCCACTGAGAGGTCAGGTCCCTCTCAGATCCAACAGTTCTCACTTGAAAGGGTTGTCCAAGGTGTTTTCTGTACCAAGAGGCCATGTGTTGCAGTGTCTGACAAGATGAACATCAAAATGGTATAAAATACCGACAGGTTGGTAGGTAAGACACAAAGGCAACAGTTAGGCAACTTTATTCCGAAACGTTTCGCCTACACAGTAGGCTTCTTCAGTCGAATACAGAAAGTAGGCAGGAACAGTAGAGATGTGAAGACGATGTAATCAGTCCATCACCCTTGAAGTCGTAGAATTTGAGGTTGTCAGTCCCTCAGCCTGGAGAGTTCAGTTCCATAGTCAGGAACTATCTAAAGATCAAGCGACAGTGCGGAGACTTAAATACTGTGGCTACATTCTCACTACTACTACTACCACTCTGCACCTCTCCTTCCGACAGTATTTAAGTCTCCGCACTGTCGCTTGATCTTCAGATAGTTCCTGACTATGGAACTGAACTTCTCCAGGCTGAGGGACTGACAACCTCAAATTCTACGACTTCAAGGGTGATGGACTGATTACATCGTCTTCACATCTATACTGTTCCTGCCTACTTTCTGTATTCGACTGAAGAAGCCTACTGTGTAGGCGAAACGTTTCGGAATAAAGTTGCCTAACTGTTGCCATAATAATCTTTCATTAGAATATGCAATGCAATGTTCTCCTGAAACTGTAACTATATAAACTGATAGAATAAACATTCAATGTAACCTTAGTGTAATCATGTGAAATATATATATCATTATGTTTATAATAAAATTGCTGAAGTCATATAACAATGGTTATAAATGACAATAATTTTTAAAGGGGTGGACCGGTAAGCCAGGGGAAGGCCTCGGTCAGATGACCAAAACCTCCAAAGGCGGGTCATCATCTGACTAAGACCCGCGTCAGGAAACGTTTGTCCTGTTTCCTGACGAACCTTACCTAACCTAACCTATGTTTATAATTACCTTTAACGTCTTCATCACATTATTATACAGAGCGAAACGTCGTCTCAGAAACCTCGCAAGATGTTCATGTCTCATCACGGAGACTAAGGATACAAACTCTTGTTTTAATGTTTCTTATATAAGAGATCTCTTTATTGTTTAATATTCTTCTTGGTAGCTCTTTATTAGTTAGTAATACTGGTTGCTTTATTAGCAATGTTGGTTGCTTTATTAATAATGATGGTTGCTTTATAAGTAATGTTGGTTGCTTTATTAGTAATGTTGGTTGCTTTATTAGTAATGTTGGTTGCTTTATTAGTAATGTTGGTTGCTTTATTAGTAATGTTGGTTGCTTTATTAGTAATGTTGGTTGCTTTATTAATAATGATGGTTGCTTTATAAGTAATGTTGGTTGCTTTATTAGTAATGTTGGTTACTTTATTAGTAATGATGGTTGCTTTATTAATAATGACGGTTGCTTTATAAGTAATATTGGTTGCTTTATTAATAATGATGGTTGCTTTATAAGTAATATTGATTGCTTTATTAGTAATGTTGGTTGCTTTATTAGTAATGTTGGTTGCTTTATTAGTAATGCCGGTTGATTTATTAGTTAGTAATGCTGGTTGCTTTATTAGTATTGCTGGTTACTTTATTAGTATTGCTGGTTGATTTATTAGTAGTAATGCTGGCTGCGTTATTAGTTAGTAATGCTGGTTACTTTATTAGTATTGCTTGTTGATTTATTAGTAGTAATGCTGGCTGCTTTATTAGTTAGTAATGCTGGTTACTTTATTTTAGTAATGCTGTTTGTTTTATTAGTAATGTTGATTGCTTTATTAGTAATGTTGGTTGCTTTATTAGTTAGTAATGCTGGTTGCTTTATTAGTAAATTTGGTTGCTTTAATAGTAATGTTGGTTGCTTTATTAGTAATGTTGGTTGCTTTATTAGTAATGCTGATTGTTTAATTAGTTAGTAATGCTGGTTGCTTTATTAGTTAGTAATGCTGGTTACTTTATTTTAGTAATGCTGTTTGTTTTATTAGTAATGTTGATTGCTTTATTAGTAATGTTGGTTGCATTATTAGTTAGTAATGTTGATTGCTTTATTAGTTAGTAATGCTGGTTGCTTTATTAGTCATGTTGGTTGCTTTATTAATAATGTTGGTTGCTTTAGTAGTAATGTTGGTTGCTTTATTAGTAATGTTGGTTGCTTTATTAGTAATGTTGGTTGCTTTATTAGTTAGTAATGTTGGTTGCTTTATTAGTTAGTAATGCTGGTTGTTTTATTAGTAATGCTGGTTGTTTTATTAGTTAGTAATGCTGGTTGTTTTTTTAGTTAGTAATGCTGGTTGCTTTATTAGTTAGTAATGCTGGTTATTTTATTAGTTAGTAATGCTGGTTGCTTTATTAGTTAGTAATGCTGGTTGCTTTATTAGTTAGTAATGCTGGTTGTTTTATTAGTTAGTAATGCTGGTTGCTTTATTAGTCAGTAATGCTGGTTGCTTTATTATTTAGTAATGCTGGTTGCTTTATTACTTAGTAATGCTGGTTACTTTATTAGTTAGTAATGCTGGTTACTTTATTAGTTAGTAATGCTGGTTGCTTTATTAGTTAGTAATGCTGGTTGCTTTATTAGTTAGTAATGCTGGTTGCTTTATTAGTTAGCAATGATGGTTGCTTTATTAGTTAGTAATGCTGGTTGCTTTATTAAATAATAATTCTGGTTGCTTTATTAGTTAATAATGCTGGTTGCTTTATTAGTTAATAATACTGGTTGCTTTATTGGAGGAAGAAGAATTGATGGAGAACTGTGTGTTAATCTGACATATCAGAATCCCTACATATAAATTTAAAGTTAGTTTATTATTATTCTTAGTATTTTTAATATATAATAATAATAATAATAATAATAATAATAATAATAATAATAATAATAATAATAATAATAATAATATAATAATAACAATTATTATTATTATTATTATTATTATTTATTATTATTATTATTATTATTATTATTATTATTATTATTATTATTATCATTATTATTATTATTATTGTTATTATTATTATTATTATTATTATTATTATTATTATTATTATTATTATTATTATTATTATTATTATTATTATTATTATTGTCATTATTATTGTAGTTGTTTTTGTTACTGTTATTACTATAATAATGTACGTTACGATATTTGGTTTAACCATGCACCCACTCTCTTCTTTCTCTCTCTCTCTCTCTCTCTCTCTCTCTCTCTCTCTCTCTCTCTCTCTCTCTCTCTCTCTCTCTCTCTCTCTCTCTCTCTGAATGAGGAACTTCTTCCCTGATTGCTAAACGTTCACAAGAAACATACACAGAGGGTTTCAATTCCAGACTGTGAGATAAATGTGAAACCACTGCCCACGTCCCTTGGCCAGGCTGATATGAAGTGTCTTACACACACACACACATACATACACACACACACACACACACACACACACACACACACACCATGGGGACACCTAAGGTGTATGTCTATCAGTGTCTATACGTTGAGTATTTAATTCTAATTTCTATTTTAAGGATTAAAGTTTGTTAACTGGTGGTAAAGAGGTGACAGGAAGCAGCAGCCTTAATGACCCTCGTGTTCTCAATATTCTTTAAATCCCATTACCGTAAAACATACATGCGTTCGTTTTGCATCCTTGTATGGGCTGATAAATTGCTGTATTAAGCGAAATGTTGCCGCAGTGAAAGCTTGCTTTGTTATCTGTGTATTTTGAATCCTGTCGACAGTCCAACATTAATTTCTTTTGTCAAGAAGAGTAAGAAGACTTGTCTATAAATCTCGCCTCTCGCCCTAGATTGAACCCGGGTTTCTTAGGTTGTAAGCTGAGTGCTGCCCCCGCTGACCTACGACTCACTTTACAAGTTTCCTCCGTGTCACGAGTAATTTCTTCCGACAATACTTGTGGCCGTTCCCTCCCCAAGTCTTAATGAGACGCAAGTGTCGAAGACTCATTTAGCAGGCAAGCACGTCAGCGGCCCCGTTTTCTGGTGTTCTCTTCTGGGCTGATAAGTGAGCCCCTGCTCCCAGCACTGTGTTGCTTCCAGACACTCTGGAACATGTTCAGAATGAAGGTATTTCTAAGGTGGTTTCTTTGCATCGCCACACTGCAATTCTTCTTTCGGTCTATTGTGCTGCTACTTAGGCCTACTGCAGCGACACGCTGTTACTGAGTTCTTATAAATATTGTAATCGATACATCATACCATCAATATACAACTATTTCTCTCTCTCTCTCTCTCTCTCTCTCTCTCTCTCTCTCTCTCTCTCTCTGTATATATATATTATATATATATATATATATATATATATATATATATATATATATATATATATATATATATATATATATATATAACAGCCCGATAGTCTCCCACTGAGGCAGGGTGATCCGATACAGAAGAAAACACTTTCACTGTTATTCACTCAATCTCTGTCTTGCCAGAAGTGATTCAACATAGCAGTTCAGATGACTCCCAAAACGGAAATATGTCCACCTTCCTTCAGAGTGCAGGCACTGTACTTTCCACCTCCAGGACTCAAGTCCGGCTAACCGGTTTCCCTGTCCAAGCCCCTAAAACTTAAAACCTTCTTTACCCACTTTCTTTCCAGTCTGACTTCTATAGGTTTAGTGCTTCACTCTGATTATAATAAATATAATTACACCGAGAAACAATTGACAGTCAGGTAAACAAAGCAGTTGCGTAAACAAAACAACAGTTAGTTAAGCGCAAGAACAGTTACGTAAACAAAAGAACAATTATATAAACAAAAGAATACTTGGGTAAACAAAACAAAAGAGCGAGCAGATCTCTGAAAGGCGGGGAAAGATCCGGAGGAAAGTTTCCCTTAAGAATTCCCACTTTACGCAAGGATTACCGTGGAGTTAGGGAAGGAATGTCCACTTGGCGGGGGAAAACACCAAGCCCATTGGCGGGGAGAAAGGAAGAGCTAGGGAGAGTTAGTGAACCACTGGCCTTCCTTGTTAATGGAGATGGTGGCCGGTAGGGAGTGGAGAGAAGGGAGACGCTGGGGAAATCTCCCTAGAGAAAGAGAGAGGAAGGGGAAGAAATATAAATGGAGAGTGAGAGAGGAGGATAGAGTAAATAAAAGAGAAAATGGAAGGTAAAGGATCAGAAGGACAAGAAAGTAGGAAAGAGAGAGAGGAAGAGGTACTTAAGTGTATATATATATATATATATATATATATATTTATATATATATATATATATATTATATATTAATATATATATATATATATATATATATATATTATATATATATATATATAATTATTATTATTATTATAAGTGAAAATGTTATATTAAAAATCATAGAAGCAGAAAAAACAAAGTTAATTTATATCACACTGTCAGGTAAGACTGTTGTAAAATCTGACCAAATAAATCTGCTAACAAGCTTATAAATTCACACATGAACGTACAATTCAGTGAGTGAATCGAGTGTTTAGCTGTGTTGGAGGCGTTCACTCGAGGCCTCGTTTCACACTATGTACAGTGATACAGAGATGATGAGGTCACAAGTGTTGAGGTCACAGAGGTAAGACGATTGACCATTTAAGTGACAGTGACCTCTGGCAGCAGAGTGAGAGAGCTAAGATAGTAGCAGTGACCTCTAGCAGCAGAGTGAGAGAGCTAAGATAGTAGCAGTGACCTCTGGTGTAGTAGAGTGAGAGAGCTAAGATAGTAACAGTGACCTCTGGCAGCAGAGTGAGAGAGCTAAGATAGTAGCAGTGACCTCTGGTAGTAGAGTGAGAGAGCTAAGATAGTAACAGTGACCTCTGGCAGCAGAGTGAGAGAGCTAAGATAGTAGCAGTGACCTCTGGTAGCAGAGTGAGAGAGCTAAGATAGCAACAGTGGCCTCTGGTAGTAGAGTGAGAGAGCTAAGATAGTAACAGTGACCTCTGGTAGCAGAGTGAGAGAGCTAAGATAGTAACAGTGGCCTCTGGTAGTAGAGTGAGAGAGCTAAGATAGTAACAGTGACCTCTGGTAGCAGAGTGAGAGAGCTAAGATAGTAACAGTGACCTCTGGTAGCAGAGTGAGAGAGCTAAGATAGTAACAGTGACCTCTGGTAGCAGAGTGAGAGAGCTAAGATAGTAACAGTGACCTCTAGCAGCAGAGTGAGAGAGCTAAGATAGTAGCAGTGACCTCTGGTAGTAGAGTGAGAGAGCTAAAATAGTAACAGTGACCTCTGGCAGCAGAGTGAGAGAGCTAAGATAGTAGCAGTGACCTCTGGTAGTAGAGTGAGAGAGCTAAGATAGTAGCAGTGACCTCTGGTAGCAGAGTGAGAGAGCTAAGATAGTAACAGTGACCTCTGGTAGCAGAGTGAGAGAGCTAAGATAGCAACAGTGGCCTCTGGTAGTAGAGTGAGAGAGCTAAGATAGTAACAGTGACCTCTGGTAGCAGAGTGAGAGAGCTAAGATAGTAACAGTGGCCTCTGGTAGTAGAGTGAGAGAGCTAAGATAGTAACAGTGACCTCTGGTAGCAGAGTGAGAGAGCTAAGATAGTAGCAGTGACCTCTGGTAGCAGAGTGAGAGAGCTAAGATAGTGACAGTGACCTCTGGTAGCAGAGTGAGAGAGCTAAGATAGTAGCAGTGACCTCTGGTAGCAGAGCGAGAGAGCTAAGATAGTGACAGTGACCTCTGGTAGCAGAGTGAGAGAGTTAAGATAGTAAAAGTGACCTCTGGTAGCAGAGTGAGAGAGTTAAGATAGTGACAGTGACCTTTGGTAGCAGAGTGAGAGAGCTAAGATAGTGACAGTGACCTTTGGTTGCAGAGTGAGAGAGCTAAGATAGTGACAGTGACCTTTGGTAGCAGAGTGAGAGAGCTAAGATAGTGACAGTGACCTTTGGTAGCAGAGTGAGAGAGCTAAGATAGTGACAGTGACCTTTGGTAGCAGAGTGAGAGAGCTAAGATAGTGACAGTGACCTTTGGTAGCAGAGTGAGAGAGCTAAGATAGTGACAGTGACCTTTGGTAGCAGAGTGAGAGAGCTAAGATAGTGGAAGACCAGAGCGAGAGAGATTTACCTTTGTGTTCTGAGCTGAGGTGTTTAAGGTTTCTTAGAGTATTGCCCATGTACCGTACAGTACTTCCCACGTATAGTAAGGTACTGCCCATGTATCGTAAGGTACTCTCCAAGTATCGCGAGGTGCTGCCCATGAATCGTGAGGTACTGCTCACGTATCGTGAGGTACTGCCCACGTATAGTGAGATACTGCCCACGTATAGTGAGGTACTGCCCACGTATAGTGAGGTACTGCTCACGTATCGTCAGGTACTGCCCACGTATCGTGAGGTACCGCCCACGTATCGTGAGGTACCACCCACGTATCGTGAGGTACCACCCACGTATCGTGAGGTACTGCCCACGTATCGTGAGGTACCACCCACGTATCGTGAGGTACCACCCACGTATCGTGAGGTACCACCCACGTATCGTGAGGTACTGCCCACGCATCGAGCACCACAGCTCAAGCACCATAAAAATAACAGGTAACACCGCAACAAAGGTTAAATCTCAGGGATCTAAACCGTTGTAAAAAAATACAAACATTACGTTGATTAGCGAATAAAAACTGAAAGTCAATCAGTGGAAAAAAGTGATTTAAAAAAATTTCTTGATTCTTTACTAGACTGACAATTTAGTTTTTGTAATTAAACGAGATTAATATATTGTATATAATAAGGAAATCTGTTGCTTACTTGAGGTGTTGCGAGTCAGTATTTCTGAAACATTGCAAAACAGTTTTTCCGAGAGAAGAGTTCTTCAGAAAATAATCAAGCAAGAACTTAGCTAGAAGATCTCAAAGATTAAAACTTGAACACGTAACGTGAGATCCAATACTTTCTTCGAGCACTCTTTTTCTCAAACAGTTTTGTATAAAAATTATGATATTGTACAACCTAATCTCGTGCATCTTAGTTTTTTCTGTCCAGAGATATAATATATATATATATATATATATATATATATATATATATATATATATATATATATATATATATATATATATATATATATATATATATATATATATATATATATATATATATATATATATATATATATATATATATATATATGCAAAACAACCACTCTGAAAGAATAGAGAAATTCCAAGCGCTTTCGTGACTACTCACATTATTAAGGAACTATGATAATGTGAGTAGTCACGAAAGCGCTTGGAATTTCTCTATTCTTTCAGAGTGGTTGTTTTGCATATTTTGAAATCACCTGTTTACTGTGATCTTATTGCATATATATATATATATATATATATATATATATATATATATAATATATATATATATATATATATATATATTATATATATATATATATATATATATATATATATATATATATATATATATATATATATATATATATATATATATATATATATATATATATATATATATATATATATATATATATATATATATATATATGTTGTTATTGATCAATACCACTCGTTCGTGGTTACAATAATATAAAATACTGCTCGTTAAACAGTACACCAAACAGGAGCTAGAATGAAATTAGCCTAGAGTCATCCACACCATGGTGTGTCCTTCGGTAGGGAGTACAACATCGAGTTCCGCTGGATGCCCTACTTGTAAGGATCGTATGGTTAAGTGGATTAGGGCGTCATGCGTTTTCGCCCACCATGAGGCAGGCCAAAGCAGCATGGGTTCGAGTCCTTGGCTAGTGCAGCGTTGTTATTGATCAATACCACTCGTTCGCGGTCACAATTATATATATATATGTGTGTGTGTGTGCACCATTTACCAAACTGCGGCAGGCCAGGGCTCGACCTCACGACACATTGTCCCGCTTCAAGAGACAACACAACGTACGTATCACCTTACCACTGCTTGTTGAGGAGGGTATTCAAATAGGAAGAGGCTGAAATTAATCCTTGAGATACCACTGCCACGAGTGTCCTCGGATTACGGGAAAAACATCTAGCTCTGCTGGTTGCGTGATCTTTGTAGGATCGCTGGCTCACTGGTAAGGTGACATGGTACATTGTGTTGCCTCTTGAGCTATAAAACACTTTCTATAAAAAAAAATTAAAAAAAGGAATTAACCAAAAC
>NC_069459.1:21474568-21477068 GCF_026875155.1 Cherax quadricarinatus | reverse complement strand
ACTATTATTATTATATTACTATTATTATTATATTATTATTATTATTATTATTATTATTATTATTATTATTATTATTATTATTATTATTATTATTATTATAATGTTATTATTATTATTATTATTATTATTATTATTATTATTATTATTATTATGCGTAGTAGTAGTAGTAATGATAGTATTAATAGTAGTTATAGTAGTAGTGATAGTAGCAGTAGTGATAATAGTAGTAGTAATAGTAGTAGCAGTTACAGTAGTAATATTAGTAGTAGTATCAGAAATAATATTACTACGTAGTATTAGTAGTAGTAACAGTAGTAGAGGTAGTAGTAATAGCAATAGTATTTGAATTCAAATGAAGAACACTTGTAGACCCCTTGTCTTAAGAGTCCCTGGCCAGCATCAGGGACACAAGAACATCCCCTGAAGGCCGGGACTCGAACCAATGAGACTGGAGTCTCAGATTTTCCATGGAGGTAATTTTGTTTTCACTGCATGCAGATGTAGCGTGTTTTAAACCCACCTAAGTTTTTTAATCACAATTTTTTGGGCGAAATATTAAACTCGCAACGCTGAAGGTTGCTCATTTTTTGGAGGCCCGACGTCTGAAAATATGTTTGGAGGATAACTCACTCGAATATAAATACACACATTCATACATACATACATACATACATACATACATACATACATACATACATACATACATACATACATACATACATACATACATACATACATACTATACTTCCTTCTCACATTATCTTATTGCATATATATATATATATATATATATATATATATATATATATATATATATATATATATATATATATATATACATATATATATATATATATATATATATATATATATATATTATATATATATATATATATATTCATATATAAAGTAAATAGCAATAAAATGTATGAGTGAAACTATAGAACAAAACAGATAAGGGAAAACCCAAGCGATTTCATATGTTTCCACACACATCTTCAGAGGAACAGGAAGGAGAGACAAAAACAAAACAGGTGAAGTAATACGTCTCTCAGAGAAAGTGCTCTAATGAGCTCGGACATTAGAACCTTTAAATCAGGATTTAATGATTACGTTTCTAGCACTGGGTTTGCTTGTTTCAAAATGGAGGTCCTCTCTTTTACTCTTTCTCATTAATTGACCTCGATTGGAGCAGTGTTGTGTGTTGGGTCAGTGGCTGCCTGGTTCCAGTTGTTTGAGTATCTTTTAATTGGTTGGTTGCTTAATTGGATTTAAAGCCTATCGAGTACACGAAGGTCATTAAGGCTACACATCATCTGTGCACCACCAACAGTATGGACTGAAACAATCACACTGTATGTACAGTGAGGGAGAGACACCTCTGAGTCTCAGACTGTGTCTCAGACTGTGTCTCAGACTGTGTCTCAGACTGTGTCTCAGACTGTGTCTCAGACTGTGTCTCAGGTTTTGTCTCAGACTGTGTCTCAGACTGTGTCTTAGACTGTGTCTCAAACTGTGTCTCAGACTGTGTCTCAGACTGTGTCTCAGACTGTGTCTCAGACTGTGTCTCAGACTGTGTCTCAGACTGTGTCTCAGACTGTGTCTCAGACTGTGTCTCAAACTGTGTCTCAGACTGTGTCTTAGACTGTGTCTCAAACTGTGTCTCAGACTGTGTCTCAGACTGTGTCTCAGACTGTGTCTCAGACTGTATCTCAGACTGTGTCTCAAATTGTGTCTCAGACTGTGTCTCAGACTGTGTCTCAGACTGTGTCTCAGACTGTGTGTGAATATTACATCCTAACTGTAAACTGTTTAACGACAGTCTTCCACTGATATTCTCTGTCTTGAGCTGATGAATCCGTTGTGAGCCGAAACGTTTTCTCAATAAAGATTCCCATATACTGCACGAGAGTCTCATGTTCCAACTATTGGTTTTCAAAATAATTTTCATCACAACGACAACCCTGGCCATAGGGTCACAACGACAGCTCTGGCCATAGGGACACAACGACAGCTCTGGCCATAGGGTCAAAACGACAGCTCTAGCCACAGAGTCACAACGACAGCTCTGGCCATAGGGTCACAACGACAGCACCTGCAAAAGGGTCACAACGACAACTCTGGCCATAGGGTCACAACGACACCTCTGGCCATAGGATCGTAACTCATCAATTCTCTGAGCTCTAACTCTGATTTTGCTCTTAATTGTGTCTGTGGTGGCTTATTTGAATGGTATATATAATCAGCTTCGTAGAGCAGGTAATGATCTTGAGGCACTGACAGGTGCTGATAGAGTCACCGGAGAACTGATTTAAGAAAATATTCCTTGAGAAACTTGCAATTTAAGCTGCTAAATTCTATTGAAACTTTGCGTAGAAGCGGTGTATTTTCCACTCTGAGAGAGAGAGAGAGAGAGAGAGAGAGAGAGAGAGAGAGAGAGAGAGAGAGAGAGAGAGAGAGAGAGAGAGTTACAAGTTTGATAATGATGATCCTGGGTGAT
>NC_069459.1:21462068-21472068 GCF_026875155.1 Cherax quadricarinatus | reverse complement strand
AAGTCAATAACTTGATAAAATAGGCAAGAACGTGATAAAATAGGCAAGAACGTGATAAAATAAGGCAATAACGTGATAAAATACGGTAAAATAAGGCAATAACGTGATAAAATAAAGTGACATAAGGCAATAACGTGATACAATAAGGCAATAACGTGATAAAGTAGGGGAGAAGGAGAAGAAGAGGTGATATATGCGATTAGATAAGAAAATAACACAATAACTATAAATAAGAGGAAGAAAAAAGAATAGGCAGACTGGAATGGAAGAGAGAGAGAGGAGAAAGGGAAGAAAAGAAGACTAGGGAGGATAGGATACTTCTTCTTGGTGGCGTTCAACGAGTTTAAACCCTCGTTTTCCCTGGCTAAGGAAAAAACGAAGAGGAGGAGGAAGAGAAGAAGGTAAAGGGAAAGAAAGAGGAGAAATAGTTAAAACAGGAAATAGGCAAGTGTTGTTCTTGTATTGAAGTGTGTGTGTGTGTGTGTGTGTGTGTGTGTGTGTGTGTGTGTGTGTGTGTGTGTGTATGTGTGTGTGTGTGTGTGTGTGTGTGTGTGTGTGTGTGTGTGTGTGTGTGTGTGTGTTTGTTTGTGTTTGTTTATGCTTGCCTGACTAAAGTGCATGTATAAAGGCACTTGTGTTTTTATGATTTTTTTCTGTAATGTTCACGAGTACCTGGTCATCCACGTGTGTACCGCACTGTCTATGTGTAATGTGTTTGTCTTTTGTGTACTGGTTCTTGAACTGCGTGTGCGTGTTAATCTGTGTAAGTTTATCTACCTGTGTAAGTCTGTGTACGTCCACTTAAATATGTAAATCTGTGTACGTTCACGTACCTATAGAAGTCTGTATAGTTCACCGACCTATGAAAGTCTGTGTAGTTCACCTACCTATGGAAGTCTGTGTAGTTCACCTACCTATGGAAGTCTTTGTAGTTCACCTACCTATGGAAGTCTGTGTAGTTCACCTACCAATGGAAGTCTGTGTAGTTCACCTACCTATGGAATCACCTACCTATGGAAGTCTGTGTAGTTCACCTACCTATGGAAGTCTGTGTAGTTCAACTACCTATGGAAGTCTGTGTAGTTCACCTACCTATGGATGTCTGTGTAGTTCACCTACCTATGGATGTCTGTGTAGTTCACCTACCTATATAAGCCTCTGTAGTTCACCTACCTATGGAAGTCTGTGTAGTTCCCCTACCTATGGAAGTCTGTGTAGTTCACTTACCTATAGAAGCCTGTGTAGTTCACCTACCTATGGAAGTCTGTGTAGTTCCCCTACCTATGGATGTCTGTGTAGTTCACCTACCTATGGAAGTCTGTGTAGTTCACCTACCTATGGAAGTCTGTGTAGTTCACCTACCTATGGAAGTCTGTGTAGTTCACCTACCTATGGAAGTCTGTGTAGTTCACCTACCTATGGAAGTCTGTGTAGTTCACCTACCTCTGGAAGTCTGTGTAGTTCACCTACCTATGGAAGTCTGTGTAGTTAACCTACCTATAGAACCCTGTGTAGTTCACCTACCTATGGAAGTCTGTGTAGTTCACCTACCTATGGAAGTGTGTGTAGTTCACCTACCTATGGAAGTCTGTGTAGTTCACCTACCTATGGATGGGCAATTCGCGTGTGTAGTGCTATGCGAAACAAGCAACTGGGAACAACATCGTAATCGTTATTACTTCTGAAATTGCATCTTTTGTGCGCATTTGAGAAAGAACATGTGTACCAGTGTGTATCTGAACCGTGTGCGTGTATGTGTGTGTGTGTGAGTGTGTGTGTGTGTGTGTGTGTGTGTGTGTGTGTGTGTGTGTGTGTGTGTGTGTGTGTGTGTGTGTGTGAGTGTGTGTGTGTGTGTGTGTGTGTGTGTGAGTACTTACCTAATTGTACTCACCTAATTGTGGTTGTAGGGGTTGAGACTCACCTCCTGGCCCCGCCTCTTCAGTGAACGCTACTAGGTCCTCGCTCTCCCTGCTCCATGAGCTTTATCATACCTCGTCTTAAAGCTATGTATGGTTCCTACCTCCACTACATCACTTGCTAGACTATTCCACTTCCTGATTACTCTATGACTGAAGAAATGCTTCCTAACATCCCTTTGACTCATCTGAGTCTTCAACTTTCAAGTGTGACCCCTTGTTTCTATGTCCCATCTCTGGGACATTCTGTCTCTGTCCACCTTGTCTATTCCACGCTGTATTTTGTATGTCGTTATCATGTCTCCCCTAACCATCCTGTCCTCCAGAGCCGTCAGGCCGATTTTCCTTAATCTTTCTTCGTAGCTCTGGAACTAACCTTGTCGCAAACCTTTGCACTTTCTCTAATTTCTTGACGAGCTTGACCCGGTGTGGGTTCCAAACTGGTGCTGCATACTCCAGTATGGGCCTGACGTACACTGCGTACAGTGTCTTGAACGATTCCTTTCTGGTTGATGTGTGCTTCCGGAGACATGCTCGGTGTTATACTCACCCCAAGATCTGTTTCCTTGAGCGAGGTTTGGAGACTTTGGCCACCAAGTCTATACTCTGTCTACGGTCTCCTTTGCCCTTCCTCGATCTTCATGACTTAGCATTTGGCAGGGTTAAATTCGAGAAGCCAGTTGCTGGACCAGGTGTCCAGCCTGTCCAGGTCTCTTTGAAGTCCTGCCTGATCCTCATCTGATTTAATTCTCCTCATTAACTTCACATCATCTGCGAACAGGAACACTTCTGAGTCTATCCCTTCCATCATGTCATTCACATATACCAAAAATAGCATGGGTCCTAGTACCCACCCCTGGGGGACCCCGCTCGTCACAGGTGCCCACTGTGATACCTCATCATGACTCGTTGTTACCTCCCTGTCAGGTATTCTCTGATCCATTGCAGTGCCCTTCCTGTTATGCGCTCCTGTTCCTCCAGTTTCTGCACTAATCTCTCGTGAGGAACTGAGTCGAAGGCCATCTTGCAGTCCAAAAAAATGAAATTAACGTACCCCTCTCTCTCTCTCGTGTCTTACTTCTGTTACTTTATCATAAAACTCCAGAAGGACTGTGACACAGGATTTGCCTTTCATGCATCCGTGCTGGTTGTCGTTTATACTCTTGTTCCGTTCCAGGTGCTCCACCACTCTCCTCCCGATAATCTTCTTCATGACTTTGCATACTATACACATACATTCCCCTCTTTGCCTCCAAGGACAAAGTTCTTTGTCTCCACAGACTCCTAAGTGTACCACTCACCCTTTTCCCCTCATCAATTCTATGATTCACCTCATCTTTCATAGACCCATCCGCTGACACGTCCACTCCCAAATATATGAATACATTCACCTCCTCCATACTCTCTCCCTCCAATCTGATATTCAATCTTTCATCACTTAATCTTTTTGTTATCCTCATAACCTTACTCTTTCCTGTATTCACTTTTAACTTTCTTCTTTTGCACACCCTACCAAATTCATCCACCAATCTCTGCAACTTCTCTTCAGAATCTCCCAAGAGCACAGTGTCATCAGCAAAGAGCAACTGTGACAACTCCCACTTTATGTGTGATTCTTTATCTTTTAACTCCACGCCTTTTGCCAAGACCCTCGCATTTTCTTCTCTTACAACCCCATCTATAAATATATTAAACAACCATGGTGACATCACACATCCTTGTCTAAGGCCTACTTTTACTGGGAAATAATTTCCCTCTTTCCTACATACTCTAACTTGAGCCTCACTATCCTCGTAAAAGCTCTTCACTGCTTTCAGTAACCTACCTCCTACATCATACACCTGCAACATCTGCCATATTGCCCCCCTATCCACCCTGTCATACGCCTTTTCCAAATCCATAAATGCCACAAAGACCTCTTTAGCCTTATCTAAATACCGTTCACTTATATGTTTCACTGTAAACACCTGGTCCACACACCCCCTACCTTTCCTAAAGCCTTCTTGTTCATCTGCTATCCTATTCTCTGTCTTTCTCTTAATTCTTTCAATAATAACTCTACCATACACTTTACCAGGTACACTCAACAGACTTATCCCCCTATAATTTTTGCACTCTCTTTTGTCCCCTTTGCCTTTATACAAAGGAACTATGCATGCTCTCTGCCAATCCCTAGGTACCTTACCCTCTTCCATACATTTATTAAATAATTGCGCCAATCACTCCAAAACTATATCCCCACCTGCTTTTAACATTTCTATCTTTATCCCATCAATCCCGGCTGCCTTATCCCCTTTCATTTTACCTACTGCCTCACGAACTTTCCCCACACTCACAACTGGCTCTTCTTCACTCCTACAAGATGTTATTCCTCCTTGCCGTATACACGAAATCACAGCTTCCCTATCTTCATCAACATTTAACAATTCCTCAAAATATTCCCTCCATTTTCCCAATACCTCTAACTCTCCATTTAATAACTCTCCTCTTGAATTTTTAACTGACAAATCCATTTGTTCTCTAGGCTTCCTTAACTTGTTAATCTCACTCCAAAACTTTTTCTTATTTTCAATAAAATTTGTTGATAACATCTCACCCACTCTCTCATTTGCTCTCTTTTTACAATGCTTCACCACTCTCTTAACCTCTCTCTTTTTCTCCATATACTCTTCCTTCCTTGCATCACTTCTACTTTGTAAAAACTTCTCATATGCTAACTTTTTCTCCCTTACTGCTCTCTTTACATCATCATTCCACCAATCGCTCCTCTTCCCTCCCGCACCCACTTTCCTGTAACCACAAACTTCTGCTGAACACTCTAACACTACATTTTTAAACCTACCTCATACCTTTTTATATATATATATATATATATATATATATATATATATATATATATATATATATATATATATATATATATATATATATATATATATATATATATATATATATATATATATATATATATATATATATATATATATATATATATATATATGAGACTGCTCTTCACTGTATGTTTGTAGATTGGATTGGCTATTCTCCTGTCCCGTGACGAGACCTGGTTGGCTATTCTCCTGTCCCGTGACCAGTCCTGATTAGGTCGTTGTGTATGACAATGCAAGACGGGCGGAGAGATGCACTTACGGACGTGGAGGGTTGGTCGTGGGAGCCGAAATTGGCCGGGGATGGCAGGGTTGGTGCTCTCTGTTGCTCGTGATGATACATGACCTGAAGAACTACACGAGAGATTGAAATACTTACATGAGTTTCTGTATACATTCATACGTACACACAACAGACACACACACACGCACATACACACACACACACACACACACACACGCGCGCGCGCACGCACATCTTAATAAGGAATCGTTCAGGACCCTGTACACTGTGTACGTTAGGCCCTTGTTGGAGTATGCAGCACCACTTTGGAACCCACACCTAGCCAAGCATGTAAGGAAATTAGAGAAAGTGCAAAGGTTTGCAGCAAGACTAATCCCGGAGCTAAGGGATATGTCCTACGATAAGAGGTTAAGGGAAATCGACCTGACGACACTGGAAGACAGGAGAGATAGGGGAGGATATGATAACCACATATAAAGTAATGAGAGGAATTGACAAGGTGGACCGAGACAGGATGTTCCAGAGATGGGACACAGCAACAAGGGGTCACAGTTGGAAGTTGAAGACTCAGATGAATCACAGAGATATTAGGAAGTATTTCTTCAGTCACAGAGTTTACAGGAAGTGGAACAGTCTGGAAAATGATGTAGTGGAGGCAGGATCCATACATAGCTTTAAGAAGAGGTATGATAAAGCTCATGGAACAGGAAGAGTGACCTAGTAGCGACCAGCGAAGAGGCGGGGCCAGGAGCTGTGAATCGACCCCTGCAACCACAACTAGGTGAGTACAACTAGATGAGTACACACACACACACACACACACACACACACACACACACACACTCAGCGAGTGGCTGAGATTTAACCCAGGTCGTCTAGGCAGCCTGCAGGGAAGTTAGCTAAACCCTTGACCACTACACCACCATGCCACAAGACGTTAGATGTCCCGTAAGACACTAGACTTGTTTGTACCCAACGACAAGCCCATTCTGGTAGCGATAAGTTCAAGGAGTAATTTCATTCTCCTCCCATTTGGATATCAGTCTCACGAGAACTACAGAAATCACTGTATTTTATAGTTTAGTGAATATACACTAAAAGTTTACATAAGTCTTTATTTCGGGGAATAGTATATTCTTGCCTGATATTGTACAGGTGACATGTAGTCTTAATGACCCTGGGATAGTCGATAGGCTTTAAACTTGACAAACCCACTAGTCGACCAGTTAATTCAGGGCAATTCGTACCAGTTTGCTATTTGGCTAGAAACATTTCGCCCCTGTCCATTATCCGAGGCAGCTTAGCTCTCTGTAATCGATCACTTGATGGCAAACCTTTGAGACAAGTTCAATCGATTATTCGATCCTAAGCAGCTCATTCCAGAAAAGTATCTGATTCCAGTCTAGTGCACCTTATTACATTATGGAATTCCTTGGAAACGCCTCCAGTTCCTGTCGTCCAGTTTAAATATTAATGGAAACATTGTCATATCTTTTTTTATTTTGCTCTTTCGGGGATCTTTCCGTATTAAATAATTTAGCAAATTTGATTTTAAGCATTGATGGTGCTGGTATAATCATTTTTCACCATTATGATTACTGTAATCATCATTATCAGTCTCTATGATTGCTAGTCATTATATTCATCAGTTATATATAGATAATTGATTATATCCCTAGGCTCAGTATTTTCAATTTGTTTATAATTTGAAATTTTCAAAGTTACTCTGATCTTCAGGATGATTTATTTCTAAACTCTGCTAGGTACGACGGCACCTAGCAAACACTGTGCTAGGTACGACGGGTCCTAACAAACACTTAATCAGGAATACACAGACACCTAGTAAGGAATACACAAACAGTTAGTAATACACAAATACCCAGTTAGGAATACCCAGACGAATACATAGCAAAAAATTGCACAGAGAATTCTTTAACTGATACATCAGAAAAATACACTGTACATTGTTAAAATAAATTCCACAAAATATGCACCACAGGAATTTTATTACATCAGGTGGCGGCCTCAGTGTGCTGTAATGAGTGTTGTCACTCTCTCAAGTGCATCATATGATAATAACCAGAGCAAGATGCCATTGAGATGAAATAAAGATACGTCATTTAAAACTAGAGTTTATTTTACACCTTTCTCTTAGGCTTGAGTTCTGACGTTTGTTCCCGAACACATGTCGTGAGGTGGTTCAGAACACATGTGGTGAGGTGGTTCAGAACACATGTCGTGAGGTGGTTCAGAACACATGTGGTGAGGTGGTTCAGAACACATGTGGTGAGGTGGTTCAGAACACATGTGGTGAGGTGGTTCAGAACACATGTGGTGAGGTGGTTCAGAACACATGTCGTGAGGTGGTTCAGAACACATGTGGTGAGGTGGTTCAGAACACATGTGGTGAGGTGGTTCAGAACACATGTGGTGAGGTGGTTCAGAACACATGTGGTGAGGTGGTTCAGAACACACGTCGTGAGGTGGTTCAGAACACATGTCGTGAGGTGGTCCAGAACACACGTCGTGAGGTCTTCCATAACACAAATCGTCAACTGTTCCAGAACACACAATGCAACACTAGAGAACGAATCGTGCAAGAGAGAATCCTGGACTAGTTCATTACATGCTTGAATGTTTTGAGGCTGAAGAGAGATCCACTCTTGGAGTTTTGGATGACTTAGGTTGACACAGTCAACATCCTGCCAGCGTTAATCCCAGACTTGATCCCTTGGTGCTTCACAATTACCCAAATCAACTGTGCGACGGATCCCCCAGTTTACTATATTCAGACCAGGTGGTTAAAGGAGAACTGTTCGGATATACACGAGCATTTTCTGCCAGTACACAGGAACCTATAAGAGAGGAAGCATTTATTTAGATTCCGTTGCTGCCAGATGTGTCCTTTGCAATTCGTGACTTGAAACTCACGTCAACTTTCGTGTCATTTAAAACATTAACATCTTAATATTCCTCATAAAATGCAGTTCAGAGAGCAAGTCTAATTTAAACATGTGATAATTTATGTGTCTCTACGCAACATAACATCAAATTTGCATGGCATTCATTCAGCTTCGTGGTGACAGTCGTATATTTGATGAATTCTCTGATCACATACTTATGTGGATGGCATTATATTGGACAAGAATCGTTGAGGTATTTGAAGCATGTTAACATTAGTCAATCGAGCGAGCAGAGCATGTAAGCCATGCTTCAAAAGAAACTATAATATTCAATCGAATAAAACCAGATCATACAATAAATCGTACGAAGATACTGGAGTATGTTCAGAAGGTGACCGAGTTTCTTACAAGAAGCTTGAAAGAACTTGAAAGAACTTTCCGCAAGAAAGCTGGAAAGAACGACCTTGCGAAACAACTATGTTTATCGCGGTCAGAAATCAATACATCAAACTTCCACGTAGCACCCGGCATGTCATAGGCTGTATTGTATCTTACGAAGCATTGAACATGTGTGTTGGTCACAGCACAAGATGGGTGCGGCTCCCTCCTTCCTTCGCTGTCGGTGCTAGCGGCCAGACCACAGCTAAAACTATTTTCTCTCTCTCTTGTCCTGCATATAATAACGGTCCAGGACGGACCAAAATGCCACCCAATTTTCATTTCCATTTTGTGAATAAGTTGTGACATCCATAGACTGAGCCACTATTTTAGTTCTCCAGCCCGACAATGAAAAATGACAACTCCAAAGCTTTTTCTTTATCTTCAAAAAAAGCTTGAAGAATTGAGAATTGCCCAGAGAAAAATTTAAAATCGTTTAAGATTTCAGCTGTCGTATAAAACACTTCATTACGAAAGTGACGCAAGTGAATGAGCAAACTAAGAGACTTTTCATTTTGAAATTATTTGTGCAACATTTGGGAATGCTTATTGAGGAAATGTTTTGCCAGGAAGTGACTTCTTCAGTTCAATACAGAGAAGAACGGTAGAAGATAGGGAGGAGTTTGAGGTAATCAGTCCCCCCAGCCTGGAGTCGATGTGTTTAGTCCATCAGTCTTGAGATGCAGTTTTGCAGTGATCAGTTCCTCAGGTTTGATAGGTGGTTCTCAGTCCCTCACGCCTGAGGGACTGACAACCTCAGAGCTATATTCTGTATGTGAATATAAAAGTCTGCTGTGCAAGCGGAACTTTTCTGCACTAAACATTCCAAAGTGTTGAACATATTTCAAATGTTCCTTTCTGGAAGAAAAATGGAATAGAAGTAGTTACTATCACACTGACTATCAGGTAAACTATCACAGTGGTCATGCAGCAGTACTAACAAAAGCACTGAAATAAGGAGACGGCGATAAAAACTGGCTTTAACTGATGAAAAATATCTACGTAATGAGAAACGTTCTCCACATAGATGATTGTTCTATACCCAACTGCTTCTTGTTCCAGACACTCACACTACCACCTGAAGACGCAACTTCGAGAATTACCAGAACGACTGACGCGTCTCAGGAAAACGACCACTTCATTAGCGAAAAATTAAACCTGATATCTGGTTCTCCTGAGGGAAATGAAGACGATTATATTCAGTTAGCACACACACTTTCAGTGAAGAAGTTTCGGTCTTTGGAACGTGATCACTTGAGAAACATGTCTGTGAAGTTATCAAGGTCCAAATACAGATGTGTCTCCAGTAAAAGTGTCCTGAGTGACTTAATTCATGTTCATTTTCCTCATTGTCCTCTTGAAGCTAGTGTTTTGTTCGTCAGGAAAAAGAAAGTCGAAAGGTCCTCCTACACGAGCATTTCGAAGAACAGATGGCAACAGCAGCAACAGTTGACAAGAACAGCAACAGCTGATAAACATACAAAGAAAAAAACACCGTTTGAGGACCAGCCTTTTATTTACCTGTAACAAAAACGTCTTATAACATAAAGCCTCGGCTTTGCATGACAATTTTCCCCCCATAAATCACACTTGTCTGATAACGACATATAT
>NC_069459.1:21452068-21457068 GCF_026875155.1 Cherax quadricarinatus | reverse complement strand
TAAATAACTGTTTACAGCTCATCGCGTAAGCAAAACGATGATAAACGAGTGAGTATTAAACAGAGTTTCTGTGTCAAACTGTTTATTATTCTGTCCGGCATTACACGGCTCGAAATTTATGGCGACCTCAAAACTTTCACTCAAGCTGCACTTGTGAATACATAACTAACTGCTCTAGAGTGGAGAAGGATTGACAACTCAGAAGTTGGTGAAATTTGTAGCAACTCTACACGCACATAAGCACGTGTACACACACACACACACACACACACACACACACACACACACACACATACACACACACACACACACACACACACGTACACATACACACACACACACACAAAGCAAAGGGCCATAACTGAAAGTTCAAGACTCAGACAAGTCACAGGGAAGTTAGAGAGTATTTCTTCAGTCATAGAACTGTCAGGAAGTGGAACAATCTGGAGAGTGACGTAGTGGAGGCAGGATCCATGCATAGATTTAGGAAGGGGTACGACAAAACTGCAGGGAGAGAGAGAATGGACTTATTGACGACCAGTTTAGAGGAGCCAGGAGCTACGACTGGACCCCTGCAACTACAAATACGTGAGTACAAATAGGTGAGTACACACACACACGTACACATCGCAGGAGTGTCTATCGAGAAGTGTCTTCGACAACTGGTTCTTTACAGACCCCAAGGTCTAGGTGACCCTTCGGATAATCAGTTAATAGTCAATGGAGCACAAGCCATTAAGTCAAAGCTGACCAAGCTGGCGTCAAACATTCGTTAAGCTGAGACGATATAAGTCTCAGCTTTAAAACCTCATAAATGTGTTCAGGTTGTTTCTATTTTCATAAAGAATGAAGTTTGAGTCTGTTCACGGAACAACTCTCAACTAAATCACAATTCAGTGAACAAACTCTAGGATTTGTATATCGGTCTTGAGACCTTGATCTCTTCCCAGGACCGAAGCGTTTTCTGAAAAATATATCCCATTGCTGGCTCAAGCGTCTCTTTTAAACCACTAGTTGGTATCAGTTACCAAGGTTTATACCATAGAATACCAAACTAATGAATAGAAACGATATTTAGGTCTGTTCTGCACCACTGTCACCTAGTTAGTCAGAGAGAGAAGGGAGAAAACCAGAAGAGAGGTCGGGCGGAGATATGAGGAGAAATCCAAAGGGAGGTCAAGACAAGAGTGTAGCAGAGATTAAAGAACTTGAACCTGTATTGAGAAAGTCGAGCATCGAGGTAAACAAGATCCGAGATTAAGTTTTTTGTTAACGTAGCCTAACTTAACATAACCTAACCTAATCTTACCTAACCTAACCTAGCCTATCCTAAACTTACCTAACCTAACCTAACCTAGCCTAACATAACCTAACCTAATCTAACCTAACCTAACCTAACCTAACCTAACTTAACATAACCTAACCTAACCTAACCTATCCTAACCTAACCTATCCTAACCTAATCTAACTAAACCTAACTTAATATAACATAACTTAGCATAACCTAACCTAACCTTACTTAACCTAACCTAGCCTAACCTAAACTTACTTAACCTAACCTAACCTAACCTAACCTAACCTAACCTAACCTAACCTAACCTAACTTAACCTTACCTAACCTAACTTAACTTTACCTAACCTAACCTAACCTAAAGTCAGTACTTGATCAGCCTGACTGTGTTCCGTACGTCAGTCCTGGTCAAGGACTGGACCGCTGGGGCGCTGACACCTGGAACGCCCTCCAGGCATCATGACCGGGACAAGATGGGCAGTCCTGTGAAGGCTGGAAGGTCAGATAGTTTTATCAGAAGCCCAGATTTTCTGATAACTTTCATATCTTAAGGGGATAACTTTGGTCTCTCGTTGCTAACGGGATAATTTGGGTTTCTAACAAGATAACTTTGGTTTATGGTTTCTGGCGGGATAATTATGGTGTCTAACGTAACTGAAAGAAAAGTTCAAGGTATCGGCGTGACCATGACTTTTGTAAGTGTTCTTTAAGAAGTAAAATACTTCTCAAACGTATAAGTAAGAGAATATCACACACACACACACACTCACACACACACACACACACACACACACACACACACACACACACACACACACACACACACACACACACACACACACACACACACACACACACACACACACACACACACACACAGTGACCTTTATACCCAATACATCTTCGCTTGGCAGTATATCGATAGACATTAAATTATTGCTTCCAGATGCCACTCTGATCCAGTTGCATTTTTCTTCTAGGATATACACCTACTGAGACTCAGTATATACTATGAAATGTATTTTCCAGCAAGCACTATACATATATATATATATATATATATATATATATATATATATATATATATATATATATATATATATATATATATATATATATATATATATTATATATATATATATATATATATATATATATATATATATATATATATATAAATATTTAGGAGCGGTACATAGGTGTTCGGTCTTAAGATTCAGACGAAGATGTTCAGACACATGTCGATATCGTTACCTTCTTGGACAATACATGTACTACGTTAGGCCAGAAGCATTGTAAATATCGCCTCTGTAAATCGGAGTAATTGCAAACTGGTAATTATTCACAGGCAGGAAGTAAGAGCCTTGGCTACTGAAGATACCAGGGCCAAGTTATAATCAAAATTTTGTCTGATTAAACGCCATTTATAACAAGGTATAGACACTAGGCTATTCAGTAGAGCAGTAAAGCAAGGAAGGGTATGTACACTTGACACCAGAGGCGATATATTGGTATAATTATATCGTTAGATCGCCTTAGCAGTGGAGCAGAGGACAGGACCTTAGCGAGGCAGCGCCGTGTTTACGATATCGATAATCACCAGGATGATGCTGTATAATGCTTAAAATACGATCGGTTAACGAGATCGTTCGTATGTTGTGTTTTGGGGTTGGGAAGGAGGTTGAGAACACTCGTATCTTCTTCTTTCTCTCTCTCTCTCTCTCTCTCTCTCTCTCTCTCTCTCTCTCTCTCTCTCTCTCTCTCTTCTCTCTCTCTCTCTCTCTCTCTCTCTCTCTCTCTCTCTCTCTCTTTCTCTCTAATTCTTACTATCTCACTTTTACATTCTTCTTTTTTCCAATCTCGCTGAGTCTTTTCCTCTTTCTTAGTTCTCTCTGTCTCTCTCACTTAATTCTCTCTCTCTCTCTCTCTCTCTCTCTCTCTCTCTCTCTCTCTCTCTCTCTCTCTCTCTCTCTCTCTCTCTCTCTCTCTCTCTCTCTCTCTCTCTCTCTCTCTCTCTCTCTACCTCTCTTTATCTATCTATCTATCTATCAATCTATCCTCTGTTATTACAAGTCTGCTACTGATGTAGTACGGCCGGGGATGCACACCTTAATCGAGGATCAGGACAGTGTTCTGTCTTCCGCTTATATGTTTCATTTGCCCATGATTTTCCCACGAAATTTAACCCTTAGTATCTGGGAGCTTCTGCTCATATTCGTCTTGCAATAGTCGTTATTGGTTATTAGTGGTGGGGATGGTGGTTAGTGGTGGTGGTTGGTGGTGGTGGTTGGTGGTGGTGGTTAGTGGTGGTGGTTGTGCTGTGAGCGTTGGTTGCAGGGTGAAGGGGCAATAGTAGTGGTAGGTTGTGATGTTGGTGGTAGTGGTGGTGGTGATGTAATGGTGGAGGCTGGTGGTGAATATTGGTGATGTTGTTGGTGGTTGTTGTTGTGGTTGTAGTTGTTGAGGATAATAATGATTTAATAATATAATTTAATAATGCTAACTACTGTCGAGGAACAGCCGGAAACGGCGTGGAACGGAAATCACCAGGAACTGGAATGAGCAGGACTGACTTGGAACTGGAGTCAGCAGGAATTGCTATGACCAGGAACGACATGGAACACGAATCAGTGGGAATGAGAGCAAGTAGAAGCAAATCCTCTTTGTGCTCGGGTTTGTAGCCCAGAAAGACTGTCTTGGGAGCTATGTTGAGGTTTGTGGTGAGTGAGAGAGAGAGAGAGAGAGAGAGAGAGAGAGAGAGAGAGAGAGAGAGAGAGAGAGAGAGAGAAGAGAGAGAGAGAGAGAGAGAGAGAGAGAGAGAGAGAGAGAGAGAGAGAGGAGAGAGAGGAACAGAGAGAGAGAGAGAGAGACAGACAAATGAGGTGATGTAGGTAACAGCTCTTAGCTTGTCAATAAAGTTAGGGATCCTTAACTTAACCCTTGTCAAACTCAGTGTAAAAAAAAGTCAGAGAGAGAGAGAGAGAGAGAGAGAGAGAGAGAGACAGACAGACAGACAGACAGACAGACAGACAGACAGACAGACAGACAGAAACAGAAAGAGAGAGAGACAAACAGACAGAAATAGAGAAACAGAGAGACAGGAAAAGTGAGAGACAGACAGAAAGAGAAAGAGAGAGAGAGAGAGAGAGAGAGAGAGAGAGAGAGAGAGAGAGAGAGAGAGAGAGAGAGAGAGAGAGAGAGAGAGAGAGAGAGAGAGAGAGAGAGAGAGAGAGAGAGAGAGAGAGAGAGAGAGAGATTCTTGTGCTCTGCCAGTTCTCTCGAGACTTTTTACTACTTATGTTTCTTCTTTTATTTCTTCTAATTTCTCTTATTCTTCCTCTGAAAAAAAAATGTATATTTTTCTGCAAAAGAATATCTTGTTGGGATTCTATTTCGATCTACCTAGAAGTTACTCAGGTATCCCCTAGGGAATACCTTTTAGTAAGGTTGGTTGAATTTGTCTCTTCCTTTAATAGCTCAAGAACGCCTCGCTAGATAGACTTCAAATTTTATCCCTGTTGTACTATAAACTAGATGAAGATTTACGAAGTTATTGTCATGTACAGGATCCCTAGTCTTGTTTACAAGTGCTTCTGCAAGTCTGGGAGGAAACCATACTATGGGTGGGGATAGAACCCGCGGTCGTGGTATGGTTTGTTTACAATGGTGTCATTACGATTTCGTGAGTCGAATGCAGAGTAAATGACCA
>NC_069459.1:21442068-21444568 GCF_026875155.1 Cherax quadricarinatus | reverse complement strand
ATTGCCCTCAGACATGACATCTCCACTGCCTCCAGCCTTCTCCTCGCTGCAACATTCATCACCCACGCTTCACACCCATATAAAGAGCGTTGGTAAAACTATACTCTCATACATTCCCCTCTTTGCCTCCAAGGACAAAGTTCTTTGTCTCCACAGACTCCTAAGTGCACCACTCACTCTTTTTCCCTCATCAATTCTATGATTCACCTCATCTTTCATAGACCCATCCGCTGACACGTCCACTCCCAAATATCTGAATACGTTCACCTCCTCCATACTCTCTCCCTCCAATCTGATATTCAATCTTTCATCACCTAATCTTTTTGTTATCCTCATAACCTTACTCTTTCCTGTATTCACCTTTAATTTTCTTCTTTTGCACACCCTACCAAATTCATCCACCAATCTCTGCAACTTCTCTTCAGAATCTCCCAAGAGCACAGTGTCATCAGCAAAGAGCAGCTGTGACAACTCCCACTTTGTGTGTGATTCTTTATCTTTTAACTCCACGCCTCTTGCCAAGACCCTCGCATTTACTTCTCTTACAACCCCATCTATAAATATATTAAACAACCACGGTGACATCACACATCCTTGTCTAAGGCCTACTTTACTGGGAAAAAATTTCCCTCTTTCCTACATACTCTAACTTGAGCCTCACTATCCTCATAAAAACTCTTCACTGCTTTCAGTAACCTACCTCCTACACCATACACTTGCAACATCTGCCACATTACCCCCCTATCCACCCTGTCATACGCCTTTTCCAAATCCATAAAATGCCACAAAGACCTCTTTAGCCTTATCTAAATACTGTTCACTTATATGTTTCACTGTAAACACCTGGTCCACACACCCCCTACCTTTCCTAAAGCCTCCTTGTTCATCTGCTATCCTATTCTCCGTCTTACTCTTAATTCTTTCAATTATAACTCTACCATACACTTTACCAGGTACACTCAACAGACTTATCCCCCTATAATTTTTGCACTCTCTTTTATCCCCTTTGCCTTTATACAAAGGAACTATGCATGCTCTCTGCCAATCCCTAGGTACCTTACCCTCTTCCATACATTTATTAAATAATTGCACCAACCACTCCAAAACTATATCCCCACCTACTTTTAACATTTCTATCTTTATCCCATCAATCCCGGGTGCCTTACCCCCTTTCATTTTACCTACTGCCTCACGAACTTCCCCCACACTCACAACTGGCTCTTCCTCACTCCTACAAGATGTTATTCCTCCTTGCCCTATACACGAAATCACAGCTTCCCTATCTTCATCAACATTTAACAATTCCTCAAAATATTCCTTCCATCTTCCCATACCTCTAACTCTCCATTTAATAACTCTCCTCTCCTATTTTTAACTGACAAATCCATTTGTTCTCTAGGCTTTCTTAACTTGTTAATCTCACTCCAAAACTTTTTCTTATTTTCAACAAAATTTGTTGATAACATCTCACCCACTCTCTCATTTGCTCTCTTTTTACATTGCTTCACCACTCTCTTAACTTCTCTCTTTTTCTCCATATACTCTTCCCTCCTTGCATCACTTCTACTTTGTAAAAACTTCTCATATGCTAACTTTTTCTCCCTTACTACTCTCTTTACATCATCATTCCACCAATCGCTCCTCTTCCCTCCTGCACCCACTTTCCTGTAACCACAAACTTCTGCTGAACACTCTAACACTACATTTTTAAACCTACCCCATACCTCTTCGACCCCATTGCCTATGCTCTCATTAGCCCATCTATCCTCCAATAGCTGTTTATATCTTACCCTAACTGCCTCCTCTTTTTAGTTTATAAACCTTCACCTCTCTCTTCCCTGATGCTTCTATTCTCCTTGTATCCCATCTACCTTTTACTCTCAGTGTAGCTACAACTAGAAAGTGATCTGATATATCTGTGGCCCCTCTATAAACATGTACATCCTGAAGTCTACTCAACAGTCTTTTATCTACCAATACATAATCCAACAAACTACTGTCATTTCGCCCTACAAACATATCGTGTATACTTATTTATCCTCTTTTTCTTAAAATATGTATTACCTATAACTAAACCCCTTTCTATACAAAGTTCAATCAAAGGGCTCCCATTATCATTTACACCTGGCACCCCAAACTTACCTACCACACCCTCTCTAAAAGTTTCTCCTACTTTAGCATTCAGATCCCCCACCACAATTACTCTCTCACTTGGTTCAAAGGCTCCTATACATTCACTTAACATCTCCCAAAATCTCTCTCTCTCCTCTGCATTCCTCTCTTCTCCAGGTGCATACACGCTTATTATGACCCACTTCTCGCATCCAACCTTTACTTTAATCCACATAATTCTTGAATTTACACATTCATATTCTCTTTTCTCCTTCCATAACTGATCATTTAACATTACTGCTACCCTTCCTTTGCTCTAACTCTCTCAGATACTCCAGATTTAATCCCATTTATTTCCCCCCACTGAAACTCTCCTACCCCCTTCAGC
>NC_069459.1:21432068-21434568 GCF_026875155.1 Cherax quadricarinatus | reverse complement strand
AGTGATGACAGGAATATAGGGAGTGATGACAGGAATATAGGGAGTGATGACAGGAATATAGGGAGTGATGACAGGAATGTAGGGAGTGATGACAGGAATATAGGGAGTGATGACAGGAATATAGGGAGTGATGACAGGAATATAGGAAGTGATGACAGGAATATAGGGAGTGATGACAGGAATATAGGGAGTGATGACAGAATATAGGGAGTGATGACAGGAATATAGGGAGTGATGACAGGAATGTAGGGAGTGATGACAGGAATATAGGGAGTGATGACAGGAATATAGGGAGTGATGACAGGAATATAGGGAGTGATGCCAGGAATATAGGGAGTGATGACAGGAATATAGGGAGGGATGGCAGGAATATAGGGAGTAATGCCAGGAATATAGGGAGTGATGACAGGAATATAGGGAGTGATGCCAGGAATATAGGGTGTGATGACAGGAATATATGGAGTGATGACAGGAATATAGGGAGTGATGACAGGAATATAGGGAGTGATGACAGGAATATAGGGAGTGATGACAGGAATGTAGGGAGTGATGACAGGAATATAGGGAGTGATGACAGGAATATAGGGAGTGATGCCAGGAATATAGGGAGTGATGACAGGAATATAGGGAGTGATGACAGGAATATAGGGAGTGATGACAGGAATATAGGGAGTGATGACAGGAATATAGGGAGTGATGACAGAATATAGGGAGTGATGAGAGGAATATAGGGAGTGATGACAGGAATATAGGGAGTGATGACAGGAATATAGGGAGTGATGCCAGGAATATAGGGAGTGATGACAGGAATATAGGGAGTGATGCCAAGAATATAGGGAGTGAAGACAGGAATATAGGGAGGGATGGCAGGAATATAGGGAGTGATGACAGGAATATAGGGAGTGATGGCAGGAATATAGGGAGTGCTGACAGGAATATAGGGAGTGATGACAGGAATATATGGAGGGATGGCAGGAATGTAGGGAGTGATGACAGGAATATAGGGAATGATGGCAGGAATATAGGGAGTGATGACAGGAATATAGGGAGTGATGACAGGAATATAGGGAGTGATGACAGGAATGTAGGGAGTGATGACAGGAATATAGGGAGTGATGACAGGAATATAGGGAGTGATGCCAGGAATATAGGGAGTGATGACAGGAATATAGGGAGTGATGACAGGAATATAGGGAGTGATGACAGAATATAGGGAGTGATGACAGGAATATAGGGAGTGATGACAGGAATATAGGGAGTGATGACAGGAATATAGGGAGTGATGACAGGAATATAGGGAGTGATGCCAGGAATATAGGGAGTGATGACAGGAATATATGGAGTGATGACAGGAATATAGGGAGTGATGCCAGGAATATAGGGACTGATGACAGGAATATAGGGAGTGATGCCAGGAATATAGTGAGTGATAACAGGAATATAGGGAGTGATGACAGGAATATAGGGAGTGATGACAGGAATATAGGGAGTGATGCCAGGAATATAGGGAGTGAAGACAGGAATATAGGGAGGGATGGCAGGAATATAGGGAGTGATGACAGGAATATAGGGAGTGATGGCAGGAATATAGGGAGTGCTGACAGGAATATAGGGAGTGATGACAGGAATATATGGAGGGATGGCAGGAATGTAGGGAGTGATGACAGGAATATAGGGAATGATGGCAGGAATATAGGGAGTGATGACAGGAATATAGGGAGTGATGACAGGAATATAGGGAGTGATGACAGGAATATAGGGAGTGATGACAGGAATATAAGGAGTGATGCCAGGAATATAGGAAGTGATGACAGGAATATAGGGAGTGATGCCAGGAATATAGGGAGTGATGACAGGAATATAGGGAGTGATGCCAGGAATATAGGGAGTGATGACAGGAATATAGGGAGTGATGACAGGAATATAGGGAGTGATGACAGGAATATAGGGAGTGATGACAGGAATATAGGGAGTGATGACAGGAATATAGGGAGTGATGACAGGAATATAGGGAGTGATGACAGGAATATAGGGAGTGATGCCAGGAATATAGGGAGTGATGACAGGAATATAGGGAGTGATGACAGGAATATAGGGAGTGATGACAGGAATATAGGGAGTGATGACAGGAATATAGGGAGTGATGACAGGAATATAGGGAGTGATGACAGGAATATAGGGAGAGATAGCAGGAATATAGGGAGTGATGACAGGAATATAGGGAGTGATGCCATGAATATAGGGAGTGATGACAGGAATATAGGGAGTGATGACAGGAATATAGGGAGTGATGCCAGGAATATAGGGAGTGATGACAGGAATATAGGGAGTGATGCCAGGAATATAGGGAGTGATGACAGGAATATAGGGAGGGATAACAGGAATATAGGGAGTGATGACAGGAATATAGGGAGTGATGCCAGGAATATAGGGAGTGATGACAGGAATATAGGGAGGGATGACAGGAATGTAGGGAGTGATGCCAGGAATATAGGGAGTG
>NC_069459.1:21422068-21424568 GCF_026875155.1 Cherax quadricarinatus | reverse complement strand
GTCTAGTAACGTAGGTTCCACAGTTGAAATCTATCAATAACTATGTTCTAAGTGCATGTACCTATGTCCTGTCATCCATAGTATCAGTATAAATATAGAGCATCAATGTCCACTTGTCGGACACTGCACCGCTCAATGGACATCAGATGCAGAAAATATCTTCCTCATTTTAGTGAAAACACGAGGCCCTCACAATCGACATAATTTTCTGGTAGACTGCCTTGACGAGATGGTCTGCCCCAGATCCACACCACGACAATGGACGACACCTCAACACCCTTTCTAGTCTGCTGTCCGAGCCTTCCTCCAAGAAAGAACGCAGACGAGCTACGACAAAGTCTCAGAGAGATATCTGTACTTATCACTGTCCTGTGTGCCACCCTTCCTTCCTTGTCCTGAGAACCGCTGACATTATTTTGAGTATAGCCAGCAACGTTAACCTACAGGAAAGATTGTAGCTCACACGTAAACTGCAACTCCTGTACACTGGTGTCAAATGGACCCAAATGGGACGACTAAAGATAATTAGCATATGATCCTTTCACAGAAACTAAAGCTCCCGGCTTGAGCCTAAAGTTTTCGAAATGGAATCCTCAAGAAAAATCATCTCCTCTACACCATCCCTAGAAACCACCAGTTTTGTAATTCGAGCTCCCAGAAAAAGGGCTCCTACGAGGCATTACGATTGCTGGTCTCACAGAACCAATATCCCCTGTCATTGTAAGAACATATATCACAGCCCTGAAGAGAACATACACATCTCTACAACAGACAAAGAGAGATGTGCTGTAATCCAAAACACCTTTGATTATAACAACAAAATCCTCGATCTGAATGCCACCAATACTTGTCAGCATAAATAAACAAACTGTCTCGTTTAATTTTTCCTCGCTGGTCACTAATTTTCCCACTAACACTGTCATTGATATTCTCAATTGTAAATTTACAGACGACACCAACTTACCGCCGCCTCCCTATAATTTCATATCCCTCAACTTGCTGTGTGCTAATTTCAACTCCTTCAGATATGAAACCAAGTATTTTAGGTAGTGCTTTGTTTTACCAGTGGGAATTCCACTGAACGCAGATCCGGCCAACATTCTTATGGAAAACTTAGAGAGTGAAGACTCTCGATATCACTCCTAACACAGTCACTTGGCTTAAATGTCAATGACATTCTAGTCATGTCCAGAAGACTCATGTACAAGTCCTTCCTCATAACATCAACAACGTCGAGAATCCTATCAAATTTATTCTTGCACTGGAAAACGAACTCAAATGACCATTTCTTGATTATTTTTCTACGCAGGTGCTTCAACAAAGACATCTTTTCTTCTATAGTCTTCATTTTCCCTCACACCACGACACTCACCCTAACAGAGGCGTTGTTATTGTTTTCTTCCTTAAGTTATCCGTATCTCCAGTTCCAAATTCTTAGGAGAATTTCAATACATCACCCATGTGTCTTCACACGCTTACACTCTACAACGCAGGGCTAACAACGTACTCTAATTTATCAACAATGTCACCACCGAGAAACCCAGAGTCCTAACTCTACCTGCAGAAGAAGTGTCAGACAACACCAGACACTTATTTTCAAAATGGTATAAAATACAGACAAGTTGATATGTAAACCATACCCCGGCCGGGATTGAACCCGCGGTCAGAGAGTCTCAAAACTCCAGCCCGTCGCGTTAAGTTGATACGTAAGACACACGAAGAAGCAGGAGGCTTTTCCAGTAAAAAAAAGAAACCTAGTGCGCAGGCAAAAAGGTTTCAACAATAAAGATACCAAACTGTTGCAATTTGTCTAACTCATCAACACCAGAGAGGTTATCTCAAAGAGCAACATCCGTGTAGCTACCACTGACAAGTCTTCAATCAAAGACCTCACCGGAAAGAAAGATCCTGCGAAGAAAGTTCCCTGTGAAGCAAGATCCCTGTGTAGTAAGAGTGTACATTATACCATGCGGGGGGGATAGAGGCAAAACAAAGATCTACGTAGGAGTAACGGAGAAGAACCTTCCGAAAAGGGACGAAGAACACAGAAATGTATTATTCCAGCGCCAGTTCAGGCGCTGGAATAATGAAGAAAGGATCTACAGAGACTCCAACAGAGGTAGACGCCTTTATAATGAAACATCCATAATTACAAAAGAACTAAAGGTTGACAAATATATCGTCTCGAATCCTCACATACACATCAGTTCCTGTAGTCATGTGTCAAGGCAATTATATATATATATATATATATATATATATATATATATATATATATATATATATATATATATATATATATATATATATATACATATATACATATATCTATATATATCTACATATATATATATATATATATATATAAATATATATATATATATATATATATATATATATATATATATATATATATATATATATATATATATATATATATATATATATATATATATATGTATGTCGTGCCGAATAGGCAGAACTTGCGATTTTGGCTTAA
>NC_069459.1:21414568-21417068 GCF_026875155.1 Cherax quadricarinatus | reverse complement strand
TGGAGCTATGATAACTACACTTGAGATAACATCACGATAGCATGGATAAGATTTCTTAGCAGCGGTGTGAAGGAGGATGTGCTGGATGTTTATTCGTGGAGAAGATGGGTATAGGAGAGTGGGTATACCATGCAGAACAAGTACAGAACTTGTACTGCATTTGTAAAGCCATTGGAGGGCGATACGTCTACTAGTCAAGATACCCAGGTATTGCACAGGTGTTTAATTGATCTTACTGGTATTGACTACCACTGATATACATGATGCTGTGGAGCTTTATCAAGTCTTGACTTCATAAAGGCTCTAACCTGAGCGAAACGGTGTCACAGTTAAAGGTTGTACCCCCATATTGTTTCTCCATACGCAGAGAGCAACAGGACGTAACCGAGGACTCAGGAAAACCAATCAGTACACGAAGGATCCCGGAAAATATTTGATTATAAACAGAGAGGAAGATTGTCGTAAAAGGATCTAGGAGAGGACAATGTTGGTAACATCCAGAGGGTAATTTCGACCAATGTTTAGCATAAACTAAACACACTAAACACACACTGAAGACTGGACACTATGGACGTATTTCTGTTCCCATGAATAAGTTATGGAAAAAATCACACACACACACACACACTCACACACACACACATACACACACACACACACACACACACACACACACACACACACACACACACACACACACACACACATGCACACACACAAACACACACAGGAGTAAACACTCCCGTCTCATTAACACACAATCCAGGGATAATATCGAGAGAATTTATCATGTCTCGTAAACTCCCCTGCTGAATACACTCAAACGCAGTTTACAACTTCATTATATCTCCAGTTTGTATACCTTCTCATTGTATCTCTCCCGGTTTACCTTAACGCTGATTCGTCCTTCCCAGCACCAATGATAACAAGGAGACTCCGTATACTCCCTGAGTATACTCTATATAGAGGCTTATCAAATCACGTTTCGCTCTGTGTGGATGATAATTAAATGTCATGTTTCGCTCTGTATAGAAGTTAATTAAGTCACGTTTCACTCTGCGGAGAGCTTTATCAAGTCGTGTTTCGCTGTGTAGAGCTTTATCAAGTCGTGTTTCACTGTGTAGAGCTTTATCAAGTCGTGTTTCACTGTGTAGAGCTTTATCAAGTCGTGTTTCACTGTGTAGAGCTTCATCAAGTCGTGTTTCACTGTGTAGAGCTTTATCAAGTCGTGTTTCACTGTGTAGAGCTTCATCAAGTCGTGTTTCACTGTGTAGAGCTTTATCAAGTCGTGTTTCACTGTGTAGAGCTTTATCAAGTCGTGTTTCGCTGTGTAGAGCTTTATCAAGTCGTGTTTCACTGTGTAGAGCTTTATCAAGTAGTGTTTCGCTGTGTAGAGCTTTATCAAGTCGTGTTTCACTCTTTACAGAACTTAGTTAAGTCATATTTCACTCTGAGTAAAGCTTTTTTTCAAATCACTGACTTGGTAAAGCTCTACACAGAGCGAAACGAGGCTTGTTTCGCAACGTTAATCCTATTAATTATCCAGGAAGGACCGAAACGTCGTCCAGTTTTTAAATAGGAAGTTAGTTTCCAGTATCGTTTCTGGAAGATTTACCCTATTGTTCGCCTTCACTAAGCTTCCCTTGATGCTGACGTAGGGCTCTTGATTATAGGAACTGGAGCTGCCCTTTCCTCCCTTTCTAACCAGTGAATGGTATGTATATTGTGTTCTGACGTGTTTTTAAGAGAGGGATTAATGGGAGAACATTGGAGTTCTACACACAAAGGCTATTGTCTGAGAAGAATGGGCTATTTTTTATCTGGATTAAGGACTATCGTGTGTCATCTAGGTGTGTGACTCAATAGAAAATAGGAGCTAGATAGATAGAGAGAAAGAGACAGAGAGAGATATATAGAGAGAAACTTGAGTGTCCTGGCCCACCTCTGATATTCCTAGTGTTTGTCTTCTTCCTAAAGTCACCAACAGCACAAGACTAAGACCGAGTTTATACTGCTTGGAAAGTGTCCACTTCTCTCACTCTTCTGCTTCTCCTCTTTCTCTCTTCCCCTCTTCTCACCTTCCACTATACCCCTCCTTTTTTAAAGCCTTTGGAAATTGTACCTTTGTTAGATTAATGGTTCCAAGGTAGCCATGCCTTTTAGAGTGGTGGGTATTGGTGATGCCTATTCAAAGGCCTTTGCTCCTTTTATTTTAACCCTTTTCAGTAAGGAATGCCTTTGTGCTGGTGCAAGGGTTCTTGATCCAAAGAACTGCTGCTACTCTCCACTTCCTAGGATCAAGATTGCTTCATTAATCTCTCCCTCTTCCCAACTTCTATAAATTCCAAGAAGTTCTATGGTTTCAGTTATTATTATTATTATTAGTAGTAGTAGTAGTAGTAGTATTAATTGTAGTAGTAGTAGTACTGCTACTACTATTAGCAGTAGAAAAAATAATAATAATTATAATCGTAGAAATATTACTACTACAGCTATTACT
>NC_069459.1:21399568-21412068 GCF_026875155.1 Cherax quadricarinatus | reverse complement strand
GGTGTCCCTGTTTGCAGATGACGTGAAGCTGATGAGAAGAATTCACTCGATCGAAGACCAGGCAGAACTACAAAGGGATCTGGACAGGCTGCAGACCTGGTCCAGCAATTGGCTCCTGGAGTTCAATCCCACCAAGTGCAAAGTCATGAAGATTGGGGAAAGGCAAAGAAGACCGCAGACGGAGTACAGTCTAGGGGGCCAGAGACTACAAACCTCACTCAAGGAAAAAGATCTTGGGGTGAGTATAACACCAGGCACATCTCCTGAAGCGCACATCAACCAAATAACTGCTGTAGCATATGGGCGCCTAGCAAACCTCAGAACAGCATTCCGACATCTTAATAAGGAGCCATTCAGGACCATGTACACCGTGTACGTTAGGCCCATATTGGAGTATGCGGCACCAGTTTGGAACCCACACCTAGCCAAGCACGTAAAGAAACTAGAGAAAGTGCAAAGGTTTGCAACAAGACTAGTCCCAGAGCTAAGAGGTATGTCCTACGAGGAGAGGATAAGGGAAATCAACCTGACGACACTGGAGGACAGGAGAGATAGGGGGGACATGATAACGACATACAAAATACTGAGAGGAATTGACAAGGTGGACAAAGACAGGATGTTCCAGAGATTGGACACAGTAACAAGGGGACACAGTTGGAAGTTGAAGACGCAGATGAATCACAGGGATGTTAGGAAGTATTTCTTCAGCCACAGAGTAGTCAGTAATTGGAATAGTTTGGGAAGCGATGTAGTGGAGGCAGGATCCATACATAGCTTTAAGCAGAGGTATGATAAAGCTCACGGCTCAGGGAGAGTGACCTAGTAGCGATCAGTGAAGAGGCGGGGCCAGGAGCTCGGACTCGACCCCCGCAACCTCAACTAGGTGAGTACACACAAACACACACACGCACACACACACACACACACATACACACACACACACACACACACACACACACACACACACACACACACACACACACACACACACACCACACACAAGTGTTGGACGACATACATACAGATGAGGAGGAGGTGAAGAAACTGCTAAGGGACATCGATACCTCAAAGGCAATGGGACCGGACAACATCTCTCCATGGGTCATTAGAGAGGGAGCAGATATGTTGTGCGTACCACTTACCACAATCTTCAACACATCCCTGGAAACTGGGCAACTACCTGAGGTATGGAAGACGGCAAATGTAGTTCCCATTTTCAAAAAAGGAGACAGAAAAGAGGCACTAAACTATAGACCTGTGTCATTGACGTGTATAGTATGCAAAATTATGGAGAAGATTATCAGGAGGAGAGTGGTGGAGCACCTGGAACGGAACAGGAGTATAAATGCCAACCAGCACGGATTCACGGAAGGCAAATCCTGTGTCACAAACCTTCTGGAGTTTTATGATAAAATAAACAGAAGTAAGACAAGAGAGAGAGGGGTGGGTTGATTGCATCTTCTTGGACTGCAAGAAGGCCTTTGACACAGTTCCTCACAAGAGATTAGTGCAGAAGCTAGAGCATCAGGCGCATATAACAGGAAGGGCACTGCAATGGATCAGAGAATACCTGACAGGGAGGCAACAACGAGTCATGGTACGTAATGATGTATCACAGTGGGCACCTGTGACGAGCGGGGTCCCACAGGGGTCGGTCCTAGGACCAGTGCTATTTTTGGTATATGTGAACGACATGACGGAAGGGTTAGACTCAGAAGTGTCCCTGTTTGCAGATGATGTGAAGTTAATGAGGAGAATTAAATCTGATGAGGACCAGGCAGGACTTCAAAGAGACCTGGACAGACTGGACACCTGGTCCAGCAAATGGCTTCTCGAATTTAATCCTGCCAAATGCAAAGTCATGAAGATAGGGGAAGGGCACAGAAGACCACAGACAGAGTATAGGCTAGGTGGCCAAAGACTGCAAACCTCACTCAAGGAGAAAGATCTTGGGGTGAGTATAACACCGAGCATGTCTCCGGAAGCACACATCAATCAGATAACTGCTGCAGCATATGGGCGCCTGGCAAACCTGAGAACAGCATTCCGACACCTTAGTAAGGAATCATTCAAGACACTGTACACCGTGTATGTCAGGCCCATACTGGAGTATGCAGCACCTGTTTGGAACCCGCACTTGATAAAGCACGTCAAGAAACTAGAGAAAGTACAAAGGTTTGCAACAAGGTTAGTTCCAGAGCTAAGGGAATGTCCTATGAAGAAAGATTAAGGGAAATCGGCCTGACGACACTGGAGGACAGGAGGGTCAGGGGAGACATGATAACGACATATAAAATACTGCGTGGAATAGACAAGGTGGACAAGGACAGGATGTTCCAGGGAGGGGACACAGAAACAAGAGGCCACAATTGGAAGTTGAAGACACAAATGAGTCAGAGAGATAGTAGGAAGTATTTCTTCAGTCATAGAGTTGTAAGGCAGTGGAATAGCCTAGAAAATGACGTAGTGGAGGCAGGAACCATACACAGTTTTAAGACGAGGTTTGATAAAGCTCATGGAGCGGGGAGAGAGAGGGTCTAGTAGCAACCGGTGAAGAGGCGGGGCCAGGAGCTAGGACTCGACCCCTGCAACCACAAATAGGTGAGTACAAATAGGTGAGTACACAGAGAAACACACACGCACGCACACACACACACACACACACACACACACACACACACACACACACGCATACACACGGAGCCAGGAGCTAAGACTCGACCCCTGCAACCACAAATAGGTGAGTACACACACACACACACATACACACACACACACACACACACACACACACACACACACACACACACACACACACACACACACACACACACATACACACACACACACACACACACACACACACACTTGTCTCTCTAGCTGCTCCTCCACAAAAACTTCGCACTTAATCCAGAGTTTAGCCAATATCCTGTGGAGCCTCCCGACACGCACACACACAGTCAAGCACGCACACACACACGCACATACACACACATGCACACACCTACACATACATGGAAGAGCCCAGAACAAATGAACATATACGAAACCTGAAAACTTATATAAATGCAATAAGATCAGAGTAAACAGGTGAAATCACAATACTGAAAATAATCAAAACAGAAAATTTCGAGAACTTTTGTTATAACTCAAATTACCAAGAAAGAGTAGAAATAATGGAACAAAAGACTTATAAAACTGAGATATGACCTCACATATGACCTTACATATGACCTTATATATGACCTTACATATGACCTCACATATGACCTTACATATGACCTTATATATGACCTTACATATGACCTCACATATGACCTTACATATGACCTTATATATGACCTTACATATGACCTCACATATGACCTTACATATGACCTCACGTATGACCTCACATATGACCTTACATATGACCTCACATATGACCTTGCATATGACCTCACATATGACCTTATATATGACCTCACATATGACCTTACATATGACCTTATATATGACCTTACATATGACCTCACATATGACCTTACATATGACCTCACGTATGACCTCACATATGACCTCGCATATGACCTCACATATGACCTCACAAAAGACCTTACATATGACCTTACATATGACCTCACATATGACCTTACATGTGACCTTACATATGACCTTACATATGATCTCACATATGACCTTACATATGACCTCACATATGACCTTACATATGACCTCACATATGACCTTATATATGACCTCACATATGACCTTACATATGACCTTACATATGACCTTACATATGACCTCACATATGACCTTACATATGACCTCGCATATGACCTCACATATGACCTCGCATATGACCTCACATATGACCTCAGAAAAGACCTTACATATGACCTTACATATGACATCACATATGACCTTACATATGACCTTACATATGACCTTACATATGATCTCACATATGACCTTACATATGACCTTACATATGACCTTACATATGACCTCACATATGACCTTAAATATGACTTTACATATGACCTTACATATGACCTTATATATGACCTTATATATGACCTTATATATGACCTTATATATGACCTTATATATGACCTTACATATGACCTTACATATGACCTTACATATGACCTTACATATGACCTAACATATGACCTTACATATGACCTTACATATGACCTTACATATGACCTTACATATGACCTCACATATGACCTCACATATGACCTCGCATATGACCTCACATATGACCTTACATATGACCTCACATATGACCTCGCATATGACCTCACATATGACCTTACATATGACCTCCCATATGACCTTACATATGACCTTACATATGACCTTACATATGACCTCACATATGGCCTCGCATATGACCTCACGTATGACCTTGCATATGACCTTACATATGACCATACATATGACCTCGCATATGACCTCACATAGGACCTTACATATGACCTCACATATGACCTTACATATGACCTCACATATGACCTTACATATGACCTTACATATGACCTTACATATGACCTTACATATGACCTCACATATGACCTTACATATGACCTCACATATGACCTTACATATGACCTTACATATGACCTTACATATGACCTTACATATGACCTTACATATGACCTTACATATGACCTCGCATATGACCTCACGTATGACCTTGCATATGACCTTACATATGACCTTACATATGACCTCACATATGACCTTGCATATGACCTTACATATGACCTTACATATGACCTCGCATATGACCTCACATATGACCTTGCATATGACCTCACATATGACCTTACATATGACCTCACATATGACCTTACATGTGACCTCACATATGACCTCACATATGACCTTACATATGACCTTACATATGACCTTACATATGACCTTGCATATGACCTCGCATATGGCCTCAAATATGACCTTACATATGACCTCACACATGACCTGACATATGACCTTACATATGACCTCACACATGACCTCACATATGACCTTACATATGACCTTACATATGACCTCACATATGACCTTGCATATGACCTTACATATGACCTTACATATGACCTCGCATATGACCTCACATATGACTTTACATATGATCTCACATGTGACCTCACATATGACCTTACATATGACCTCACATGTGACCTCACATATGACCTTACATATGACCTCACATGTGACCTCACATATGACCTTACATATGGCCTCACATATGACCTTACTGAACGTGGGAGTGTAGTGAAGACTAAACCCAGCACATGTCCAGTAAATATATATGAGGTACATGTCAGCCATAGTTTAAAATACACACAAATTCTATTCATTATAAATGAATCTAATTTATACGATCCTAAACTTTTCTCATATTACAATCAATACTGTTTTTATGAAGCTTGATTTATTTATATATCTGTCAAGGATAACCTGCTTGATCCAGCTTTTTTCGCCCTTTTGGAAATCAATTGGATGGTTGAAATCTCTCACATAAATAGACAGAACATTAGACTCTTAACCATTTCTAGTGATATATTTATATTGTTGTAATGTTAGTTCAAGACTTTACCCAGTTTGGCCGTGATAAACTTTATCGCATTTCATACAGGGGAATATTTCAGACCCAAATATCAGCATTTTAGGGGGAATTCACAATGATTTTTTATTGTATCAAGATTTTTAAATTCAGTTTCGATTTTGATTTTTTTAAGTAGACAAGACATAACAAGAAAGATTTCATGGTAACGTAGAACCATGTTTCTTGTTTGAGTTGTAAAATGTACTTATGGTAGTTTAAAAAAAATGTCAATTAATTTTTGGGGGATATTGTAGATAAAATACCATTTTGTAAAGCTTAAAAATTTCCTCATCTATGAACTGTGGGTAGAACCCGTAGCTCTCAAAAGCATTGATGAGAATACAAAAAAAATTAACTTTGTTATGAGGTGAAGAACAACAATGAACATTAGAACAGTTATTTTTATCTTTTCTATATTTTAAATTTAAATTCTTGGTTCCCCTTAAACTATTTAAAGTAGGAAAAGGTTTATATCCATATTATTGGACATTTACGATCTATGTAAGGGTTCCATAGAGCTGGTGGAAGTCTCTCTCTCTCTCTCTCTCTCTCTTTTTACACAGGGTTTGACAAGGTTAGGTTAAGGATCCCTAGCTTTATTGACCTCTCTCTCTCTCTCTCTCTCTCTCTCTCTCTCTCTCTCCTCTCCTCTCTCTCTCTCTCTCTCCTCTCTCTCTCTTCTCTCTCCTCTCTCCTCTCCTCTCTCTCTCTCTCTCTCTCTCTCTCTCTCTCTTACACATAGTTTTACAAGGGTTGGTTAAGGTTCCTAACTTTATTTACACACTAAGAATTGTTACCTACGTCAGCTCATTTGAAAACCTTTTAAGTTATGAGACAAAGAGGGAACAGAATGAAATTGCAACCTCCCTCTCTTTCTCTCTCCCTCTCCCACTCTGTCTTTCTCCTTTTTCTTTCACAACAATATTTATTTTATTCGCTGTGTCTCTTCTTTACTCTCCTGTTATCTATTCTCCACATTTGCCCTCCCCTCTGCTCTCCCTCTCTCCATCTATCTCCTCCATTATTACCTATCCCGGTCCACTCTTCCATACCTCTTCACATCAGTTTTTTCTTTCTCCATATTTTTTCTCCAATTTCTCTCCCTCATCCCCACCGTCTCTCTCTCTCTCTCTCTCTCTCTCTCTCTCTCTCTCTCTCTCTCTCTCTCTCTCTTTCTCTCTCTCTCTCTCTCTATCATGTTTCATCTCTCAATTTTCCGTCTCTGTTCTCTCATCCCCTTTTAACCCCATCTGCTCCTATTCTCTGTTTCCTCGTTCTCCCCTTCCTTCCCTCCCTCCCCATCCCTTTCTCCCCTCTCCCCATCTCCCCGTCTCTCCCCCCTCACCCAACAAGAGTATAACTACCGCTGAACTCATTAGCGGATTAACAGCGGAACTTTCTGAGCGAATTCTTAGTGTGCGAGTGTCGGGGAGCCGGTGCAAGGCCTCTAAACCTTCAAGATGGATTCCAACCCTTTAACAACTGCATGCGCCATGCCTTAATAGGCCGCTCAATAACCTTGGAATTAAATGCCCCTCTGTAATTTAAATGTCCAAAACAAAAATGCTTAGACATAGACGCATCAAGAACTTATTTAAGTAAATACGGAATTTTGTTTTATATATATATATACATATATATATATATATATATATATATATATATATATATATATATATATAATATAATATATATATATATATATATATATATATATATATATACAAATACATCCCTCTCTTGCATATATCCTTAGAAATAAACTTCTCGCTGTGTATATACCTTGATGTATTCACCAACAGAAGAGCTATGAAGTCAAGAAGAGCATATCTCCCATTATAATATACACCAAGAGGTGTATATCTCTCAGTGTATATATAATGAGAATTCATTTGCTTCTTTGTTTCAGGAATTTAAATATTCTTGACTGGTGGTGAACAAGTTACATGCAATCTTAATGATCATCGTCAAGTCTATTGCGTAAAGGCTAATTAGTCAATTACTAATTTATAATTAGCCTGCCTGTTTCCATAATTACTTATTACTATAAACAGTTTATTAGGGAGTGAATTGCATTTATGTGAGGATATTAACAGTTAAATGAGTGTTCAGTAGTTATATGAGGAGTGTTCAGGAGTTGTGACAGGTGTTCAGTAGTTATATGAGGATGTTCAGTAGTTATGTGAGGTGTGTACAACATATACGGGAGGATGTACAAGACTGTATATGTACAAGTGAGCTGCTGGAGTGAACATTGTTACTCTCACATGCCCAAACATTCACCCATCGACCAAACTGTCACACCACGTTAAAATTGGACTCTGGCGTGTATGTGTGTGTTAAGGCTGTGTGTTTATATATATATATATATATATATATATATATATATTTATATATATATATATATATTATATATATAATATATATATATATTGCTTCATGAAAGATTACTCTGCTGCTGATCTGTTGTTAAACCTCTCCACTAAGTGGCACCAGTCACTGGATAAATCCAAAGCCAGCTGTGTGGTAGCACTGGACATTGTTGGTGCTTTCGGCCGGGTGTGGCACCAGGGCCTCTTAGCAAACCTTCAAGCACTGGGAATTGCAGGCTCTACGCTATGTCTCCTCAGTGATTACCTTCATGGTAGATCTCTAAGGGTAGTTCTCAATGGAACGGAATCAACAAGACATCCTATTGGTGCAAGTGTTCCACGAGGAAGCGTGCTGGGACCATTGTTATGGAATGTCTACTTCAATGACCTTCTTCATCTCATCCCAGAATCCCATGCATATGCAGACGACTGTACACTGACATTCACTTACCCAAGAGAAGAAATGCCAGCTGCTCTAAGCTACATCAATCACCAGCTAAGAGCTATATCAGCTTGAGGAAATAGATGGCAAGTAACATTTGCACCTGAGAAAACGCAAATGATGATGGTCTCTAGGCACCATGATGGTAATGCTGGTGCAGTAGTAAGGATGAATGGGAGGGTGGTGGCACCTGGAGAAGAAGTTGATATCCCTGGGGTGAAATTTGACTCCAAACTAACCATGAAAAACCATGTTGTAAATCGTGCAAGCAAGGCAGCCAGGAAGCTTACAGCACTTCGCCGTATCTCGCATCTGCTTGACATTAGGCGTTGCAGGATTCTGTACGAGGCACAAGTACGCTCACATCTTGAGTATGCTCCACTTTCTTGGTTTGCCTGCCCCCCCCCCCCCTCCCTCTCTCATCTGTGACTGCTTGACAGAGTAGAGAACAGAGCAAGACGTCTCTTCTCTCACCTGGACCAATCCTGGATAGATCTGTCATTTCAGCAGAGCCTTCAACACAGGAGGGGTGTGGGTGGCCTTACTGTTACGTACAAGGCCAATATTGTCAAAGTACCACACTTGGATCCACTTCGAGGACAGCGTGAAACAAACTTTTATGCCACAAGACGGGCAGAAAGCAGCAACTTCACTCTGGCTGTACCCTTCTCCAGAACATCACTCCATCTGAGATCATATATACCCAGGATGACTCGAGTATGGAACACATTCGTACAGCATAATGATGTCAACGAGATAAAGTCAGTTGATCAAATAAAAATGCTGGCCCACAGATGGCTCCAACTTCATCCTGTTCCCTACTTGTATGTCTCATAACAATAAAAATGCTTTCAAATGAGCTGATGTAGGTAACAGCTCTTAGCTTGCCAATAAAGCTAGGAATCCTTAACCTGTAAATAGCTTGTCAATAAAGCTAGGGAAACTTACCTAACCTTGTCAAACTCTGTGTAAAAAGAGAGAGAGAGAGAGAGAGAGAGAGAGAGAGAGAGAGAGAGAGAGAGAGAGAGAGAGAGAGAGAGAGAGAGAGAGAGAGAGAGAGTGAGATGGGTTATGAGAGTTTAACAGAAAACAAATTCTTAACCAAATTCATCTCCCTCTCGCCCTCTCACCTTCTCTCTTTTTTTTTTTTTTTTTTTTTTTTTTTTTTTTTTTTTTTTTTTACACAGGGTTTGACACGGTTAAGGATCCCTAGCTTTATTGACAGCTATTTACAGGTTAAGGATTCCTAACTTTATTGGCAAGCTAAGAGCTGTTACCTACATCAGCTCATTTGAAAGCATTTTTGTTATGAGACATACAAGTAGGGAACAGGATGAAGTTGGAGCCATCTGTGGGCCAGCATTTTCATTTGATCAACTGACGTTATCTCGTTGACATCATTATGCTGTACGAATGTGTTCCATACTCGAGTCATCCTGGGTATGTATGATCTCAGATGGAGTGATGTTCTGGAGAAGGGTACAGCCAGAGTGAAGTTGCTGCTTTCTGCCCGTCTTGTGGCATAAAAGCTTGTTTCACGCTGTCCTCGAAGTGGATCCAAGTGTGGTATTTTGACAATATTGGCCTTGTACATAACAGTAAGGCCACCCACATCCCTCCTATGTTGAAGGCTCTGCTGAAATGACAGATCTATCCAGGATGGGTCCAGGCGAGAGATGAGACGTCTTGCTCTGTTCTCTACTCTGTCAAGCAGTCGCAGATGAGAGGGGGGGCAGGCAAACCAAGAAAGTGGAGCATACTCAAGGTGTGAGCGTACTTGTGCCTCGTACAGGATCTTGCAACCCCTACTGTCAAGCAGATGCGAGATACGGCGAAGTGCTGTAAGCTCCTGGCTGCCTTGTTTGCAAGATTTACAACATGGTTCTTCATGGTTAGTTTGGAGTCAAATTTCACCCCAAGGATATCAACTTCTTCTCCAGGTGCCAATATCGTCCCATTCATCCTTACTACTGCGCCAGCATTACCATCATGGTGCCTAGAGACGAACATCATTTGCGTTTTTTCAGGTGCAAATGTTACTTGCCATCTATTTCCCCAAGCTGATATAGCTCTCAGCTGGTGATTGATGTAGCTTAGAGCAGCTGGCATTTCTTCTCTTGGATAAGTGAATGTCAGTGTACAGTCGTCTGCATATGCATGTGATTCTGGGATGAGATGAAGAAGGTCGTTGAAGTAGACATTCCATAACAGTGGACCCAGCACACTTCCTTGTGGAACGCTTGCCCCAATAGGATGCCTTGCTGATTCCGTTCCATTGAGGACTACACTTAGAGATCTACCATGAAGGTAATCACTGAGGAGACATAGCGTAGAGCCTGCAATTCCCAGTGCTTGAAGTTTTGCTAAGAGGCCCTGGTGCCACACCCGGTCGAAAGCGCCAGCAATGTCCAGTGCTACCACACAGCTGACTTTGGATTCATCCAGTGACTGGTGCCACTTAGTGGAGAGGTTTAACAACAGATCAGCAGCAGAGTAACCTTTCCTGAAGCCATATTGACGATCACAAAGTAGTGAGTGGTAGTCAAAAAATCTGTCATTTGTCTTGAGATTATTGTCTCAAGGATCTTACCAGTGATTGACAGGAGTGACACTGGTCTGTAGTTGCTGATTTCTGCTCTGCTCTTCTTTTTGTGAACAGGGACTACATTTGCCTCTTGCTCTCTCTCTCTCTCTCTCTCTCTCTCTCTCTCTCTCTCTCTCTCTCTCTCTCTCTCTCTCTCTCTGTCTCTCTCTCTCTCTCTCTCTCTCTCTCTCTCTCTCTCTCTCTCTCTCTCTCTCTCTCTCTCTCCTTCTCTCTCTCTGTCTCTCTCTCTCTCTCTCTCCCCTCTCTCTCTCTCTCTCTCTCTCTCTCTCTCTCTCTCTCTCTCTCTCTCTCCTCTCTTTGCCTCCTAGTATGTACTAAGAGACGGCAACTCCTTCGCTTTATTTTAAGAAATGTATTCAGATTAAATCGTGTTTCAGTGTGACGAGATGAGGTGACGTCATGTATGAGGGAGGAAGGGAGGGAGTAAGAAAAGGAGGGAGGGAGGGAGGAAGGAAGCGTGAGAGGGAAGGTGGGAGGGAGGAGGAGGAGGAGGAGGAGGTAGAGAACAGTGAGAAACAGGAGAAAGTCTTACAACGTTTGGAAAAATGGGAGAGATTCAGTTATGGGAAGGGAATGGGGGTTCTTTTTAAGAGAGATTGGGAGAAGGGGAAATGGGATGGAGTTTAGAGGGGTGATGGGAGAATAGGTAGGGAAGTTAAGCGAAGTGGGTAGGTAAATGGTGTAAATCTCATTGTACTTTCTGGCAAAGTTATGTACAGTCATTACACAGTGTGGACACACAGTGTAGATACAGAGTGTGGATACACACAGTGTGGATACACAGTGTGGATACACACAGTGTGGATACAGAATGTGGATACACACAGTGTGGATACACACAATGTACATACATACAATGTGGATACATACAATGTGGATACATACAGTGTGGATATACACAATGTGGATACACACAGTGTAGATACATGCAGCGTGGATACACACAGTGTGGATACATAAAGTGTGGATATACACAATGTGGTTACACACAGTGTAGATACATGCAGCGTGGATACACACAGTGTGGATACATACAGTGTGGATATACACAATGTGGATACACACAGTGTAGATACATGCAGCGTGGATACACACAGTGTGGATACATAAAGTGTGGATATACACAATGTGGTTACACACAGTGTAGATACTCGCAGTGCGGATACATACACAGTCATTACACAGTCTGGATACACACATAAAAAATTAGGTATGTGTGTGTGTGTGTGTGTGTGTGTGTGTGTGTGTGTGTGTGTGTGTGTGTGTGTGTGTGTGTTGTGTGTGTGTGTGTGTGTGTGTGTGTGTGTGTGTGTGTGTGTGTGTGTGTGTGTGTGTGTGTGTGGTGTTTGTGTGGTTGTGTGTGAGTGTGTTGTGTGATGTGAGTGTGTGTGAGTGTGTGATGTGTGTGAGTGTGTGTGTGTGTGTGTGAGTGTGTGTGTGTGTGTGTGGTGTGTGTGTGTGTGTGTGTGTGTGTGT
>NC_069459.1:21384568-21387068 GCF_026875155.1 Cherax quadricarinatus | reverse complement strand
GGCACCAGCCTATATTTGCTCTCAACATGCTGAAAAAATTATTTTTGCTCGAGTATATTCTGTTTTTTATTATTATTATTATTATTATTTGTGACTTGATGATGGTCGAGGACCGATCGAAATGTCTGCTGAAGTTTGAGTTTTGAAATGTGAGTTAATTTTGATTTGTTCCAGCCAAGGTATTTTGGCTTTTATTTTTTTCTAAATGTTTTAATGTATTTAAAGGTTGATGTCGAGATTCCAAATAGCAATTGTTGTATGTATGAGGTTTACACACACACACACACACACACACACACACACACACACACACACACACACACACACACTACCTTCTCATCAATATCATTAAAGCTGAAAAAACTAGCATCCCCGTAAAATCTTGAACTAAGATTAAAACAACATAAATATAGCATTAGAAATGGGCAAGATTCTAATGCTTTGTTTATTCACATGAGAGATTTTAACCATCTATTACAACCCAGGAGTCCCAAAGGCCTGTTATCCTGGGTGTAAAGGGAGCAAAATAAACACAGCAGAAAAACTTTTGACTTGTATTATCCTTCACCAAGTAAGAACAGAATTATGTACACTATATACACTATGTACAACAATAGGTAAGCAAGGTAGAATAGAAGCCAGTAGAGAGCAGACTGTGCTTCGTCCACCTCTGGAATGGGAATGACAAGGGCAGACAGGTGTGTGGTGCCCACAACACCTCTGCGATTGCCATAACCATCTTCTTATTGGCTGGAACCTGGGTACTGATTGAACGATGGGGCCCCATCGTTAACCCTTAGTACCTGGTTCGCTGGTTGGGGGAGGTAGCCTTTCAATGAGGGTGTGTACATGCGCCGAATAAAGGTTACGTACTCTTTGCATGCCACACCATCCAATTAATTTTCTAAAAGCTGAGAAAGTTATATCATTCAGGTCTATGATCAAGAGAAATATAACAGAAACAAGTTACATAAAAAATAGTTTTGAAAATAACATGAATTCTGTTGTAGGATTATACAAACTGGATTCATTTATAATTAATAAAATTTGGGAAGAATTTAAGATACATTAAAAGAGTTAAAATCTTGTAGCTTGGGTAGAATATAAGGTGTGTTTGACAGATCCTTGACTATATCATCATAAAAAGGTCAGGTGTTGTAAGGTGACCGCGAGGTGTAGTCTTGTCCTTACATGCCTTCCTAGTGATCTTTTATTTTTACAGTTCCTTGATAATGTGAGAAATCACGAAAGCTCTTGGAATTTCATTATTTTCTCATAGTAGTTGTTCTACACACACACACACACACACACACACACACACACACACACACACACACACACACACCACACACACACACACACACACACACATAATATATATTATATATATATATATATATATATATTATATATATATATATTATATATATGTATATATCTTCGTTATTCTATAGCACAGCAAACGACAACGAAGGCGCATAGAGTCTAGCAACTAAATAGAAAACGACAACTGGGCCGGAATAGCAGTAACGAAATTTTTTAAAAACGACAAACTGGATCAACTCTCTGAACACAACAGCCCCCAGAGGACGACACGAAAAAATATGAAACCCACTAAAGCTACATCCACCAAAAAAAACGACAGCTAGAGAGAAAGCTTTACCACGACAGCTAGACAAAACGACACAGATAAAAGCAGGAGGGAAGCGGATTCAACCACGGGAAGTATGACAGATGCTTGAGTAGGGTGGGGGAGTGTGTGGGGGAGTGTGTGGGGGAGTGTGTGGGGAGTGTGTGGGGAAGTGTGGGGGGGAGTGTTGTGGGGGAGAGTGTGGGAGTATGTGGGGGGACTGTGGGGGAATGCATATGGGTAAAATTCAGGAGAGTATGTGGAGATAGTGTGGGAGGATTTGCGAGAGGAATTCATGGAGATTGATAGATATTTGTAAGCAGTGTACCATAAAGGTACAGCTATATGGTACGAGGTACAGCATGAAGGTACAGCATGGAAGTGCAGCATGAAAGTACAGCATGGAAGTACAGCATGAAGGTACAGCATGGAAGTGCAGCATGAAGGTACAGCATGGAAGTATAGCATGAAGGTACAGCATGGAAGTGCAGCATGAAGGTACAGCATGGAAGTATAGCATGAAGGTACAGCATGAAGGTACAGCATGAAGATACAGCATAAAGCATGGAAGTACAGCTAGCAGATACACACAAAAAAATCAATTAATCACCATGACAGTGGTTATACAGCCATATAATTGGATATCGAACACTTGTGACGTGCACTTGTGTACGTACATTTAGTTACGTACAACTGCGATGTGCACCTGCGTACGTACACGTACTTAGGTACACCTTTGGCGTTTATCTGTGACCATATATTTTACAAAGGACATTACGAACGCAGGCAGACAAGCAGACAAGCAGACAGGCAGACAAGCAGACAGGCAGACAAGCAGACAGACAAACAGGCAGACAGGCAGACAGGCAG
>NC_069459.1:21367068-21372068 GCF_026875155.1 Cherax quadricarinatus | reverse complement strand
GTAGGTGAGCATAGTTAAGGGTAGGTGAACATAATGAATGGTAGATGAACATAGTGAAGGGTAGGGAACATAGTGAAGGGTAGATGAACATAGTGAAGGGTAGATAAACATAGTGAAGGGTAAGTGAACATAGTGAAGGGAAGGTGAACATAGTGAAGGGTAGGTGAGCATAGTTAAGGGTAGGTGAACATAGTGAATGATAGATGAACACAGTGAAGGGTAGGTGAACATAATGAAGGGTAGATGAACATAGTGAAGAGTAAGTGAACATAGTGAAGGGTAAGTGAACATAGTGAAGGGAAGGTGAACATAGTGAAGGGTAGGTGAACATAGCTTCACTACTGATTATCATCCCATGTTTGCTGGTAATCTCTTAGTGACGATACAAGAGTACAAGACGATGCTGGGTTCAGTGTAATTAATCAAGTCGTTTGGATGAAGTGTTAGAATGAGGTTGAAGTTGACTTTGCTGGCGAAGGAAGTTGATGGGCTCTTTAGTTGTAACTTTCCTGGCCGGGAAGATGACGTCCAGACAGCTAAGTTTCTTATTCCTGGCAGGAAGGTCCTTAATTAGCTTAAGTAAATCATCAGAGTGCTTAAGATGAGATTTCCTGATAGCACTTGGCTGACCAGAAAGATGTCTGATTGTCTCTGTCTTCATGATACAACAATACTGATATTCTATGTGACTTAACATATGCAATACCAGGGTAACTTTATCTGAAGACGGTTCCTCAACTAGTGCCTTTATCAGTTTCATCCAGAAATATTGTACGAAGACAGTATAAGTTGAAGTAATCAGTCTCTGGGTCTTACGGAACTGTACACAGAAGATACGAGAGGACGAGTCAATCAGTCCCCCAGACTTGCAGAGCTATACACAAAAGGTAAAAGAAAATCAGGTATCAGTCCTTCAGCCTTACAGAACTATAGACAGAAGACAGTAGATGAGGTAATCAGTCCCTAGGCCTAGCAAACTTAGTACCTAGCTTTGGCACAGACTAATTTGCAGGGCACTCTGCCCATACCACACCCAACAGATCTCAAAGATATGTTGTATATGTTGATTGTTGAAAGACCATAAATGTGTGTGTGTGTGTGTGTGTGTGTGTGTGTGTGTGTGTGTGTGTACTCACCTAGTTGTACTCACCTAGTTGAGGTTACAGGGGTCGAGTCCAAGCTCCTGGCCCCGCCTCTTCACTGGTCGCTACTAGGTCAATCTCCCTGAACCATGAGCTTTATCATACCTCTGCTTAAAGCTATGTATGGATCCTGCCTCCACTACATCGCTTCCCAAACTATTCCACTTCCTGACTACTCTGTGACTTTGTGTGTGTGTGTGTGTGTGTGTGTGTGTGTGTGTGTGTGTGTGTGTGTGTGTGTGTGTGTGTGTGTGTGTGTGTGTGTGTGTGTGTGTGTGTGTGTGTGTGTGTGTATTTTAGGTTGCAGGGAACGAGGTCACTTTCTTGATTTCCTCTAAAAGTTTTTACATATTCTAAGCAACATATAATCCGGTGCAAATGTAATTGCAATATTTGCAATAATAATGAAAGTGCTTGCAATGTCACTAGAGAGAAAGGAATGTAAATGGAATAGGGAAGGTAGAGATAATAAATAGATGGGAATGAGAACTGAGAGTAAATATGTTAAGTGGGGAAAAACAGGATGATAGATATACAGACACACAGACAGGAAGAAACAGACACACAGACACACAGACAGGAAGAAACAGACACACAGACACACAGACAGGAAGAAACACAGATACACAGACAGGATGAAACACAGACACACAGGCAGGGTGAAACACAGACACACAGACAGGATGAAACACAGACACACAGACAGGATGAAACACAGACACACAGACAGGATGAAACACAGACACACAGACAGGATGAAACACAGACACACAGGCAGGGTGAAACACAGACACACAGACAGGATGAAACACAGACACACAGGCAGGATGAAACACAGACACACAGACAGGATGAAACACAGACGCACAGGCAGGATGAAACACAGACACACAGACAGGATGAAACACAGACACACAGACAGGATGAAACACAGACACACAGGCAGGATGAAACACAGACACACAGACAGGATGAAACACAGACACACAGACAGGATGAAACACAGACACACAGGCAGGATGAAACACAGACACACAGGCAGGATGAAACACAGACACACAGACAGGATGAAACACAGACACACAGGCAGGATGAAACACAGACACACAGGCAGGGTGAAACACAGACACACAGACAGGATGAAACACAGACACACAGACAGGATGAAACACAGACACACAGGCAGGGTGAAACACAGACACACGTAGAGGAAGAAACACGACACACAGACAGGAAGAAACACAAAGACGGGAAGAAACACAGACACACAGACACTTGGATAGGCTGCCAGACAGACAGACAGGCACACTAGAAGAAGGAAACACATACAAGCAGCCTGATAGACAAAGACAGACAGACAGACAGACAGACAGACAGACAGACAGACAGACAGACAGACAGACAGACACAGACAGACAGACGTGTGAGAGGGAAAAAAACGACAAAAATCTCAGCAATGAAAGGAACTCGGTTTTCACCTTGGAAAAGAATAGAGTTTGGATTCTTTTCTGAAAGTGGTGGCTTAGAGCTTTAAGCTTAGAAGCTAGAAGCTTGAAGCTCTGGTCTTGAGTCTTAAAGCTTGAGGCTTGAATCTTGAGGCTTGAATCTTCAAGCTTTAGTCTTGAAGGTTGAAGCTTGAGGACTGAAGCTTGAGGCTTGAATCTTGAAGCCTGAGGCTTGAATTTTGAAGCATGAATCTTGAAGCTTGAGGCTTGAAATTTGAGGCTTGGATCTTGAAGCTTGAGGCTTGAATCTTGAAGCGTGAGACTTGAATTTTGAGGTTTGGATCTTGAAGCTTAAGATTTGAATCTTGAAGCTTGAGGACTGAAGCTTGAAGCTTGAGGCTTGAATTTTGAAGTTTTAGGCTTGAATCTTGAAGCTTGAGGCTTGAATCTTGAAGCTTTAGGCTTGAATCTTGAAGCTTGAGACTTGAATCTTGAAGCTTTAGGCTTGAATCTTGAAACTTGAGACTTGAATCTTGAAGCTTGAATCTTGAAGCTTGAGACTTGAATCTTGAAGCTTTAGGCTTGAATCTTGAAGCTTTAGGCTTGAATCTTGAAGCTTGAGACTTGAATCTTGAAGCTTTAGGCTTGAATCTTGAAGCTTGAGACTTGAATCTTGAAGCTTGAATCTTGAGGCTTGAAGCTTGAGGCTTGAATCTTGAGGCTTGAATCTTGAAGCTTGAGACTTGAATCTTGAAGCTTTAGGCTTGAATCTTGAAGCTTTAGGCTTGAATCTTGAAGCTTGAGACTTGAATCTTGAAGCTTTAGGCTTGAATCTTGAAGCTTTAGGCTTGAATCTTGAAGCTTGAGACTTGAATCTTGAAGCTTTAGGCTTGAATCTTGAAGCTTGAGACTTGAATCTTGAAGCTTGAATCTTGAAGCTTGAAGCTTAAGTCTTGACTCTTGACCCATCAAGCTTGAGGTGCTCCTTCATAAAATGCAGTTAGGCGAATATGGAAGACAAACTCATCAATAAATATCTAAGTATTAAATAGAACGTTCGCTCGCGTTCATATTAATATATTCCTTGCAACCTGCAAAGCACTTTCTGTCTGGTTTCTCTTTGTTGCAGGTCGCTGTTGAGCGGCCTCTTTCTTGCACACGAATGGTATGCAATACCGACAGGAAGAAGCACTGGATACCTGTGTCACAGTCTGGGTTTCATGACTCACGAAATCGTAAAGACACGGTTGCAAACAAACAATACGACGGGCGGGGTTCGAACCCGCGATCAGAGAGTTATAAAACGCGTCCATCTGGAGTTTTATGACTCTAAGATCGCGGGTTCTAAACCCCCACCCGGGGTATGGCTTATCTGGGTATCTTTATTTGTAGACGTTTCGCCCCCTCTAGTGGTTTTATTAATGTAAGGACGTCGGTGCTCTTCGCTACACCAAGACTGAGGGACTGATTGCCTCATCTCTTGTACATAGTTCAACAGTCTTTATATTATGTCCTTGTACTGATGGAGACACTGGAGGGCGAAACGTCTACAAATAAAGATACGCAGATGTTGCACATGTGTCCAATTCTTGATCTTTTTTTTATCTTAATTAACTAAGATAAGGAATTAAGCAGATGGGTATCTTTATCGCTGGACAGTAAACATAAACAGGTGTTGCACAGGTGTTGCACAGGTGTTGCACAGGTGTTGCACAGGTGTTGCACAGGTGTTTTACTCGTCAACTTGTGGGTATTTTATATCGTTTTCAACATAAGCTCAAGGGTAACACCTGAATATCTTTAATTATCTCGCATGTGAAGAGACACAGGTGTTGCTCAGGTGTTGCACAGGTGCTGCACATGTGCAACATGTGAGGATATGTTAAATATTATTGTCATGGTTAAATATCTGAGTTTTTATATCTTAACTAATCCTTGGGAGATTTATTCTCGGATTTCGCTCATTTCACGGATTTTTTTTTTTTGGGGGGGGGGGGGATTTTTCTACTGGAGGAATTTTTTTTGGCGTATACTTAAACAGGATTTTTTTTTACATAAAGTTCCTGTATTTAATTCAAGGACAGCGCCTTGATGCTTGTGAAGGGCTCTTGATCTTAATTGAAGCTGTTCTTCTCCCTTGCTCGGATCAAACCTCATTACCTCCCTTGCTATCAAGATCCTCGTGCTCAGTACCTTGATTGCAACTTACTGAGCACCAGCCTCCAGGCTGAGGGACTGATTATCCCGTCTTCTGTATATAGTTTATCTACGCTGAGGACTGATAACCTCATCAACAGTCTTCTGTGTATAGTTCCACAAGGCTGAGGACTGATAACCTCATCAACAGTCTTCTGTGTATAGTTCCACAAGGCTGAGGACTGATAACCTCATCAACAGTCTTCTGTGTATAGTT
>NC_069459.1:21359568-21362068 GCF_026875155.1 Cherax quadricarinatus | reverse complement strand
GATCTTTTTTCTTGAGTGAGGTTTACAGTCTCTGGCCCCCTAGACTGTACTCCGTCTGCGGTCTGCTTTGCCCTTCCCCAATCTTCATGACTTTGAACTTGGTGGGATTGAACTCCAAGAGCCAATTGCTGGACCAGGTCTGCAGCCTGTCCAGGTCCCTTTGTAGTTCTGCCTGGTCTTCGATCGAATGAATTCTTCTCATCAACTTCACGTCATCTGCAAACAGGGACACCTCAGAGTCTATTCCTTCCGTCATGTCGTTCACAAATACCAGAAACAGCACTGGTCCTAGGACTGACCCCTGTGGGACCCCGCTGGTCAAAGGTGCCCACTCTGACACCTCGCCACGTACCATGACTCGCTGCTGTCTTCCTGACAAGTATTCCCTGATCCATTGTAGAGCCTTCCCTCTTATCCCTGCTTGCGTGTGTGTGTGTGTGTGTGTGTGCGTGTGTGCGCCTGAAGGGGTGGCACAGGTGCAGTTAACACACGTATAGACAAAGGTGCATAAGACAGGTACAGCAGACACAGGTTCAGCAGACACAGGTGCAGCAGACACGGGTACAAAAAGTTTCGAGGTGGTCAGTCCCTCAGTCTGGAGAAGAGCATTGTACAGCAGACACAGGTACAGCAGACACAGGTGCAGCAGACACAGGTGCAGCAGACACAGGTGCAGCAGACATAGGTACAGCAGACACAGGTGCAACAGACACAGGTGCAGCAGACACAGGTAGAGCAGACACAGGTACAGCAGAAACAGGTGCAGCAGACACAGTTTCAGAAGACACAGGTACAGCAGACACAGGTGCAGTAGACACAGGTTCAACAGACGCAGGTGCAGCAGACACAGGTTCAGCAGACGCAGGTGCAGCAGACACAGGTTCAGCAGACACAGGTTCAGCAGACACAGGTAGAGCAGACACAGGTGCAACAGACACAAGTGCAGCAGACACAGGTGCAGCAGACACAGGTGAAGCAGACACAGGTACAGCAGACACAGGTACAGCAGACACAGGCGCAGCAGACATAGTTTCAGAAGACACAGGTACAACAGACACAGGTGCAGCAGACACAGGTTCAACAGACACAGGTGCAGCAGACACAGTTTCAGAAGACACAGGTACAACAGACGGAGGTGCAGCAGACACAGGTTCAGCAGACACAGGTTCAGCAGACACAGGTGCAGCAGACACAAGCGCAGCAGACACAGGTTCAGCAGACACAGGTACAGCAGAAACAGGTGCAGCAGACACAGGTGCAGCAGACACAGGTACAGCAGACACAGGTACAGCAGACACAGGTTCAGCAGACACAGGTTCAGCAGACACTGGTACAGCAGACACAGGTTCAGCAGACACAGGTACAGCAGACACAGGTATAGCAGACACAGGTGCAACAGACACAGGTGCAGCAGACACAGGTTCAGCAGACACAGGTTCAGCAGACACAGGTGCAGCAGACACAGGTGCAGTAGACACAGGTTCAGCAGACACAGGTGCAGCAGACACAGGTGCAGCAGACACAGGTGCAGCAGACACAGGTTCGGCAGACACAGGTACAGCAGACACAGGTTCAGCAGACACAGGTGCAGCAGACACAGGTACAGCAGACACAGGTACAGCAGACACAGGTACAGCAGACACAGGTTCAGCAGACACAGGTACAGCAGACACAGGTTCAGCAGTCACAGGTTCAGCAGACACAGGTTCAGCAGACACAGGTACAACAGACACAGGTTCAGCAGACACAGGTACAGCAGACACAGGCACAGCAGACGCAGGTTCAGCAGACACAGGTACAGCAGGCACAGGATCAGCAGACACAGGTTCAGCAGACACAGGTTCAGCAGACACAGGTTCAGCAGACACAGGTACAACAGACACAGGTTCAGCAGACACAGGTACAGCAGACACAGGTACAGCAGACACAGGTACAGCAGACACAGGTACAGCAGACATAGGTACAGCAGACACAGGTACAGCAGACAACAATAAAACAGACCGTATGAATTTAACTTAAAAAAAAATTATGAGTAAATTTTTTGCCAAGGAAAAAAAAATAAAGGAAATTGATCAATCTGTCACGTCCAAGACGCCGCTGGAACCATGCGGGTTTAGTGCTTCACATGGAAATGTTCCACAGTGCGAAGGAGAATGATTAAGGTGTGTTCGAAACATGGAGAAACGTTTCCTCTCTTATACGTGGGTTATTAGTGAATGATGTTCTTCCCCCCCCTCCCTCCCCACTGTATTTCCAATGAAGTGAAATGCGATCTTTTCCTGACGACGTTTCGCCCACTCACTGGATTTTAGCGAGTCTTGAATATCTATTTGTGACTTGGTGAAGCACAGTTGGTGAAACACAGTGCGGGGGAAACGTTGTCAGTAAACAATGAAATTACACAGCCTTTGTGTGATTCTTGTTTTATCCTCGTTTCTGCGTTTTGTACTGTTTCTCTTCACTTTATTTCAGCCATACATTACACGCAGGACACGCAGGA
>NC_069459.1:21322068-21349568 GCF_026875155.1 Cherax quadricarinatus | reverse complement strand
GTTGTTGGTGTAGCAACCAAGTTGTGGTTGTTGGTGTAGTCTCCAAGTTGTGGTTGTTGGTGTATCCCCAAGTTGTGGTTGTTGGTGTAGCAACCAAATTGTGGTTGTTGGTTTAGCAACCAAGTTGTGGTTGTTGGTGTAGCCAAAAGTCGTGGTTGTTTGTGTAGTCTCCAAGTTGTGGTTGTTGGTGTAGTCTCCAAGTTGTGGTTGTTGGTGTAGCAACCAAGTTGTGGTTGTTGGTGTAGTTCCCAAGTTGTGGTTGATGGTGCAGCAACCAAGTTGTGGTTGTTGGTGTAGCAACCAAGTTGTGGTTGTTGTTGGTGTAGTTCCCAAGTTGTAGTTGTTGGTGTAGCAACCAAGTTGTGGTTGTTGGTGTAGCAACCAAGTTGTGGTTGTTGGTGCAGTTCCCAAGTTGTGGTTGTTGGTGTCGCAACCAAGTTGTGGCTGTTGGTGTAGCAACCAAGTTGTGGTTGTTGGCGTAGCCCCAAGTTGTGGTTGTTGGTGTAGTTTCCAAGTTGTGGTTGTTGCTGTAGCAACCAAGTTGTGGTTGTTGGTGGAACCCCAGATTGTGATTGTTGATGTATTCCCCAAGTTGTGATTGTTGGTGTATTCCCAAATTGTGGTTGTTGGTGTAGTCTCCAAATTGTGGTTGTTAGTGTAGTCCCCCAGTTGTGTTTCTTGGGGTCAAGTCACGGCTCCTGCTTTCTTCTCTTGACAATAAACGATGTGTCGTGCCTATTGTGAAAACTGAGTAATGAACTACCTCTTCTTGGTCTAAGTCATTTCACCTCTTGATGACCCTCAGGGTGACGTTCTTCTTAATATCCTTGTGGTTAATTTGCATCTTTACCCTTCAGTAATGCTCATTGTTCCTACAGTCTTCAGTTTATTCCTGTCTGCCTTATAGAGTCAGTCTTCCAAGGAATCTGTCCCAGTTTACATTATAAAGTCCTCCTTTCGAACAGTCTGTCGTTCATCTTTAATGGTAAACAATACATTTATTGCAGGAATGTTTCGGCTGTACAGCAGCCTTCTTCAGTCGTGTACAGGATGCAGTAGAATGCTGGTATTGACGTTATCAGTCCGTCACCCCTCGGTGGGAGGTAGTCAGTACCTCAAGCCTCAAGCATAGGTTAGGTTAGGTTAGGTTTGTCGGGAAACAGGACAAGTGTTTCCTGACGCGGGTCTGAGTCACATAAGGACCCACAGCTGGAGCGTTTGGTCATCTGACAGAGGCCTTCCGCTGGCTTACCTGTACACCTCTTCAACAGTTTTTCTAAAGTATAAGCAAGAGGACAGGCCTAATATACGAGAGTGGAAGCGAAATGAAGCAGCTGGAGTTGACGTCAGAGGTGGGCGTGGTCCACCAGTGACATCACCTGCATACAGACAGATATGCAGACAGACAGACAGACAGGCAGACATGGAAGAGGGAGACACACACAGAGGACAGGATATGGGTGGACCAGGAGTCCAATAGAAGACATATTTACAGACATACACTCGCCCAGACGCAAGGCGCTGTTCATACAAGCGAGAATATTTATGACCAACACTCCCTTTGTCCGACGCTTTCAGAACAAAAAAAAAACAATATCATATTCCTCTATAGACTCCTGAAACTCCATGCTAGTAACAAAAAAATGGTTACATGTATTGCATATATGCAAAGATATACCAGGTATGCCAGGTGTTTATAGCGGTGGTATATTCATGGTGGTATAGGAATGGGAATCTTTCATATAGCACGTGTACAGGTATCCCTCCAGGTGTCTACCTGGAGGGATATATATATATATATATATATATATATATATATATATATATATATAAATATATATATATATATTATATATATATATATATATATATATATATATATATATATATATATATATATATATATATATATATATATATATATATATATATAGGCAAAACAACCACTCTGAAAGAATAGAGAAATTCCAAGCGCTTTCGTGACTACTCACATTATCAAGGAACTATGAAAGTAAAGCATCCAAGGAATGTAATTGATAAATCTTTTAAAGTTGCTAGATATACTTTTTACAATCCAAAAAGGGACAACCAGCCTTATTCAACTAAAAATATGTTGGTTCTCCCTTACCATGAAAACTTGGTTGATATGCCTTCTCTTCTTAAGACTTTTAATATTAAAGTTGTATTCAAAAATCTTGATACAGTAAAAAAACTTTTGATAAAGAATTCCCCCCAAAATGCTGATGGATGTGTCTATAAGATTCCTTGTTAAATTTGCGATAAAGTTTATTACGGTCAAACTGGTAAAAATCTCGAACTAAGATTAAAACAACATAAATATAGCATTAGAACTGGACAAGATTCCAATGCTCTATTTATTCATGTAAGAGATTTTAACCATCCAATTGATTTTCAAAAAGTTGAGAAAGTAGTATCAAGCAAGTCCATGGTCGACAGGAATATAATTGAATCTTGTTTCATAAAAAGCAGTTTTGACAATAATATGAATATTTCCTTTGGTTTATATAAATTAGATCCATTTATAATTAATAGAATTTGGGAAGAATTTAATAATACACTGGACAAATAATAATTTTTAAATTTTCTTGGGTAGAATAGCTTGGGGGTGAGTTGTGCAAGGGACCTATCCAAGTTGGGTCGCCGCGCGTCACGTGTTTAACCGTTGTGGGATCTGATAGTGAGGTGCTGGCCAGACCCCTTATATAGCTTCCTTGGATGCTTTACTTTCATAGTTCCTTGATAATGTGAGTAGTCACGAAAGCGCTTGGAATTTCTCTATTCTTTCAGAGTGGTTGTTTTGCATATTTTGAAATCACCTGTTTACTGTGATCTTATTGCATATATATATATATATAATATATATATATATATATATATATATATATATATATATATATAATATAATATATATATATATATATATATATATAATATATATACAATATATATTATATATATATATATATATTTTATATATATATATATATATATATATATATATATATATATATATATATATATATGTATATATATATATATATAATATATTTTATATATATATTATATATATATATATATATATATATTATATATATATAATTTATATATATATATATAATATATATATATATATATATATATATATATATATAAAACATAATATGAGGAACATTCACAGTCACACGCGCACAATGTGAACTATAGACAGCCCATCACCCATACAAACCCCATCACCCATACAAACCCCATCACCCAGCTCAACTCACTACACTTCCATCTTTCCCATTAATCACAGAGAGAGGCATCTATTGTGGTCATGATCGCCACAGCATCAACATCGTCCCAGATTAATCATTCTCAAAATATCGGGAACTGCAGATACATGCTAACCCCAAGTCCAGTATAGCCATTGTATTTTGGCTTCTAATGCACCTGGGTGTAAGAGTCAATGTTGGGGCTGTAATGGATGGCGGTGTAGGAGGAGGTTGGGAAATTTACATGGATATTATGTACATGTTAATGATGTGTCTGGTGGTAATTAATTGCATTCTGATGGGATGTTGGAATGGTTGTAGTGGGGTGGTTGTTGTGGTGGGGTGATTGTTGTGGTGGGTGGTTGTTGTGGTGGGTGGTTGTTGCAGTGGGTGGTTGTTGTGGTGGGGTGGTTGTTGTGGTGGGTGATTGTTGTGGTGGGGTGGTTGTTGTGGTGGGTGGTTGTTGTGGTGGGTGGTTGTTGTGGTGGTGGTTGTTGTGGAAGGGTGGTTGTTGTGGTGGGTGGTTGTTGTGGTGGGGTGGTTGTTGTGGTGGGGGATTGTTGTGGTGGGGTGATTATTGTGGTGGGGTGGTTGTTGTGGTGGGGTGGTTGTTGTGGTGGGGTGGTTGTTGTGGTGGGGTGGTTGTTGTGGTGGGGTGGTTTGTTGTGGTGGGGTGGTTGTTGTGGTGGGGTGGTTGTTGTGGTGGGGTGGTTGTTGTGGTGGGGTGGTTGTTGTGGTGGGGTGGTTGTTGTGGTGGGGGTGGTTGTTGTGGTGGGGTGGTTGTTGTGGTGGGGGGGTTGTTGTGTGGTGGGGTGGTTGTTGTGGTGGGGTGGTTGTTGTGGTGGGGTGGTTGTTGTGGTGGGGTGGTTGTTGTGGTGGGGTGGTTGTTGTGGTGGGGTGGTTGTTGTGGTGGGGTGGTTGTTTGTGGTGGGGTGGTTGTTGTGGTGGGGTGGTTGTTGTGGTGGGGTGGTTGTTGTGGTGGGGTGGTTGTTGTGTGGGGTGGTTGTTGTGGTGGGGTGGTTGTTGTGGTGGGGTGGTTGTTGTGGTGGGGTGGTTTGTTGTGGTGGGGTGGTTGTTGTGGTGGGGTGGTTGTTGGGTGGGGTGGTTGTTGTGTGGGGTGGGTTGTTGTGGGGGGTGGTTGTTGAGGTGGCCGGGTTGTTGTGGTGGGGTGGTTGTTTTGGTGGGGGTGGTTGTTGAGGTGGTTGTTGTAGAGGACTTAGAATGATGGAATTCTGGTTGTGTTGGGCCTTTTTTTATTTTTGAATTGTGTTTTATTGTGTCTCTGGACTCGTCCAACTCTGTTCAGCAGCAGAATTAAAGTAACAAATAGCTGAATAAACAATAAATAGCAAATCTATTGAAAACGAAGCTTCACACACACACACACACACACACACACACACACACACACACACAACACACACACACACACACACACACACACACACACACACACACACACACACACACACACACACACACACACACACAGGAGGATATGAACAACATCCATCATGGCTGGTCGTGGGCCCACCTACTAAACTCAGCACCCGAAAACAAAAATATAGCCCGGCTGGAGGCAATATCCCTCTTAGTCTAGCACACGCGTGCGTGCACACACACACACACACACACACACACACACACATACACCTGACGGCATTTGAGGACAGGAGAGATAGGGGAGACATGATAACGACATATAAAATACTGAGAGGAATTGACAAGGTGGACAAAGACAGGATGTTCCAGAGATTGGACACAGTAACAAGGGGACACAGTTGGAAGTTGAAGACGCAGATGAATCACAAGGATGTTAGGAAGTATTTCTTCAGCCACAGAGTAGTCAGTAAGTGGAATAGTTTGGGAAGCGATGTAGTGGAGGCAGGATCCATACATAGCTTCAAGCAGAGGTATGATAAAGCGCATGGTTCAGGGAGAGTGACCTAGTAGCAACCAGTGAAGAGGCGGGGCCAGGAGCTATGACTCTACCCCTGCAACCAAAAGTAGGTGAGCATAACTAGGTGAACACACACACACACACACACACACACACACACACACATACACACACACACACACACACACACACACACACACACACACACACACACACACACTCTGAGGTGTCCCTGTTTGCAGATGACGTGAAGTTGATGAGAAGAATTAACTCGATCGAAGACCAGGCAGAACTACAAAGGGATCTGGACAGGCTGCAGACCTGGTCCAGCAATTGGCTCCTGGAGTTCAATCCCACCAAGTGCAAAGTCATGAAGATTGGGGAAGGGCAAAGAAGGCCGCAGACGGAGTACAGTCTAGGGGGTCAGAGACTACAAACCTCAGTCAAGGAAAAAGATCTTGGGGTGAGTATAACACCAGGCACATCTCCTGAAGCGCACATCAACCAAATAACTGCTGCAGCATATGGGCGCCTAGCAAACCTCAGAACAGCATTCCGACATCTTAATAAGGAATCATTCAGGACCCTGTACACCGTGTACGTTAGGCCCATATTGGAGTATGCGGCACCAGTTTGGAAACCACACCTAGCCAAGCACGTGAAGAAACAAGAGAATGTGCAAAGGTTTGCAACAAGACTAGTCCCAGAGCTAAGAGGTATGTCCTACGAGGAGAGGTTAAGGGAAATCAACCTGACGACACTGGAGGACAGGAGAGATAGGGGGGACATGATAACGACATACAAAATACTGAGAGGAATTGACAAGGTGGACAAAGACAGGATGTTCCAGAGATTGGACACAGTAACAAGGGGACACAGTTGGAAGCTGAAGACACAGATGAATCACAGGGATGTTAGGAAGTATTTCTTCAGCCACAGAGTAGTCAGTAAGTGGAATAGTTTGGGAAGCGATGTAGTGGAGGCAGGATCCATACATAGCTTTAAGCAGAGGTATGATAAAGCTCACGGCTCAGGGAGAGTGACCTAGTAGCGATCAGTGAAGAGGCGGGGCCAGGAGCTCGGACTCGACCCCCGCAACCTCAACTAGGTGAGTACAACTAGGTGAGTACACACACACACACACACACACACACACACACACACACACACACACACACACACACACACACACACACACACACACATACACACACACACACACACACATACACACACAGAGTTTTAACAATAGTGATATAAGTGGTAATTACCAGAGCGTGTGCTGGATGCCCAGGAACAGCGCGGGGATTTGCACTTACAGATTATCTCTGATTTACAAGGCATTTACAAGGCATTTACAAGGTATCTGCACTCGATTATCAAGTATTAGGCGACTTATGGTTGGTTGTGTTGGTGATGGAGGCGGAGAGGGAAGAGGGTGGAGGAGGATGAGGGAGATGGAGTAGATGGATGGAGTGTAGCAACCATCACCACAACAATACCAACCACCACAACAACAATACCAACCACCACAACAACAATACCAACCACCCACACAAAACCAACCACCACCACAACAATACCCCCCCCCACAATACCAACCACCCCCACAACAATACCAACCACCACAACAACAATACCAACCACCACAACAAAAAACATCACCACCATCCCACCAACAACAATACCAACCACCACAACAACAATACCAACCACCACCACAACAATACCAACCACCACCACAACAATACCAACCACCACAACAACAATACCAACCACCACAACAACAATACCAACCACCACCACAACAATACCAACCACCACCACAACAATACCAACCATCCCACAACAATACCAAACATCACCCCAACATACCACCATCCCCACAACAATCCAACCACCACAACAACAATACCCCACCACCAACATAAACCACCACCACAACAATACCAACCACCACCAAACAATACCAACCACCACCACAACAATACCAACCCACCACAAAAAATACCAACCACCACCACAACAATACCAACCATCACCACCAAAAAATACCAACCATCACCACAACAATACCAACCATCCCACAACAATACCAACATCACCACAACAATACCACCATCACCACAACAATACCAACCACCACCACAACAATACCAACCACCACCACAACAATACCAACCATCACCACAACAATACCAACCATCCACCACAACAATACCAACCATCACCACAAACAATACCAACCATCACCACAACAATACCAACCATCACCCCAACAATACCAACCACCACCAGAACAATACCAACCACCACCACAACAATACTAACCATCACCACAACAATACCAACCACCACCACAACAATACCAACCACCACCACAACAATACCAACCATCACCACAACAATACCAACCATCACCACAACAATACCAACCACCACCACAACAATACCAACCACCACCACAACAATACCAACCATCACCACAACAATACCAACATCACCACAACAATACCAACCATCACCACAACAATACCAACCACCACCAAACAATACCAACCATCACCACAACAATACCAACCACCACCACAACAATACCAACCACCACCACAACAATACCAACCATCACCACAACAATACCAACCACCACAACAACAATACCAACCATCACCACAACAATACCAACCATCACCACAACAATACCAACCATCACCACAACAATACCAACCAACCACACAACAACAATACCAACCACCACCACAACAATACCAACCATCACCACAACAATCCAACCCCCACCACAACAATACCAACCACCACAACAACAATACCAACCATCACCACAACAATACCAACCATCACCACAACAATACCAACCATCACCACAACAATACCAACCACCACCACAACAATACCAACCACCACCACAACAAACCAACCATCACCACAACACAACCCAACCATCACCACAACAATACCAACCACCACCACAACAATACCAACCATCACCAACAACAATACCAACCACCACCACAACAATACCAACCATCACCACAACAATACCAACCATCACCACAACAATACCAACCATCACCACAACATACCAACCAATCACCACAACAATACCAACCACTCACCACAACAATACCAACCAAAACCACCCACACAACAATACCAAACCAACACCACAACAATACCAACCAACACCGACAACAACTACCAACATACACACAAACCAACCACCACCACAACACAACACGCAACAACAAGCAACAACAACGTACAACAACACAACACTACAACAACACAACCAACTACAACAACAACATAGCAACAAACCACATAACACACACAACCACCACAACACAGCCACAACAACACACCACAACATCAAAACAATACTACAAACAACAACAACAGCAATCACTACCACCAAACAACAGCTACAATAACCTCTACAACCACACCACTAACCACTCACAACAACCACGACATCAACACAACAACAACCCCACAACACCCGACAGCAACAACAACAACCACCACAACACCACACAATAACAACGCCACAACAACAACTCAACAACAACAAAACAACAACAGCAACTACTACCCCACAACAACCACAATAACCACTACAACCACCACAACAACCACAACAACAACAGCCTCAGAGAGTAGCGGCCACTGCAGCATCCACCTCTGAAATTTTCTGAATAACATCCACCCCTTTCACAAATCTCCCTCCCTCTCTCTCTCTCCCTCCCCTCTCTCTCTCTCTCCCTCCCCTCTCTCTCTCTCTCCCTCCCCTCTCTCTCTCTCCACCCCTCTCTCTCTCTCTCCCCCCTCCCTCTCTCCTCCTCCCCTCTCATCTCTCTCTCTCCCTCCTCTCTCTTTCTCCCTCCCCTCTCTCTCTCTCTCTCCCTCCCCTCTCTCTCTCTCTCTCCCTCCCCTCCTCTCTCTCTCTCCCTCCCCTCTCTCTCCTTCTCTCCCTCCCCTCTCTCTCTCTCTCTCCCTCCCTCTCTCTCTCTCTCTCCCCTCCCCTCTCTCTCTCTCCCTCCCCTCTCTCTCTCTCTCCCTCCTCTCTCTTTCTCTCCCTCCCCCTCTCTCTCTCCCCCCTCTCCCTCTCTCCCCCCTCTCTCTCTCTCCTCCCTCTCCTCTCCCTCACTCTCTCTCTCTCTCCCTCCCCCTCTCCCTCCCCTCTCTCTCTTCTCCCCCCCTCTCTCTCTCTCTCCCTCCCCTCTCTCTCTCTCCCTCCCCTCTCTCTCCTCTTCTCCCCTCCCCTCTCTCTCTCTCTCCTCCTCTCTCCTCCTCCCCTCTCTCTCCTCTCTCCCCTCCCTCTCCTCTCTCCCCTTCCCTCCCCTCTTCTCTTCTCTCTCCTCCCCCTCTCTTCTCTCTCTCCCTCCTCTCTCTCTCTCTCTCCCTCCCCCTCTCTCCTCTCCCCCCTCCTCTCCCTCTCCTCTCTCTTCTCTCCCTCCCTCTCTCTCTCCCTCCTCTCTCTCTCTCTCCTCCCCTCCTCTCTCTCTCCTTCTCTCCCTCCCCTCTCTCTCTCTCTCTCCCTCCCCTCTCTCCCCCTCTCTCTCCCTCCTCTCCTCTTTCTCTCCCTCCCCCCTCCTCTCTCTCCCTCCCCTCTCTCTCTCTCTCCTTCCCCTCTCTCTCTCTCTCTCTCCCTCCCCTCTCCCTCCCTCCCTCCCTTCCTGTCTTTCTCTACTTGTCAGTATCGGTCAATAATCCCTGCTATCATTGCTCCAGCGACCTGGTCACTAACCACACCTTCTGAACTTGACCTCAAATATTACAATAACGACAACTATTAAGAAAACAACATCAGAAGTGTAAATGTAAATATGTAAGATTTACATTGCAAGTTTGCAAGATTTACAGTATAAGTCTGTTAGATTTACAATGCAAGTCCGTACGATTTACAAGGCATGTCTGTAAGATTTACAGTGCAAGTCTTTAAGTCTGTAAGACTTGTAGTGTAAATCTTTGTAATATTTACAGTATAAATTTTGTAATATTTCGCATATTTAAAAAAAAATCATATGAAAAGTCCATAAAAATCTATGTTACTTTGTTGTCTGTAAGATTTACATTGTAATCTTACTCGTTCATGAGACATCAGAGTGCAAAACATTTAACAGACTTCGTCTATAAGAAGACGACATTCCCTCGCTGGATATCCTGGGATAGGAGACCAGGGATACCTTTTATTGTGAAATATCCTGGGGCAGGAGAAAAGGGATACTCCTTATTGTGAAATATTTTGTAACTGGGGACCTGGGATACCCCTTATTGTGAAATATACTTCGAAAATAGACCAGGAATATCCTTTATTGTGGAATATACTGGGATAGGAGACCAGGGATACCCGTTATTGTGGAATATGCTGGCATAGGATTTCAGGGAGACCCTTTACTGTGAGATGTTCTGGGAGAAGAGAGAAGTATACCTCTTTCTCTTAGAATCCTATGCTAGCTGTCTCTCCCATAGTATTTTCTCTCTCTCTCTCTCTCTCTCTCTCTCTCTCTCTCTCTCTCTCTCTCTCTCTCTCTCTCTCTCTCTCTCTCTCTCTCTCTCTCTCTCTCTCTCTCTCTCTCTCCCTACTGCCTAAGCTTGTCGATTTATGTGTGTTGAAAACTTCAATAAGATCCCGGTGTCAAATTCCTCTGTCGCCTTAAATCCCACCTCGTCTATCCCTCCCCGTCTATTCCTCCCAGTTTTTTCCCTCTCTGTCTATCCCTCCCTGTCTATTCGTCCGTCTATCCTTCCCCATCCCTCCATCCCTTACAATCCCCACATCACACACCCACCACTATCACCACCACTACTACCACACCACCATAACTACCACCACCACAATCACCACAACCACCACCACCACCACCATAACTACCACCACCACAATCACCACAACCACCACCACCACCACCATAACTACCACCACCACAATCACCATCACCACCACCACCACCACCATAACTACCACCACCACCACCACCACCACCACCACACTACCACCACCACAATCATCATAACCACCACCACCACCTCCACCACCACTATACCAGTGATCACTGTAACAGTTATATTACCGGACAATTACTATTATCTTTGTGAATGGCTCTGCTAATTACTGTATTTCCACCTCTAAGAGAATTTTTCATATATTACCTCCACATTATGGCTTATTTCTTGATTTCTCTCTCTGATTATTTCACCTCTCCTTTCCTTTCCTTCCTCCCTTCCTTTTTGTTCTCTGTCTCTCTCTAAAATTTTCTTACGAAAGTGGAAGAATTATTACTTAATAATTCTGGGATTTTACCTGTTATATATATATATATATATATATAATATATATATATATATATATATATATATATATATATATATATATATATATATATATATATATATATATATATATATATATATATATATATATATATATATATATATATATATATATATATATATATATATATATATATATATATATATATATATATATATATATATATATATATATATATATATATATATATATATATATATATATATATATATATATATATATATGTAAGATCACAGTAAACAGGCGATATCACAATATGAAAAACAGCCACTGTGAGAAAGTAGTGAACTTCCAAGCGCATTCGTGATTTCTCATATCATCAAGGAACTTTAAAAATAATATAAGAGCAGAAGGCATATTTGGGCGAGATTACACCTCGCGGTCAACACACGACACCCCGTCCTTCCTTTCATATAGGTATATGAAAATGCTTATTTCAGAGGTCAGTAAGGCTGCATGTCACCTGCTCACCACTCTCCAGGATTCTTTAATACCTAAAACACGGAGTGAAGTAACAGTAAAAGTACACTGAGGGTCATACACCTCACGGTGTATGTCAAGAAGGTATACACCTCACGGTGTATATCAAGAAGGTATACACCTCACGGTGTATATCAAGAAGGTATACACCTCATGGTGTATATCAAGAAGGTATACACCTCACGGTGTATATCAAGAAGGTATACACCTCACGGTGTACATCAAGAAGGTATACACCTCACGGTGTATATCAAGAAGGTATACACCTCATGGTGTATATCAAGAAGGTATACACCTCACGGTGTATGTCAAGAAGGTATACACCTCACGATGTATGTCAAGAAGGTATACACCTCACGGTGTACATCAAGAAGGTATACACCTCACGGTGTATATCAAGAAGGTATACACCTCACGGTGTATGTCTTCTTGATCCAGCAAGTAAGGTTTCTCTATCAGGTTTAGGTTAGGTTGGGTTCCACTAGTTTCAGTGTAGTTAACTCGTGTTCCTCAACATAAACACAGTACTGGAGTTTCTTACTCTTGCTACGCTCAAAGTGTACCTGTTTTCTGGGCAAATATTTATACCTCATATATGTTTTACTGCGTCTTATATATGCTGATTAAGGGCCTTAAAAATTTCCGTAGTACCAGATAATCTACTAATACACCTTTCGTGCAGGCATAACGTAATTTAAGGAACATTTCATATTTCAGTTGTGTTATCTGGTTTTGTCAACATTATCTTGTGTACCGTATTTTTCGGCATATAAGACGCGCTTTTTTTTCTATAAAAATCTTGGACAATCAGCGCCTTATATGCTCAAGATCAGGGTCAAGGGTAGGTTTGGGGTACACTTTAGCAGTTGTTTACTAACGTTACGTTACCACTGTTTGGTAACATTGTTTTAAGTCTCATATACTCGTGCGCCCTATACGCCGGAAAATACATTAAGTTCCCATACCAAGCTCGGTAACAACTCAATGCGTCATCAATACACACACACGTGTGTGTAACACTTGTTGTGTTATACACTTGCTGTAACACCACTTGTTGTGTTATACACTTGCTGTAACACCACTTGTTGTGTTATACGCTTGCTGTAACACCACTTGTTGTGTTATACACTTGCTGTAACACCACTTGTTGTGTTATACACTTGCTGTAACACCACTTGTTGTGTTATACACTTGCTGTAACACCACTTGTTGTGTTATACACTTGCTGTAACACCACTTGTGTTATATACTTACTGTAACACCACTTGTTGCATAATACACTTGCTGTAACACCACTTGTTGCATAATACACTTGCTGTAACACCACTTGTTGCATAATACACTTGCTGTAACACCACTTGTTGCATAATACACTTGCTGTAACACCACTTGTTGCATAATACACTTGCTGTAACACCACTTGTTGTGTTATACACTTGCTTTAACACCACTTGTTGCATAATTCACTTGCTGTAACACCACTTGTTGCATAATACACTTGCTGTAACACCACTTGTTGTGTTATACACTTGCTGTAACACCACTTGTTTTGTTATACACTTGCTGTAACACCCTTGTTGTGTTATACACTTGCTGTAACACCACTTGTTGTGTTATATACTTACTGTAACACCACTTGTTGCATAATACACTTGCTGTAACACCACTTGCTGCATAATACACTTGCTGTAACACCACTTGTTGTAACACAACTTGCTGTGATATACACTGGCTGTGTTATGCACTTCCTGAATTATTCACTTGCTGTATTATACACTTGGTGTAGCGCCCTCGCACCACATTGTCTGAGTACACTCCCTCCTTCCCCAGGGAGAAGTGTCTCACGTACGTATTACTCTGAGCATATAAAGTGTGTTCCGTGTGAGAGTGCGAAATACGACTACTGGCGTGGTAATCTGTGTGTGTGTGTGAGTGTGTGTGTGTGTGTGTGCGTGTGTGTGTGTGTGTGTGTGTGTGTGTGTGTGTGTGTGTGTGTGTGTGTGTGTGTGTGTGTGTGTGTGTGTGTGTGTGTGTGTGTGTGTGTGTGCGAGTGTGTAAGAGAGAGAGAGACAGAGAGTTTTCATCTGTCACACCATGGGAGCATCAGTCACACCATGGGAGCATCAGTCACACACTGGTGTTGGATCCAGCCTCAGGTAGGAACACTATCATAATCCTGGCTCTCACAACATCCACTCAGTCACACCATGGAAGCATCAGTCACACCATGGAAGCATCAGTCACACCATGGAAGCATCAGTCACACCATGGAAGCATCAGTCACACCATGGAAGCATCAGTCACACCATGGAAGCATCAGTCACACCATGGAAGCATCAGTCACACCATGGAAGCATCAGTCACACCATGGGATCATCAGTCACACCATGGGAGCATCAGTCACAACATGGGAGCATCAGTCACAACATCCACTCACAGAGATCTTAACCTCACCTCAAATCGACCAACTTTGTAAACGAAATATATTTCGTTACTTTTAAGCACCGCGTTAATTCGATTGCATTAGTATTGTGTTGTTGTTGTTCATGTTGTAGTTATTATTATTATTATTATTATTATTATTATTATTATTATTATTATTATTATTATTATTAATCATTTTATTAAATTTATTAATATTATAATGATTATTATTATTATTATTATTATTATTATTATTATTATTATTATTATATTGATGGGGAAAACACTAAATTTGTATGGGTCAGACAGTGCCTGGGGTATGATGGAAAGGGGAGGATGACTCCGCCTTCTTGGATCAAGATCACTTCAACGTCATGAAGGCACGTCTTTACTGTACAGTACAATATTCCCACCAACCAGTACAATATTCCCACCACCCACTTACAATTTTCCCAGTTTGTGTGAAAGACCTGTCTAGTTGGGCCAGCGGGTCTGCTGCAGTGTTCTCTTTCTTATGAGTCGCGCGTCAGGTGTTGCTTTGTTGTGGGATGTGATGGTGAGGTGTGGTCTACACCCCTTTATATGACTTCCTTTGATGCATTACTTTTATTGTTCCTTGATAATGTGAGTAGTCACGAAAGCGCTTGTAATTTCTCTATTCTTACATAGTGGTTATTATGCATATATATATATATATATATATATATATATATATATATATATATATATATATATATATATATATATATATATATATATATATATATATATATATATATATGTATGTATGTATGTAGAGCATAATAAGGAATTTGAATAAAGCTATTAAAAGTACATGGAAACGCAGTGATTAATTTACGTGAATTTATTCCATGTCAGAAAATTCGTTTTAAAAAGAAATCAGCAATTTATTTTAGTATAAATCCTTTTATATTTTCAGTGGTGTGGCAAGTGGGTTCGAAATGTATTTTACGGTATAAAAACAATATGAATGGAAAGCGGAGATGAAAGAATGAGAAGAAGATAATAAGCATGTATGGAAGGAGGAGAAAATAGCGGATGATTGTGCACGAGACACGAGGTATGATTTTTTTTCCTCTCTTTTCTGTTTTTTCGAAGAATGTGAGTCATTCACTGTATTGTTTGTAAACATCATCATCACACACACACACACACACACACACACACACACACACACACACACACACACACACACACACACACACACACACACACACACACAGTTGGAAGCTGAAGACTCAGATGAATCACAGGGATGTTAGGAAGCATTTCTTCAGCCACAGAGTAGTCAGGAAGTGGAATAGTTTGGGAAGCGATGTAGTGGAGGCAGGATCCATACATAGCTTTAAGCAGAGGTATGATAAAGCTCACGGTTCAGGGAGAGTGACCTAGTAGCGACCAGTGAAGATGCGGGGCCAGGAGCTTGGACTCGACCCCCGCAACCTCAACTAGGTGAGTACAACTAGGTGAGTACACACACACACACAAAACTAGAGAGGCACAACAAGACTTATGGCCCCTTCTGATCCTGTTATATTGGGGCCGCCTCTATATCTGAGAAACTTGGGCCCCTTCTGTTTATGATACAATAGTTGTATTATTATTATTATTAGTAGTAGTAGTAGTAGTAGTAGTTGATATAGTAGTAGTAGAAGAAATAGTAGTATTAGTATCAGCTGCAACAGCAAGGGAAAACGGGAGGGTCATGCATAACCTGGTAAACGGGAGAAATCACCCTTGATCCTACCATACAGTTTATCCTCAGTGCCTTGGATCACCATCCCTCCACCAGCATTTACACCCCCGTCACCTCATGAAGAAGGAAGGGGGGAAGTGATAATGAAAGTGACTGGACGAAGATAAGGAAAGTGAGTGTACTCCCCAGGAGACACTTGTGTCAGGCTGGTTCTTCCGTGGGTATTTTTTTTTCTTTTTGCTCATGCCCTGCCCTTCCCTGCCTTCCCCTGGCATGCCCTATCCTCCCCTGCCTTCCCCTGCTGTTCTCTGTTTTTCTTTGGCTCCCTTGCCTCGCGTAATGTACAAACACTGTTGGGTGCATGCGTATATGGCGTATGGTGTGCGTAGTGAGTTTCGTGTAGGTGCGTACATGGAGTGTTGTGTACGTGGCGAGTCTCGTGTGTATATGTACATGGCGTCTTGTGTGCGTAGCGAGTCTCGTGCGTAAGAGCAGTTAAAATGCACGGAAGGGGTGGTGTGGTTGATAGTGTAGCTGGTGGTATGGTTTGTGGAGTGGATGGGGACGTGGTTTCTGGCGTAGTTGGTGGCGTAGTTGGTAAAGTGATTTCTCACACTCTCAAGGAACTATGAAAATCAAGAAACCCTTGGGAGATCACTATTCTTTTCACAGTGGTTGTTCTGTATTTTGTGATATAACCTGTTTACTGTCATCTTATTTCATTTATATCGATAGTACATATGTATATGTATATATATATGTCGTGCCGAATATGTAAAACTGGTCAGTTAGCAAGAACTCATTTAAAATTAAGTCCTTTCTAAAACTGTCTTTTATACATTTAAAAATATATTTTTTTCATTAATGTTGATGCAAAAGTTTATAATTTTGCACCAAAAGAATCTTAGAAAACTTACCTAACCTTATTATAGCAAGTGTAATTTATTTTATCCTAATCCAACTAAGTATATTTCAGATACGTTTGCAATAATTTAATACTAAACAAACACAATGAAATATATTTTTTTCGTTAGGTTCTGAATGATTTTTACAAAATTATTGCATAAACAAATTTTCGCTTGTCTTATATGGCAAGATGAACGTTGCTATTTAAGCCAAGATCGCAAGTTTTACATATTCGGCACGACATATATATATATATATATATATATATATATATATATATATATATATATATATATATATATATATATATATATATATGTATATATGTATATATATATATATATATATATATATATATATATATATATATATATATATATATATATATATATATATATATATATATATATATGTATATATATATATATATATATATATATATATATATATATATATATATATATATATATATATATATATATATATATATATATATATATATATATATATATATCAGGTGGTTTAATATTAAGTCGGTTTTTTCAGTAATCTCAAACCTTAAAAAAAAAAAAATTATCATCACAGTAATTTACAATTCTCTGGACGTTTCCTAAAGCATCTCAGACTGATAACCTTCACGAATATAGAGAATAACAAGAGCGAGAAAGAGAGAGAGAGAGAGAGAAGAGGAGAGAGAGAGGAGAGAGAGAGAGAGAGAGAGAGAGAGAGAGAGAGAGAGAGAGAGAGAGAGAGAGAGAGAGAAGAGAAAAACTTCGAGTCGTGAATGATAGAAAAAGTTCACAGAGTTCTCGTTGAAAATTGTGAAACTCGGAGGAAAAGTTTGAAGTTTGTGGAAGGAGGTTTCAGTGGACCGTCCGGCTGTGTCCCCCCTCCTCCTCCCCTCCCTCTCCCCGCCCCATCCACTCCCCTCGTTCAGCTGGCTTGGTTTATTGGGTTTAATGCCTGTCTACTACACGAGAGGCTCATTAAGGCTGCATGTCACCTGTGCGCTGCCGGTCAGGGTGGCACTCATTCCTTAAATATGGATTAGGCCAACTCGATGGGTATATAGACAGAGAAATACACACCTTTTGGTTCATATAAACTGAGGGATGCATATTTATCTTTGTGTATTCCCTAAGATACGCATATACACCCCTCGGTGTATATTCACTGACAGATACACTACATATATATATATATATATATATATATATATATATATATATATATATATATATATATATATATATATATACACTTAGTAACTCCAGAGCCCTAGTCTCTCTCTCTCTCTCAATGATACCAACACAGTTTGGTATATACTGTACAAGGCAACGGTATTGTCTGGTAACGTATATTCCCTGAGTTGACTTCCTTACCACGTGCACGATAAGATAACCAGTATTGTTCCTATCTGGGTACGATAACGCACGATACATGAGGCAGCACGATATTCTATTTCAGACACAACTGTTTTGAATGCCTCCAGTCGCTTAGAAATACCTCTTCTGATCGGCATCAAACCTTCAAACTTGGGGGGAGGGGTAAGTAAGGATTTTCATTGGGCAGTGAGAATTGTAATGAGTAAAATCATTGTATTGGATTCTGTGCGATAACTCCAAAAGGCCTCTTCTGATCGAGTTCAAACTTTTACTCTCATTCCAATCATACTTGAATGCATTTCATTCGTCAGGTGCTGTACGACACTCGAGGTTCACCTCGAGATTACTGCCAAAGAAGCTGAATATCGTAGCTCTAAGCGAAACAATACTAAAGGTGGTAGGAGAGTTACAGTGAGGAGGTTTTGCGTGCGAGAGGCTTAGACTTCCAGCAGGCGTGCCAGAGCGTGTTAGTTAGGAGCGAATCGAGGCAAATGACGGATGATGTGTTAATAAAAATAATGAAATAATAGTAATAATAACAATGATCATTAAGAGGCCTGAGCTTGCTATCACCTGCAGCTCATAAGACTGCCATCCCCACGAGCCCCTTTATGGCGGGGCAGATGGCAGACCAGAGGCCTAGCTTCTCCCTACGAGCCCCGTGAGGGCGGGGAATGTGGCTAGGCCTGGGGACAGTTGGTCCCAAAGATGAGGGGGTACTTGTACCTCCTCCCATGGGAGACTTACGTCTCGAGACACTCCCCAGATAGGGAGCCAAGGCCGGGTCACCACTACTTGGAAAAGACCCCGGACCGGGAGAATACCGGCGAATAAAAAAAATTATCATTTTAACAACAACAACAACAACAACAACAACAACAACAACAACAACAGCAACAACAACAACAACAACAACAACAACAACAACAATAATAATAATAATAATAATAATAATAATAATAATAATAATAATAATAATAATAATAATTATTATTATTATTATTATTATTATTATTATTATTATTATTATTATTATTATTATTATTATTATTATTATTATTATTATTACTTTATTTTGCAGTAATAAAATCATTCTTAGGACAACATTTTATTCAGTTTATTAAATATTTCCTCTTTATTACCTTGTATTCTATTATTTATTAAACTCTGACTATATATCCTACGGCTCATTTACATATTTATTTACATATTTACCTATTTACATATTTAAGTATTACATATTTATTTACTTGTTTATTAAGTAATTGATTACCTTGAATATTTTTTGAGAGAGAAAGCCGTCCTTGAGGAGGGTTTCCAAGACTGTTGGAGGAGGGCTTCCAAGACTGTTGGAGGAGGGTTTCCAAGACTGTTGGAGGAGGGTTTCCAAGACTGTTGGAGGAGGGTTTCCAAGACTGTTGGAAGAGGGTTTCCAAGACTGTTGGAGGAGGGTTTCCAAGACTGTTGGAGGAGGGTTTCCAAGACTGTTGGAGGAGGGTTTGCAAGACTGTTGGAGGAGTGTTTCCAAGGCTGTTGGAGGAGGGTTTCCAAGGCTGTTGGAGGTGGGTTTCCAAGACTGTTGGAGGAGGGCTTCCAAGACTGTTGTAGGAGGGTTTCCAAGACTGTTGGAGGAAGGTTTCCAAGACTGTTGGAGGTGGGTTTCCAAGACTGTTGGAGGAGGATTTCCAAGACTATTGGAGGAGGGTTTGCAAGACTGTTGGAGGAGTGTTTCCAAGACTGTTGGAAGAGGGTTTCCAAGACTGTTGGAGGAGGGTTTCCTATACTGTTGGAGGAGGGTTTCCAAGACTGTTGGAGGAGTGTTTCCAAGGCTGTTGGAGGAGGGTTTCCAAGGCTGTTGGAGGTGGGTTTCCAAGACTGTTGGAGGAGGGCTTCCAAGACTGTTGTAGGAGGGTTTCCAAGACTGTTGGAGGAAGGTTTCCAAGACTGTTGGAGGTGGGTTTCCAAGACTGTTGGAGGAGGATTTCCAAGACTATTGGAGGAGGGTTTGCAAGACTGTTGGAGGAGTGTTTCCAAGACTGTTGGAAGAGGGTTTCCAAGACTGTTGGAGGAGGGTTTCCTATACTGTTGGAGGAGGGTTTCCAAGACTGTTGGAGGAGAGTTTCCAAGACTATTGGAGGAGGGTTTCCAAGACAGTTGGAGAAGTGTTTCCAAGACTGTTGGAGGAGGGTTTCCAAGACTGTTGGAGGAGGGTTTCCTAGACCGTTATAGGAGGGTTTCCAAGACTGTTGGAAGAGGGTTTCCAAGACTGTTGGAGGAGGGTTTCCAAGAATGTTGGAGGAGTGTTTTCAAGACTGTTGGAGGAGGGTTTCCAAGACTGTTGGAGGGGTTTTCTAAGACTATTAAAGAGGGCTTCCAAGACTGCTGGAGGGGGGTTCCAAGACTGTTAAAGGGTTTTTTAAGACCGTTGGAGTGGGGTTCCCAAGACTGTTGGTGGAGGGATTCGAAGATTGTTGGAGAGGTTTCCAAGCTTGTTAGAGGGAGTGTTTCCAAGACTGTTGGAGGGGGTTTCCAAGACTTCTGGGGAAGGGAATTTTCGAAAATGCTACCGGTGGAAGTTTTCAAGACTCACTGAGGAAGGCTTCCAAGACTTCTTCAGGGTTTCCAAGGCTCTTCTAGGATTTCCGAAAGCCCCAGAGAAAGGTTTTCAAGACTGCTCTAGGGCTTCCAAGACTGCTCTAGGGTTTCCAACACTGCTCTAGGTCTTCCAAGGCTGCTCTAGGGTTTCCAAGACTGCTATAGGTCTTCCTAGATTGCCCTAGGGCTTCCAAGACTGCTAAAGGTCTTCCTAGATTGCTCTAGGGCTTCCAAGGCTGCTCTAGGTTTTCCAAGACTGCTCTAGGTCTTCCTAGATTGCTCTAGGGCTTCCAAGGCTGATCTAGGTTTTCCAAGACTGCTCTAGGTCTTCCTAGATTGCTCTAGGGCTTTCAAGGCTGCTCTAGGCTTTCCAAGACTGCTCTAGGGCTTCCAAGGCTGGTCTAGGGTTTCTAAGACTGCTCTAGACCTTCCTAGATTGCTCTAGGGTTTCCAAGACTGCTTTAGGGTTTCCAAGACTGCTTTAGGGTTTCCAAGCTTCTCCTGGGTTTCCTAAACTCTCAGAGTTTTTCTCACATTCCTCAACACATTCTCTCCATTTTCTTTAATTGAATTCGTTTTCTTTTGTGTTGTCTTGGTGGTTGTGTTGTTCTGGAAAGTTTGAGAGTGTAACAAACACTGAGATGTGTGTTGACAAGCAACACTGAGGAGGAGGAGGAGGAGGAGGAGGAGGAGGAGGAGGAGGAGGAGGAGGAGGAGGAGAGGAGAAGGAAGAGAAGTTGAAAACGATGAAGAAAAAAAAATAAAATACACACACACACACACACAAAACACACACACACACACACACACACACACACACACACACACACACACACACAACTTCCTTTAAATTAATGTAATTTCTTTTTATTAAATTCTGCTATGTATATTGTAGGTGATTCTAAATTTAATAATATATATATATATATATATATATATATATATATATATATATATATATATATATATATATATATATATATATATATATACATATATATACAGTGAGAAAGAGAGAGTGAAAGAGAGAGAGAGAGAGAGAGAGAGAGAGAGAGAGAGAGAGAGAGAGAGAGAGAGAGAGAGAGAGAGAGAGAGAGAGAGAGAGGAGAGAGAGAGAGAGAGAGAGAGAGGGAGAGAGAGAGAGAGAGAGAGAGAGAGAGAGAGAGAGGAGAGAGAGAGAGAGAGATGAGAGAGAGGAGAGAGAGAGAGAGAGAGAGAGAGAGAGAGAGAGAGAGAGAGAGAGAGAGAGAGAAGAGAGAGAGAGAGAGAGAGAGAGAGAGAGAGAGAGAGAGAGAGAGAGAGAGAGAGAGAGAGAGAGAGAGAGAGAGAGAGAGAGAGAGAGAGAGAGAGAGAGAGAGAGAGAGAGAGTTTACTACGTTTAAACACCATCAAATACAACAGTCAAGAACGTCCCAGTCCCAGACTCTCATTACATATAAATTGAGAGACATATTATATTGTACATACTCTTAGTAAGAAAAGTTTGGTTGATCAGTCAGACTTAAGGCTACATTATAGCTGCATGTCACGTGATCACTACCCATCAACAATACATTAATCCCTAAAACAGTGATAAAAATAAACAGTGTATATGCACTAAGATATACACATCTCTCGATGTATATATATCCCTTAAACGAAAGTTATTTATCTTTTAGTGTATATACACACTGACTGTTTTGGTTCATAAGTATTAATAATAATTCTCAGCTACACACACGCCAGTAAGGATGGACTACCAAGCTGTTCGGGTCATTTGCACATGATGCTAGAGTTCTGATCGTCCTCTACACCTCATTCTAGTATTGACTGGCTCAGCTGTGTTGATGGGCAGCTCAGGGTAGGTCAGGAACATCTTACAAGAGTTCTGATTGTCTCTCACACCTCATTCTAGTATTGCCTTGCTCAGCTGTGTTGATGGGCAGCTCAGGGTAGGTCAGGAACATCTTACAAGAGTTCTGATTGTCTCTCACACCTCATTCTAGTATTGCCTTGCTCAGCTGTGTTGATGGGCAGCTCAGGGTAGGTCAGGAACATCTTACAAGAGTTCTGATTGTCTCTCACACCTCATTCTAGTATTGCCTGGTTCAGCTGTGTTGATGGGCAGCTCAGGGTAGGTCAGGAACATCTTACAAGAGTTCTGATTGTCCTCCACACCTCATTCTAGTATTGCCTGGCTCAGCTGTGTTGATGGGCAGCTCAGGGTAGGTCAGGAACATCTTACAAGAGTTCTGATTGTCTCTCACACCTCATTCTAGTATTGCCTGGCTCAGCTGTGTTGATGGGCAGCTCAGGGTAGGTCAGGAACATCTTACAAGAGTTCTGATTGTCTCTCACGCTTCATTCTAGTATTGCCTGGCTCAGCTGTGTTGATGGGCAGCTCAGGGTAGGTCAGGAACATTTTACAAGAGTTCTGATTGTCTCTCACACCTCATTCTAGTATTGCCTGGCTCAGCTGTGTTGATGGGCAGCTCAGGGTAGGTCAGGAACATCTTACAAGAGTTCTGATTGTCCTCCACACCTCATTCTAGTATTGCCTGGCTCAGCTGTGTTGATGGGCAGCTCAGGGTAGGTCAGGAACATCTTACAAGAGTTCTGATTGTCTCTCACACCTCATTCTAGTATTACCTGGCTCAGCTGTGTTGATGGGCAGCTCAGGGTAGGTCAGGAACATCTTGCAAGAGTTCTGATTGTCCTCTACACCTCATTCTAGTATTGCCTGGCATAGCTGTGTTGATGGGCAGCTCAGGGTAGGTCAGGAACATCTTACAAGAGTTCTGATTGTCCTCCACACTTCATTCTAGTATTGCCTGGCTCAGCTGTGTTGATGGGCAGCTCAGGGTAGGTCAAAACATCTTACAAGAGTTCTGATTGTCTCTCACGCTTCATTCTAGTATTGCCTGGCTCAGCTGTGTTGATGGGCAGCTCAGGGTAGGTCAGGAACATCTTACAAGAGTTCTGATTGTCTCTCACGCTTCATTCTAGTATTGCCTGGCTCAGCTGTGTTGATGGGCAGCTCAGGGTAGGTCAGGAACATCTTACAAGAGTTCTGATTGTCTCTCACACCTCATTCTAGTATTGCCTGGCTCAGCTGTGTTGATGGGCAGCTCAGGGTAGGTCAGGAACATCTTACAAGAGTTCTGATTGTCTCTCACACCTCATTCTAGTATTGCCTGGTTCAGCTGTGTTGATGGGCAGCTCAGGGTAGGTCAGGAACATCTTACAAGAGTTCTGATTGTCTCTCACACTTCATTCTAGTATTGCCTGGCTCAGCTGTGTTGATGGGCAGCTCAGAGTAAGTCAGGAACATCTTACAAGAGTTCTGATTGTCTCTCACACCTCATTCTAGTATTGCCTGGCTCAGCTGTGTTGATGGGCAGCTCAGAGTAAATCAGGAACATCTAGCAAAAGAAAAATGTATCTTGAAGTTAATGTTTAAGGGTTTTCCGAGCAATGGAAATAAGTCACTGTCTGACTTTTTTGGGTTATCCCAGGTTCTCTACACATATGCTGCTATGTATGATAATTCTATGTAACTGTATTTGTGTATACCTGAATAAACTTACTTACTTACTTACTTACTTACTTGTGTCAGCTCCGTCACTTGTGGCTTAACATGATATTATTGCAGGTCTAGCGGCACTTAAGTGAACGTTGAAATTCTGTTCAACTTAGAAAAGTTATATGATATATGATATAGAAAAGATTAAATATAACATTTGTTATTTACACCTGTTATAGAACATATGAAACATATAACAAACATCTGTTGTAAAACATGTTGTAAAATATATGTGTATTAGCGTGTGTAAATATAATTTTATATGTTGAATGAGTGAATTCAGCTAAGTCAGCGTTGTTGCTGACTTAGCTGCCAGCGTTGTTGCTGACTTAGCTGCCAGCGTTGTTGCTGACTTAGTTGCCAGCGTTGTTGCTGACTTAGTTGCCAGCGTTGTTGCTGACTTAGCTGCCAGCGTTGTTGCTGACTTAGCTGCCAGCGTTGTTGCTGACTTAGTTGCCAGCGTTGTTGTTGACTTAGCTGCCAGCGTTGTTGCTGACTTAGCTGCCAGCGTTGTTGCTGACTTAGCTGCCAATGTTGTTGTTGACTTAGCTGCCAGCATTGTTGCTGACTTAGCTGCCAGCATTGTTGCTGACTTAGCTGCCAATGTTGTTGTTGACTTAGCTGCCAGCATTGTTGCTGACTTAGCTGCCAGCATTGTTGCTGACTTAGCTGCCAGTGTTGTTGTTGACTTAGCTGCCAGCGTTGTTGCTGACTTAGCTGCCAGCGTTGTTGCTAACTTAGCTGCCAGCGTTGTTGCTGACTTAGCTGCCAGCGTTTTTGCTGACTTAGCTGCAAGCGTTGTTGCTGACTTAGCTGCCAGCGTTGTTGCTGACTTAGCTGCCAGCGTTGTTGCTGACTTAGGTGCCAGCGTTGTTGCTGACTTAGCTGCCAGCGTTGTTGCTGATTTAACTGCCAGCGTTGTTGCTGACTTAGCTGCCAGCGTTGTTGCTGACTTAGCTGCCAGCATTGTTGCTGACTTAGCTGCCAGTGTTGTTGTTGACTTAGCTGCCAGCATTGTTGCTGACTTAGCTCCCAGCATTGTTGCTGACTTAGCTGCCAGTGTTGTTGTTGGCTTAGCTGCCAGCGTTGTTGCTGACTTAGCTGCCAGCATTGTTGCTGACTTAGCTGCCAATGTTGTTGTTGACTTAGCTGCCAGCATTGTTGCTGACTTAGCTGCCAGCATTGTTGCTGACTTAGCTGCCGGTGTTGTTGTTGACTTAGCTGCCAGCGTTGTTGCTGACTTAGCTGCCAGTGTTGTTGTTGACTTAGCTGCAAGCATTGTTGCTGATTTAGCTGCCAGCGTTGTTGCTGATATTGTATTGTACTAGCAGTGTATTGTACCAGCAGTGTATTGTACCAGCAGTGTATTGTACCAGCAGTGCATTGTACCAGCAGTGTATTGTACCAGCAGTGTATTGTACCAGCAGTGTATTTACCAGCAGTGCATTGTACCAGCAGTGTATTGTACCAGCAATGTATTGTACCAGCAGTGTATTTACCAGCAGTGCATTGTACCAGCAGAGTATTGTACCAGCAGTGTGTGTACTCACCTAGTTGAGGTTGCGGGGGTCGAGTGTGTGTGTGTGTGTGTGTGTGTGTGTGTGTGTGTGTGTACTCACCTCACCTAATTGTGGTTGCAGGGGTCAAGACTCAGCTCCTGGCCCCGCCTCTTCACTGATCGCTACTAGGTCCTCTCCCTCTCTGCTTCCTGAGCTTTATCATACCTCTTCTTAAAACTATGTATGGTTCCTGCCTCCACTACTTCACTTGCTAGGCTATTCCACTTCCTGACGACTCTTTGACTGAAGAAATACTTCCTAACGTCCCTGTGAATCGTCTGAGTCTTCAGCTTCAAGTTGTGACCCCTTTTTCCTGTGTCCCCTCTCTGGAACATCCTATCTCTGTCCACCTTATCTATTCCCCGCAGTATCTTGTATGTCGTTATCATGTCTCCCCTGACCCTTCTGTCCTCCAGTGTCGTCAGTCCGATTTCCCTCAACCTTTCCTCGTACGACATTCCCCTGAGCTCTGGGACTAACCTTGTTGCAAACCTTTGTACTTTCTCTAACTTCTTGACGTGCTTGATCAGGTGTGGGTTCCAGACTGGTGCTGCATACTCCAGTATGGGCCTAACATACACAGTGTACAGTGTCTTGAGCGATTCCTTATTTAGGTATCGGAACGCTATTCTCAGGTTTGCCAGGCGCCCGTATGCTGCAGCAGTTATTTGGTTGATGTGTACCTCCGGTGACGTGCTCGGTGTTATGGTCAACCCAAGGTCTTTCTCCCTGAGTGAAGTCTGTAGTCTTTGTCCACCTAGCCTATACTCTGTCTGCGGTCTTCTTTGCCCCTCCCCAATCTTCATGACTTTGCATTTGGCTGGATTGAATTCGAGAAGTCAGTTTCTGGACCACATGTCCAGCCTGTCCAGATCTCTTTGCAGTCCTGCCTCTTCCTCATCCGATTTAATTCTTCTCATCAACTTCACATCATCTGCGAATAGGGACACTTCAGAGTCTATTCCTTCCATCATGTCGTTCGCATATATCAAAAATAGTACTGGCCCTAGAACTGACCCCTGTGGGACCCCGCTCGTCACAGGCGCCCCCTGTGATACCTCTTCATGTACCATGACTCGTTGCTGCCTCCTTGTCAGGTCTTCCCTGATCCACTGCATTGCCCTCCTTGCTACATGCGCCTGATCCTCCAGCTTCTGCACTAATCTCTTGTGGGGAACTGTGTCAAAGGCCTTCCTGCAATCTAGGAAAACGCAATCAACCCACCCCTCTCTCTCGTGTCTTACTTCTGTTACCTTGTCATAAAACTCCAGGAGGTTTGTGATACAAGATTTGCCTTCCATGAACCCATTCTGGTTTTCATTTATAATCTTGTTCCGTTCCA
>NC_069459.1:21312068-21317068 GCF_026875155.1 Cherax quadricarinatus | reverse complement strand
TGGTGTGGTGGTGTGGGTTGGTTGTTCTTGGTGGTGTGGTGGTGTGGGTTGGTTGTTCATGGTGGTGTGGTGTGTGGGTTGGTTGTTCTTGGTGGTGTGGTGGTGTGGGTGTGGTTGTTCTTGGTGGTGTGGTGGTGTGGGTTGGTTGTTCATGGGTGGGTGGTGGGTTGTTGTGGGTTGGTTGTTCTTGGTGGTGTGGTGGTGTGGGTTGGTTGTTCTTGGTGGTGTGGTGGTGTGGGTTGGTTGTTCATGGTAGGTGTGGTGTGTGGGTTGGTTGTTCTTGGTGGTGTGGGTTGGTTGTTCATGGTGGTGTGGTGGTGTGGGTTGGTTGTTCTTGGTGGTGTGGTGGTGTGGGTTGGTTGTTCTTGGTGGTTGGTGGTGTTGGGTTGGTTGTTCTTGGTGGTGTGTGGTTGGTTGTTCATGGTGGTGTGGCTGTGTGGGTTGGTTGTTCATGGTGGTGTGGTGGTGGGGTTGGTTGTTCATGGTGGTGTGGTGGTGTGGGTTGGTTGTTCATGGTGGTGTGGTGGTGTGGGTTGGTTGTTCATGGTGGTGTGGTGGTGTGGGTTGGTTGTTCTTGGTGGTGTGGGTTGGTTGTTCATGGTGGTGTGGTGGTGTGAGTTGGTTGTTCTGGTGGTGTGGTGGTGTGGGTTGGTTGTTCTTGGTGGTGTGGGTTGGTTGTTCATGGTTGTGTGGTGGTGTGGGTTGGTTGTTCTTGGTGTTGTGGGTGGTGTGGGTTGTTGTTTCTTGGTGGTGTGGTGGTGTGGGTTTTTGTTTTGTGGTGTGGTTGGTATGATCTTGTGGTTGGGGTGGTGTGGCGATGGTTGTCCTTGGTGGTGTGGTATGTGTAGTTGATTTGTCCTTGGTTGGTGCGGTGAGTGTGGGATGGTTGTCCTTGATGGTGTGATAGTGTGGGATGGTTGTCCTTGATGGTGTGGTAGTGAATGAAGGAGAGGAAACTCTACACGATGTTTCGCTCCGTCCTTGATCTAGCTTGATAATGATCTGTCAAGAATCAAAACGTTAGTTTGTTATGAAACCGGATTATTTGCGAATTGTTGTAACTATGGTACTGTGGCTTTGTAGGGTTGTTGTGAATTGTTGTGGCTGCTGTACTGTGGGTTTGCTGGATTATTTGTAAATTACTGTAGCCACGGTATTCTGGTTTTTATTCTCCTCAATCCGTGTTGTCTGTTCAACATCACGACGCTGTTAGCAAAATTGTCCAGGTCGGTATTTGTGGCGTCATGGCCACAATATCGCTCTGAATTGGAATCATTTATTACCCTCTATAAAATTTACATATGAAACATAAGATAATAAGAAGCTGGCTTCTGTGCATGTTGAGATATAGAAGGGAAAGTGTGGGGTCCTGCGCTGCGCTGGAGCGCGTAGGTTAGTGGCTCTGACGTAGGGATGGAAAGGTGTAGTTTGTTGCGTAGTTTCATGCGATGTAGACTCTTATTATTATTATAATGGGGAAGTGCTAAACCCGTAGGGTTATGAAGCGCTTCTGTGGGGATGGGGTGGAAGGTATTTAGGGTTAGTTCAGGGAACTGGAGCACAGATCCAATTCCCTAGGTTAACAGCCCCTCACCAGAGTCAAGGAACCTCCTTTGAGAGGTGCGATGTAGATGGTTTGGGAGATAGACAAGTTGAAGAATGAGACTCTTGTGAAATATTTAGGTAAGGTTTCGCCAGTTAGTGGCTTCTTCAGTCCAAAACAGAGAAGAACGGTGTGGAAGAGGGGGAGTTTGAGGTGATTAGTCCCTCGGTTTGATGTGGTTAAAAGGTTCGTTTGGCAGGGCAAGGTTTCCTCGGGAGAACGTTTCTCTTGATGGAAACCTCATTAAGTCATAGTCAGAGCGAAAGGTTGTCTTAATAAAAGCTTAGGTCTGCGATTGGTGTCTGACTTCGCTATTGTTGTGGGAACGACATTTCGATTTGTATACATCTATAAATGGCCAATAATACAGGATCTGGTAACTGTTTATTTAAGTTAACCAAATTGTGAACATCATGAGTGTGCTGCTATGTTATTCTACATGATATTAACACAGTGAGAACAAAATCTAGCTGTGTTTGCCATGCCATATTCCATCACACAGGATGATTCACATGCTTTTCTTTCAACATATCAGTCGTCTCCCACCTAGGCAGGGCCACCTAAAAAGAAAAACTTTCGTTTTTCTTTTTTAAATTTAGTAATATGTACAGGACACTTGCTCCCGGCATTTCAGTCGCCTCTTAGGACACGCATGGCTTACGGAGGAAGGATTCTTCTCCACTTTCTCATAGAGTGGGGGCTCACACAGCATTGAAATCTGTCAGCCTGAGCTGACAAACTTTGCTACGACAGTGAAGACGTCTTATGGGAAACTAATGTAAACACATGAATTAAACAACAGTTACTAAATTCTTCATAATTTTTTCCATGATTTTTTCTCAGACATTTTTAGGAAATTTTATGTTGCCTGATAGAACATTTTTTTTGGGGTTAAAACGGCATTAGTTTAGAGTTTTAGTTGTCAGGAGGACAATGTTGGTGTTGTTATGTAAGACTTGCAAGACTTTACATCTCTAAAAGTCACTCAGAGCAATGAGTGGTGCAGACTTGATACTCCGTTTCCGTTTGTAGGTGAGCAACTACGCTCTTACTGATCGATTTCACTCCGGATGAAGCTCTGGTTAGTGTCCGGTAGAGTGAAACGTGATGTAGAAACGAGCGTTAGACAGTGATGTGTGATGTTACAACATTTCGCTCAAACGGAGCTGTATCTAGTCTGGCCTGTACAGAAGAAAAAAAAAAGTACAATATTGTGACTGGAACAATACACAAATAAGTTGTAAATGGTCCAAGTCGGACCGAAACGTTGTTATGGTCTCTCTTCTCTCATATGTACGGGTTGTGTATTTGATTCCATGAGTCATGAGAGTGTTCCAGATGTATGAAACAGAAAGTTGTAATAATGTTGGTAGAATTACTGGCAATATGTAAAGTAAAAGGACACAAGTGCAACTAATGTGACATTTTATTGTGGCAACGTTTCGCTTGACAGAGCTCCTGGAGAGCGAAACTTTGCCACAATAAAATGTCACATTAGTTGCACTTGTGTCCTTTTGCTTTGCAAGCAGAAAGTTGCAAAGAGTTGCAAATATTTGTCACGGGAGAGAGAGAGAGAGAGAGAGAGAGAGGAGAGAGGAGAGAGAGAGAGAGAGAGAGAGAGAGAGAGAAGAGAGAGAGGAGAGAGAGGAGAAGAGAGAGAGAGGAGAGAGGAGAGAGAGAGGAGAGAGAGAGGAGAGAGAGAGGAAGAGGAGAGAGAGAGAAGGGGAGAGAGAGAGAGAGGAGGAGGAGAGAGAGGAGAGGAGAGAGAGAGAGAGAGAGGAGAGAGAGAGAGAGGAGGAGGAGAGAGAGAGAGGAGGGAGAGAGAGAGAGAGAGAGAGAGAGGAGAGAGAGAGAGGGAGGAGGAGAGAGAGAGAGAGGAGAGAGAGAGAGAGAGGAGAGAGAGAGAGAGAGAGAGAGAGAGAGAGAGAGGAGAGAGAGAGAGAGAGAGAGAGAGAGTGAGGAGAGGAGAGAGAGGAGAGAGGAAGGAGTGAGGAGAGAGAGGAGGAGAGAGAGAGAGAGAGAGAGAGTGAGAGAGGAGAGAGAGAGAGATGAAGAGAGAGAGAGAGAGAGCAGATGAGAGCAGGATGTGAGACGAGAGGAGCGGAGGAGAAGTGAGAGTCTGACTAGAGAGTTGTGGAGAGAAGAGTTTTATCAGGATGTACAAGACAGCAGGCCAGGATGGAGACATGAGTCTGTAGTATCCAGATTTTCATGACAGACAGAAGTTCTGACTAGAGCTGTGGATTAACAATGGCAGGGGCAACACACTAAACATGTGACAGCTTTTTCCCGAACGAGGAGTTATTTATGCTTCTAACAGTTAGGGATAACAAGGATGCGACATGAAAGTCGCATGAAGGAGTGTGTTCTTCAAAATGTGCTATTTATGACGTTCTTACACTTCTCAGGCGAAACTAAGACACATTTTGAAAGCAATGGTGACTAGAGAGAATGTAGGTCTTGGAAGAGACTGAATACTAGATTTCCACTAACCTCTAAACTAGAACTAGTTCTAGCTTTGGTACACTTTGTCAGGGGTCCTCGAAGACAACGAGGGTATCACGTCATCTTCAAGTTACATGGGAGTTCATGGGATTACATTTGAGAATGTGGGAGTGCAGGTATATCCAGCTTTACAGTGGTCCATTTTACGACTTTCCACATTAATGACCTTCCCGAAGCTACCTAAAAAATTAAAAAAAAAAAAAGATTTACGTACGACTTTCAAAGGGCTTGTTGATGCTGCTTGGTCTGAGATAACTGCGAGGGACTACTGGAAGTCCTGGAGCATCCTGGAAACTGCGAGGGACTACTGGAAGTCCTGGAACATCCTGGAAACTGCGAGGGACTACTGGAAGTCCTGGAACATCCTGGAAACTGCGAGGGACTACTGGAAGTCCTGGAGCATCCTGGAAACTGCGAGGGACTACTGGAAGTCCTGGAACATCCTGGAAACTGCGAGGGACTACTGGAAGTCCTGGAACATCCTGGAAACTGCGATGGACTTCTGGAAGTCCTGGAACATCCTGGAAACTGCGAGGGACTACTGGAAGTCCTGGAACATCCTGGAAACTGCGAGGGACTTCTGGAAGTCCTGGAACATCCTGGAAACTGCGAGGGACTACTGGAAGTCCTGGAACATCCTGGAAACTGCGAGGGACTACTGGAAGTCCTGGAACATCCTGAAAACTGCGAGGGGACTACTGGAAGTCCTGGAACATCCTGGAAACTGCGAGGGACTACTGGAAGTCCTGGAACATCCTGGAAACTGCGAGGGACTACTGGAAGTCCTGGAACATCCTGGAAACTGCGAGGGACTTCTGGAAGTCCTGGAACATCCTGGAAACTGCGAGGGACTACTGGAAGTCCTGGAACATCCTGGAAACTGCGAGGGACT
>NC_069459.1:21282068-21307068 GCF_026875155.1 Cherax quadricarinatus | reverse complement strand
TTCATAAATGTTACTTTGCTCACACTCCAACAGCACGTCAAGTATTAAAACCCATTTGTCTCCATTCACTCCTATCAATATATATATATAATATATATTATATAATATATTATATATATTATATATATATATATATATATATATATTATATATATATATATATATATATATATATATATATATATATATATAGAAGATGAGAGAGAGAGAGAGAGAGAGAGAGAGAGAGAGACGAGAGAGAGAAGAGAGAGAGAGAGAGGAGAGAGAGAGAGAGGAGAGAGAGAGAGAAGAGAGGAGAGAGAGAGAGAGAGAAATATATATAGGATATATAATTAGCCTATAATGACGTATAATGTTTAAACTGCCTTGGTGATAATTATGGAAGTTATTATTGAAGGCTCACTACTTGTATCAGACAATCATTAAGCAATAACTGTCCTTTCGCCTGAGTTGTTACGTTAACTAGGGAATTGTTTCGATATTACACTGGTGTCTAAAATTATATTTCCTCTTTTCTTAGTAATATAAATGTATATGGGCTTACTTTTCTGGTTCAGTTCTGATGCTTTCTGGTAGTGGATTGTAGTTGTGGTGGTTGTTGTAGGATGTTGTGGCTACTGTAGGTGATTGTTGCTGTATTGTAGTGGTTATTATCAGGTGTGATAGTTGTTGGGGTGTTGGTTGTTGTAATTGTGGTTGTCGCTGGGGTTGTTGGTTGTTGTAGTTGCTGTAGTTGATGTATTTGGCTGTTATTGTAGTTGGTTGCATTTGTGGTAGATACTGTGGTGTTGGTTGTTGTAGACTGATAATTTCAACTAACATGGGACACCAAACACAATACAACTAACATGGGACACCAAACACAATACAACTAACATGGACACCAAACACAATACAACTAACATGGACACCAAACACAATACAACTAACATGGACACCAAACACAATACAACTAACATGGGACACCAAACACAATACAACTAACATGGACACCAAACACAATACAACTAACATGGACACCAAACACAATACAACTAACATGGACACCAAACACAATACAACTAACATGGGACACCAAACACAATACAACTAACATGGACACCAAACACAATACAACAAACATGGACACCAAACACAATACAACAAACATGGGACACCAAACACAATACAACAAACATGGACACCAAACACAATACAACAAACATGGACACCAAACACAATACAACAAACATGGACACCAAACACAATACAACAAACATGGACACCAAACACAATACAACTAACATGGACACCAAACACAATACAACTAACATGGACACCAAACACAATACAACAAACATGGGACACCAAACACCACTGCGCAAACACTATAAAATACACTAATGGCAATTATTGGCTAAGTTTTATTAAAACGACCTAAGCAAGTGTCCCATCTCTCTCTCTCTCTCTCTCTCTCTCTCTCTCTCTCTCTCTCTCTCTCTCTCTCTACCACCCTCACTCCCCTTTCTTTCTCTCCCTCTCTCCCCTATCTCCACTGTCCTTCCCCTCTCACCCCTTCCCATCCTCTCTCCCCTCCCTAATGCCTCTCCCCACCATTTCCCTATATCTCTCTCATCTAAGTCTCATTGTTTTCTTTCTTATTTTCTCTAGAATGAGACACTGTGTGCTTTCATGCGCCTCAAACACAGTAAAGACGGTGGATGCTGCATCTGTTCTTGCTCTCAGTGGCGCCCCACTTGGAGTGACGGTGGATGCTGCATCTGTTCTTCCTCTCAGTGGCGCCCCACTTGGAGTGACGGTGGATGCTGCATCTGTTCTCGCTCTCAGTGGCGCCCCACTTGGAGTGACGGTGGATGCTGCATCTGTTCTCGCTCTCAGTGGCGCCCCACTTGGAGTGGCGGTGGATGCTGCATCTGTTCTCGCTCTCAGTGACGCCCCACTTGGAGTGGCGGTGGATGCTGCATCTGTTCTTGCTCTCAGTGACGCCCCACTTGGAGTGACGGTGGATCCTGCATCTGTTTTTGCTCTCAGTGGCGCCCCACTTGGAGTGACGGTGGATGCTGCATCTGTTCTCGCTCTCAGTGGCGCCCCACTTGGTGTCACAGTGGTAGTGGGTAATGCACATATTCCCAGTTTTAGTGGTTCGCCAGTGTATTCACTCTCCATTGAACTCATAAAAAGATTTACAGAGGGCGCATTTGGAGTCGTTCTCGATGACTTCCCAGAAATTTCACAGTGGCAGTGGAAGGGGCTTTTAATACCATTCTCGAGGACTACCCACTGACTCTGCAAAGCCAGTGGGCGGTACATTTAACACCATTCTCTTAGACTACCCACTAAATTTAGAGTGGCAGTGGGCGGTGCATTTAATATCATTCTCATGGACTACCCACTGAATCTGCAGAGCCAGTGGGTGGGGGCCTTTGGAGGATTTCCAAACGAACTACCCACTGCTTTCAAACGCAGTGGCTGGTACATTTGAAGCCCTTTTATAGCCATGGACAGCCCACTGGATTTACCGTGGAAGCTGACGCATGTTAAGCTATTCTCACAGAACGTCCACTGGAATCACAGTGGGTGGTACGCTCGCCCGCCCCTCCCCCCCCGAAAAAAAAATGAATGGTTGGCGGTGGTTACATAGTTAAATGTACATATATTTTTTGTTGCTCTGGAAATATTTCTTTCGTTTTTTTTTCATAAAACTTGTGTGTTGAGTAAGTTATATTGGAATTTTGATAGACATGTGTTTGTTTGTGAATGTTATAGCTGTGTTTGTGAATGTTATAGCTGTGTTTGTTTGTGAATGTTATAGCTGTGTTTGTTTGTGAATGTTATAGCTATGTTTGTGAATGTTATAGCTGTGTTTGTTTGTGAATGTTATTGCTGTGTTTGTTTGTGAATGTTATAGCTGTGTTTGTTTGTGAATGTTATAGCTGTGTTTGTTTTTTAGTGTGGCAGTCGTAACCCACAATACCGTCGGAATTGTGGGTTACTTGTTCCACGGTATTGTGGGTTACAGGTAACCCACCATACAGTGGCAGGAACAATTCACAAGTAACCCACAATACCATGGCAGGAACAATTCACAAGTAACCCACAATACCATGGCAGGAACAATTCACAAGTAACCCACAATACCATGGCAGGAACAATTCACAAGTAACCCACAATACCATGGCAGGAACAATTCACAAGTAACCCACAATACCATGGCAGGAACAATTCACAAGTAACCCACAATACCATGGCAGGAACAATTCACAAGTAACCCACAATACCACGGCAGGAACAATTCACAAGTATGAACATTAAAATGGTATAAAATACCGACAGATTGTTAGGTAAGACACATATGCAACAGTTAGGTATCTTTATTTTGAAACGTTTCGCCTACACAGTAGGCTTCTTCAGTCGAGTACAGAAAAGTTGATAGAAGCAGAAGATACTTGAAGACGATGTAATCAGTCCATCACCCTTAAAGTTTTGAGGTGGTCAGTCCCTCAGTCTGGAGAAGAGCATTGTTCCGTTGTCTGAAACAATATGAAGTTGAAGTGACAGAATCGGGCCTTGTATAGTGCCAGGAGGTGAGACGTAGGTTGATTTGGGAGGGCAGGTCCTTCTCAAACCCAGCCGTTCTCACTAGTAGAGGTTGTCGAAGTAGATGGTCTGTACCAAGATACCCTTGTGTTGCAGTGTCTGACAGAATGAACATTAAAATGGTATAAAATACCGACAGATTGTTAGGTAAGACACATATGCAACAGTTAGGTATCTTTATTTTGAAACGTTTCGCCTACACAGTAGGCTTCTTCAGTCGAGTACAGAAAAGTTGATAGAAGCAGAAGATACTTGAAGACGATGTAATCAGTCCATCACCCTTAAAGTTTTGAGGTGGTCAGTCCCTCAGTCTGGAGAAGAGCATTGTTCCGTTGTCTGAAACAATATGAAGTTGAAGTGACAGAATCGGGCCTTGTATAGTGCCAGGAGGTGAGACGTAGGTTGATTTGGGAGGGCAGGTCCTTCTCAAACCCAGCCGTTCTCACTAGTAGAGGTTGTCGAAGTAGATGGTCTGTACCAAGATACCCTTGTGTTGCAGTGTCTGACAGAATGAACATTAAAATGGTATAAAATACCGACAGATTGTTAGGTAAGACACATATGCAACAGTTAGGTATCTTTATTTTGAAACGTTTCGCCTACACAGTAGGCTTCTTCAGTCGAGTACAGAAAAGTTGATAGAAGCAGAAGATACTTGAAGACGATGTAATCAGTCCATCACCCTTAAAGTTTTGAGGTGGTCAGTCCCTCAGTCTGGAGAAGAGCATTGTTCCGTTGTCTGAAACAATATGAAGTTGAAGTGACAGAATCGGGCCTTGTATAGTGCCAGGAGGTGAGACGTAGGTTGATTTGGGAGGGCAGGTCCTTCTCAAACCCAGCCGTTCTCACTAGTAGAGGTTGTCGAAGTAGATGGTCTGTACCAAGATACCCTTGTGTTGCAGTGTCTGACAGAATGAACATTAAAATGGTATAAAATACCGACAGATTGTTAGGTAAGACACATATGCAACAGTTAGGTATCTTTATTTTGAAACGTTTCGCCTACACAGTAGGCGAACTATACAAGGCCCGATTCTGTCACTTCAACTTCATATTGTTTCAGACAACGGAACAATGCTCTTCTCCAGACTGAGGGACTGACCACCTCAAAACTTTAAGGGTGATGGACTGATTACATCGTCTTCAAGTATCTTCTGCTTCTATCAACTTTTCTGTACTCGACTGAAGAAGCCTACTGTGTAGGCGAAACGTTTCAAAATAAAGATACCTAACTGTTGCATATGTGTCTTACCTAACAATCTGTCGGTATTTTATACCATTTTAATGTTCATTCTGTCAGACACTGCAACACAAGGGTATCTTGGTACAGACCATCTACTTCGACAACCTCTACTAGTGAGAACGGCTGGGTTTGAGAAGGACCTGCCCTCCCCAAATCAACCTACGTCTCACCTCCTGGCACTATACAAGGCCCGATTCTGTCACTTCAACTTCATATTGTTTCAGACAACGGAACAATGCTCTTCTCCAGACTGAGGGACTGACCACCTCAAAACTTTAAGGGTGATGGACTGATTACATCGTCTTCAAGTATCTTCTGCTTCTATCAACTTTTCTGTACTCGACTGAAGAAGCCTACTGTGTAGGCGAAACGTTTCAAAATAAAGATACCTAACTGTTGCATATGTGTCTTACCTAACAATCTGTCGGTATTTTATACCATTTTAATGTTCATTCTGTCAGACACTGCAACACAAGGGTATCTTGGTACAGACCATCTACTTCGACAACCTCTACTAGTGAGAACGGCTGGGTTTGAGAAGGACCTGCCCTCCCAAATCAACCTACGTCTCACCTCCTGGCACTATACAAGGCCCGATTCTGTCACTTCAACTTCATATTGTTTCAGACAACGGAACAATGCTCTTCTCCAGACTGAGGGACTGACCACCTCAAAACTTTAAGGGTGATGGACTGATTACATCGTCTTCAAGTATCTTCTGCTTCTATCAACTTTTCTGTACTCGACTGAAGAAGCCTACTGTGTAGGCGAAACGTTTCAAAATAAAGATACCTAACTGTTGCATATGTGTCTTACCTAACAATCTGTCGGTATTTTATACCATTTTAATGTTCATTCTGTCAGACACTGCAACACAAGGGTATCTTGGTACAGACCATCTACTTCGACAACCTCTACTAGTGAGAACGGCTGGGTTTGAGAAGGACCTGCCCTCCCAAATCAACCTACGTCTCACCTCCTGGCACTATACAAGGCCCGATTCTGTCACTTCAACTTCATATTGTTTCAGACAACGGAACAATGCTCTTCTCCAGACTGAGGGACTGACCACCTCAAAACTTTAAGGGTGATGGACTGATTACATCGTCTTCAAGTATCTTCTGCTTCTATCAACTTTTCTGTACTCGACTGAAGAAGCCTACTGTGTAGGCGAAACGTTTCAAAATAAAGATACCTAACTGTTGCATATGTGTCTTACCTAACAATCTGTCGGTATTTTATACCATTTTAATGTTCATTCTGTCAGACACCGCAACACAAGGGTATCTTGGTACAGACCATCTACTTCGACAACCTCTACTAGTGAGAACGGCTGGGTTTGAGAAGGACCTGCCCTCCCAAATCAACCTACGTCTCACCTCCTGGCACTATACAAGGCCCGATTCTGTCACTTCAACTTCATATTGTTTCAGACAACGGAACAATGCTCTTCTCCAGACTGAGGGACTGACCACCTCAAAACTTTAAGGGTGATGGACTGATTACATCGTCTTCAAGTATCTTCTGCTTCTATCAACTTTTCTGTACTCGACTGAAGAAGCCTACTGTGTAGGCGAAACGTTTCAAAATAAAGATACCTAACTGTTGCATATGTGTCTTACCTAACAATTCACAAGTAACCCACAATACCACGGCAGGAACATTTTCAAAATAATTCCACAACATCGACGGCAAACTTTGAAAGAGGTTTCAATCCTTGCTGTAACACTATGCTAATATAAACTCCTCAACATTGCTGTACTAATACGTGATTTAAAAAAAAAAATGCTGGGTGTCAAGAGAATGTAAATGCTGAAACTAATTCTAGGAGAAATTTCTAGGCATTTCCTAAGAGTCAAATTCTTTGTTTGTGTTAGGAAAGGTGGTAAGCAGCACCAAATCTAGGAAATACTTTGCACTAAAGAGACTTAATTTAGCCACTCAAGTTTATTTTAAAATCGAACATTGATGAACAGTGAACAATGATGAACAGTGAACAGTGAAATAGAACTCTGACAGCCAGAAGACACATGTGCAATCGAAACGTTTCGCCTACACAGTAGTCTTCTTCAGTCGAGTACAGAGGAGTCTTAAGAAGCGGAGGGGGATGTGAAGACGAAGTAATCAGTCCATCACCCTTGAAGACGTAGTTCTGAGGTGGTCAGTCCCTCAGCCTGGAGAAACGTTTGGTTCTGAAGTCTGGAACATTTTGAAGTCGAAGCGCCAGTACGGAGGCTTATATACTGTCAGAAGGTCAGGTGTAGTATACTAGGAGAAGAGCGAAACATGCATGTAATTGTTTATGCTAGTTTAAAAGACTGATTGTCTATAAGGCTGAGGGACTGATCACCTTGATGATAGATGAAGAGACTGATTATCTTCAAGGCTGAGGGACTGATCACCTTGATGATAGATGAAGAGACTGATTATCTTCAAGGCTGAGGGACTGAACACCTTGATGATAGATGAAGAGACTGATTATCTTCAAGGCTGAGGGACTGATCACCTTGATGATAGATGAAGAGACTGATTATCTTCAAGGCTGAGGGACTGATCACCTTGATGATAGATGGAGAGACTGATTATCTTCAAGGCTGAGGGACTGATCACCTTGATGATAGATGAAGAGACTGATTATCTTCAAGGCTGAGGGACTGATCACCTTGATGATAGATGAAGATACTGATTATCTTCAAGGCTGAGGGACTGATCACTTTGATGACAGATGAAGAGACTGATTATCTTCAAGGCTGAGGGACTGATCACCTTGATGATAGATGAAGAGACTGATTATCTTCAAGGCTGAGGGACTGATCACCTTGATGATAGATGAAGAGACTGATTATCTTCAAGGCTGAGGGACTGATCACCTTGATGATAGATGAAGAGACTCATTATCTTCAAGGCTGAGGGACTGATCACCTTGATGATAGATGAAGAGACTGATTATCTTCAAGGCTGAGGGACTGATCACCTTGATGATAGATGAAAGAGACTCATTATCTTCAAGGCTGAGGGACTGATCACCTTGATGATAGATGAAGAGACTGATTATCTTCAAGGCTGAGGGACTGATCACTTTGATGATAGTTAGAGACTGACCATCTACAAGGTTGAGGGACAGATCACCTCAGACGACCTCAATTTTCCCCTCCAGCATTGTGATCACCTCTGTATTCGACTGATGCCAACAAAACGTTCTCGTCGATAAAGATACCTCAGAGTTGCACATGTATCTTAACCCCAATGGGGATCGAACACGGAACTCTCTGATTGCTAGACCTGCTCGATATCCAGTCTGCCGACTAAGTTTAAAGAGGTGAGGAAATATCTTCTCTTATGCAAGAGATTCAACACCAAAGTTTATGCAACACGACTCGCACCAGAATGTCTTCTAACTGCACGATTCTCTAAGATTTTATCCACCTTTCTTATATTATTTTCACCTTTATTGATTTTTCTTTTATTCCTTAAGTTATTTGTATCTTTAATAAGGTATCTACATACAATGAACTTTTCTTATATATATATATATATATATATATATTTATATATATATTATATATATATATATATATATATATATATATATATATATATATATATATATATATATATATTATATATATATAAACAGATAGATTGACGGGGGAAGGCTCGAACTATGATCCCGAGATTAACAGGCCCAGCGCTTTACCGCTAAACTAAGGAGCTTCTGATAGGAAAGACTCTGTAGCTCAACGGTAAAGAGCTGAACCTGTCAATCTCGGGACCACGCCAGCTTGGGAAATATCACTCCAGCTTGGGAAATATCACTCCAGCTTGGGAAATATGATACCAACGTCGGAAATATCACACCAACGTGGGAGATACTCACCCAGCATGGGAGATATTTTGGGATGCTGCCTGCAACATCCTGTCAGGCGTGGAAGAACTTCTCCAACTCGCCGATGTGTTGGAGAAACTTGCCGGAGTGTGGCAAAATTGCGATAATTCTTACGATTTATTTTCAAGCAAGGGGAAGGCCGCATAATTTTTATTATTATTATTATTAGCAGTAGTAGTAGTAGTATCAGTGTTATTATTATCACTCATTATTGTTCCCTAGAGGTGAGGTTCCACAAGGATCAGTGTTGGGCCGCTGCTGTTTCTAATATAAGTGAATGACCTACCAGAGGGAACTGAATCATATGATTAATTGACGATGATAGCAAAACGAATGAGAATAGGAAAGAACAGTTATAATAAACTGCAGAAAGACCCGTTCAAGGAGAACTGTAAGATACAGCTGTAATCGACGTTGAGGCCAGGGACAGCTTGCCTCTACCTGAAATATTCACTACGTTGGATTATGTACCAGGGAACACGACACTAGCCACAACTCTACCTTTCCTGCACGCAAATCTTGAGTGTGGGTAGTTTGACACACACACACACACACACCTAGTGCACAGGGATTGTTACACGCCCCTAGTGTCGGCAGCTCTTCACATACCCTTTTTACAGTTTATCATCTACCCCCCTAGTGTGTAGAGACTACTAAATATTCCTAGTGTGCAGAGATTAGTAAACACCCCTGGTGTTTTAGAGCTTTCCGTACATCCCTTAGTGTTCAGAGTTTACCGAACACAGCTACTGTTTTTAAGTCCTTTAGAGTCAACAAGTGTCTGAGAGTTTACTAGACACTCCTGGTGTTTAAGACCTCCCACACACACACACAAACAAACACACAGAGAAGCACACAGACACACACACATAGGGAGTGAGTGGACCTAGTAGCGACCAGAGAAGAGGCGGGGTCAGGAGCTGTGACTCGACCCATGCAACCAAATATAGGTGAGTACACACAAACACACACACACACACACCCCTGATGTTTTAACACAACTCATCTCATGTGTTTTAATCTTACATACATCTCCAAGATTTAAAACTCACCTCTACACTCAATTTTACCCGAACTAACCAGATCAGCGATCTAATTTTTCAAAAACCAACGAGACTTTGAAATGATAACATTAGATCAGAACTGAGTCGTCTTACCTCCACAGGAAATACATTGGAACACCATGGGTAATAAATTAAAAGAGAAATATGAGGTATAAAGACGACTGTGGTTGGTGGTCGAGTTTTTGGTTTTCCAGCAGTAGTACATAGATCTTTCGACACCAACAAATTTAACACTGCAAGGCCACTAGCAATTAGCTGGAGTGTCGCTCTTCACTCTTGGTCGCTGGAAACGTATGAACAAGTCTCCTTACACGCTGCGAAACAAACATTTATTGGAACAATTCACAACTAACCCACAATACCAGGACTGTAACACTTCACAACTAACCCACAATACCGTGGCTGGAACACTTCACAGCTAACCCACAATACCGTGGCTGGAACACTTCACAGCTAACCCACATTACCGTGGCTGGAACACTTCACAACTAACCCACAATACCGTGGCTGGAACACTTCACAACTAACCCACAATACCGTGGCTGGAACAATTCACAACTAATCCACAATACCCTGGCTGGAACAATTCACAACTAACCCACAATACCCTGGTTGGAACAATTCACAACTAACCCACAATACCCTGCCTGGAACAATTCACAACTAACCCACAATACCCTGGCTGGAACAATTCACAACTAACCCAAAATACCCTGGCTGGAACAATTCACAACTAACCCACAATACCCTGGCTGGAACAATTCAAAACTAACCCACAATACCCATGGCTGGAACAATTCACAACTAACCCACAATACCCTGGTTGGAACAATTCAAAATTAACCCACAATACCCTGGCTGGAGCACTTCACAAGTAACCCACAGTACCTTGGCTGGAACAATTCACAATTAACTCACAATACCCTGGCTGGAACAATTCACAACTAACCCACAACACCCTGGCTGGAACAATTCACAACTAACCCACAATACCCTGGCTGGAACAATTCACAATTACCCCACAATACCCTGGCTGGAACAATTCACAACTAACCCACAATACCAGGACTGTAACACTTCACAACTAACCCACAATACCGTGGCTGGAACACTTCACAACTAACCCACAATACCGTGGCTGGAACACTTCACAGCTAACCCACATTACCGTGGCTGGAACACTTCACAACTAACCCACAATACCGTGGCTGGAACAATTCACAACTAATCCACAATACCCTGGCTGGAACAATTCACAACTAACCCACAATACCCTGGTTGGAACAATTCCCAACTAACCCACAATACCCTGCCTGGAACAATTCACAACTAACCCACAATACCCTGGCTGGAACAATTCACAACTAACCCAAAATACCCTGGCTGGAACAATTCAAAACTAACCCACAATACCCTGGCTGGAACAATTCACAACTAACCCACAATACCCTGGTTGGAACAATTCAAAATTAACCCACAATACCCTGGCTGGAGCACTTCACAAGTAACCCACAGTACCTTGGCTGGAACAATTCACAATTAACTCACAATACCCTGGCTGGAACAATTCACAACTAACCCACAACACCCTGGCTGGAACAATTCACAATTAACTCACAATACCCTGGCTGGAACAATTCACAATTACCCCACAATACCCTGGCTGGAACAATTCACAATTAACCCACAATACCGTGGCTGGAACACTTCACAACTAACCCACAATACCCTGGCTGGAACAATTCACAACTAACCCACAACACCCTGGCTGGAACAATTCACAACTAACCCACAATACCCTGCCTGGAACAATTCACAATTAACCCACAATACCCTGGCTGGAACAATTCACAACTAACCCAAAATACCCTGGCTGGAACAATTCACAACTAACCCACAATACCCTGGCTGGAACAATTCAAAACTAACCCACAATACCCTGGCTGGAACAATTCACAACTAACCCACAATACCCTGGCTGGAACAATTCACAACTAACCCACAATACCCTGGCTGGAACAATTCACAACTAACCCACAATACCCTGGCTGGAACACTTCACAATTAACCCACAATGCCCTGGCTGGAACAATTCACAACTAACCAACAATACCCTGGCTGGAACAACTCACAACTAACCCACAATACCCTGGCTGGAACAATTCACAATTAACCCACAATACCCTGGCTGGAACACTTCACAATTAACCCACAATACCCTGCCTGGAACAATTCACAATTAACCCACAATACCCTGGCTGGAACAATTCACAACTAACCCACAATACCCTGGCTGGAACAATTCACAACTAACCAACAATACCATGGCTGGAACAATTCATAACTAACCCACAATACCCTGGCTGGAACACTTCACAATTAACCCACAATACCCTGGCTGGAACAATTTACAACTAACCAATAATACTGAAAAAAATGTGTATAAGAAAATAACATCATAAGAAGAAAATGAAAAAAAAAAATATGCAAAAGTATAGAAAATGACAGAAAATGAGAGTAAATACGAAGAAAATGACTGAATATGAGAGAACATTGCTGAAAAAGAAATCACCGAATATGACAAAAAAAATGGATCTCCCCAAAAAAATTTCAAACAAAAAAATAGAAAAACTGGCAAAGGAATCATAATTTTTAAATCACAAAAAGACCCTCATTGTTTTTAATATATAAAAACTGAGAAATAAATAACTTTTGTAAATCACTAAAAACTTCCCAATTTTTTTTACAAATATACAATAAAAAAAAAATAAAACTGACAAAGAAATAACCTTTTTTAAAAAACAAAAAAAAATACGAAAACAGGAAAGAAAATCTTGACAGGAAGAGAGTTGGAGAAGCTTCCTTAAATTCCACAATACATAACTGTAATCTATTTTTGTTTTTGGAGGAGGGGGAGGGATGGGGGGAGGGGGAGGAGGGGGGAGGAGGGGGAGGGGGGGGAGGGGGGAGGAGGGGGAGGGGGGAGGAGGGGGAGGAGGGGGGGGAGGGGGGGAGGAGGGGGGAGGAGGGGGGGAGGAGGGGGGAGGGGGGGGGAGGAGGGGGGAGGAAAAACTGCAGAACTACATCTGATTCCCAAAGTTTATCCATTTATTTTTTTAATGTGAATGAACGAAGAATACCAAAGCAAAAATTTTTCCCCACTCACGATCTTTTGTTTATAAGAGAGAGAGAGAGAGAGAGAGAGAGAGAGAGAGAGAGAGAGAGAGAAGAGAGAGAGAGAGATGAGAGAGAGAGAAGAGAGAGAGGAGAGAGAGAGAGAGAGAGAGAGAGAGAGAGAGAGAGAGTGAGAGAGAGAGAGAGAGAGTCGAGAACTTAGCTTACGAAGAAAATTATTGCTATTGTTGTTATTATTATTATTATTATTATCATTATTATATATTATTATTATTATTATTATTGTTGTTGTTGTTGTTGTTAGCATTGTAGTAGTAGTAGTAATAATAAATAATAATAATAATAATAATAATAATAATAATAATAATAATAATAATATAATAATAATAATAATAATATTATTATTATTATTATTATTATTATTTTTATTATTATTATTATTATTATTATTATTATTATTATTAGCAACAGCATTAAGAGTAGTAACAGTATTAGTAATAACAGCAGTTGTAGTAATAGTAATATTCGTAATACCATTACTAATAGTATTATACGAGTAACAGTAACTAGTATTAGTAATAGTAGTAGTAGTAATAATAGTAATAGCTGTATAGTAGCAATACTTATAACAGTAGTAGTTATAGTATTAATAATAGCAATAATACTAGCCGTAATAGTATTAGTAGTTGTAGTAGTATTAATAGTAGTATTTGTAGTATACAATATTATCATTATAATTACTATATGAAAATAATCATTATTATAATTGTTCGTCTCTTGCTTTTTCATAAAATGAATAATCTTCCCATATATATGGAATCAGTCCATATTTCCCCAAGACATAAGTTATGAGGTATCTTTATCTCCTGCAGGTCAGGTAATCATTCCACTCTAAGGGACTTTAGCCGTTCCCATTAATTAAAGCAACGATCAATGTTACAAATCAAAGTGGGCCCAAGTGCCATTGATCATAGATGGAGTGTACTCAGAGTTGTTAGTAAAGTGCCATGTGTCACCTTGTTTCATAGGGGGGGGGTTCGATCACCCATGAAGTCATTTTATTGCACCGTTAGAAGTTTGAATATATATATATAATATATATATATATATATATATATATATATTTATATATATATATATATATATATATATATATATATATATATATATTATATAATATAATATATATATATATATATATATATATATATATATATATATATATATATATATATATATTATATAATATATATATATATTATATATATAATATATATATATATATATATATATATATATATATATATATATATATATATATATATATATATATATATACATACATACATACACACATCAGTGTGCAAAACAACCACTGTGAAAAACAAAGAGTGAAATTCCTAGCGTATTCGTGATTTTACTCTAATCTCCGAGCTGCTGGTTATCATATAACTAAGACCAGCTTCAGGAAACACTTGTCCTGTTTCCTGACAAACATTGTAACTACAATTAATTCTCATTTTATGAATTAAAGTATTAATGTTATGTTAAGTAAAAGGTCACAGGTGTAACTAATGTGATATCTCATTTTGGCAACATTTCGCTTTCCAGGAGCTTTGTCAAGCCGCTACGGCTTGACAAAGCTCCTGGAGAGCGAAACGTTGCCACAACAAAATGTCACATTAGTTGCACTTGTGTCCTTTTACTTAACGTATTGTTGGTTATTCTACCAATATTAATACATAAAGTATTAATAACCAGTGGTGAAGGGAAAACTGCAGACTTAATGACCCTCGTGTAGTCAGTAGGTCTCGTGCAGCTCACCATTGTTCCAGTTTGCTCTCGTCTTCATTCCAGTTTCCAGTACGCCCTTGAACCAACATTTTATAACATAGCTTGAACAGAATCATTAACGATCATGACTTAGACAAATATTGCTAGAAGTTAAGTGACATATATAAACGCTCTGAAAGTTTTTATGAATTGAAGCCAAATGAGAGTTATATTAACAAACTTCGTTTTCTGATGGTGAGTAAAGAGCTGCTTACGAACGTATGATGGTTAGTAAAGAGGTGCCTACGAACGTGTGATGGTGAGTAGAGAGGTGCCTACGAACGTGTGATGGTGAGTAGAGAGGTGCTTACGAACGTGTGATGGTTAGTAGAGAGGTGCTTACGAACGTATGATGGTTAGTAAAGAGGTGCCTACGAACGTATGATGGTTAGTAGAGAGGTGCTTACGAACTTGTGATGGTGAGTAGAGATGTGCTTACGAACTTGTGATGGTTAGTAGAGAGGTGCTTACGAACTTGTGATGGTGAGTAGAGATGTGCTTACGAACTTGTGATGGTGAGTAGAGATGTACTTACGAACTTGTGATGGTGAGTAGAGATGTGCTTACGAACTTGTGATGGTGAGTAGAGATGTACTTACGAACTTGTGATGGTGAGTAGAGATGTGCTTACGAACTTGTGATGGTGAGTAGAGATGTACTTACGAACTTGTGATGGTGAGTAGAGATGTGCTTACGAACGTGTGATGGTGAGTAGAGAGGTGCTTACGAACGTGTGATGGTGAGTAGAGAGGTGCTTACGAACGTGTGATGGTGAGTAGAGAGGTGCTTACAAACGTGTGATGGTTAGTAGAGAGGTGTTTACGAACGTGTGATGGTGAGTAGAGAGGTGCTTACGAACGTGTGATGGTGAGTAGAGAGGTGCTTACGAACGTGTGATGGTTAGTAGAGAGGTGCTTATGAACGTGTGATGGTTAGTAGAGAGGTGCTTACGAACGTGTGATAGTGAGTAGAGAGGTGCTTACGAACGTGTGATGGTGAGTAGAGACATACCTACAAATGTTTGATGGTGAGTAGAGACATGCCTACGAACGTGTGATGGTGGGTAGAGAGGTGCTTATGTACGTGTGATGGTTAGTAGAGAGGCGCTTACGAACGTGTGATGGTGAGTAGGGAGTCGCTTATGTATGTGTGTGTGATGATTAGTAGAGAGGTCCTTACGAACGTGTGATGGTGAGTAGAGAGGTGCTTACGAACGTGTGATGGTGAGTAGAGAGGTGCTTACGAACGTGATGGTGAGTAGAGACATGGCTACGAATGTGTGATGGTGGGTAGAGAGGTGCTTATGTACGTGTGATGGTGAATAGAGAGGTGCTTACGAACGTGTGATGGTGAGTAGAGAGATGCCTACGAATGTGTGATGGTGAGTAGAGAGGTGCTTATGTACGGGTGATGGTGAGTAGAGAGGTGCTTACGAAAGTGTGATGGTTAGTAGAGAGGTGCTTATGAACGTGTGATGGTTAGTAGAGAGGTGCTTACGAAAGTGTGATAGTGAGTAGAGAGGTGCTTACGAACGTGTTATGGTGAGTAGAGACATACCTACAAATGTGTGATGGTGAGTAGAGACATGCCTACGAATGTGTGATAGTGGGTAGAGAGGTGCTTATGTACGTGTGATGGTTAGTAGAGACATGCCTACGAATGTGTGATGGTGGGTAGAGAGGTGCTTATGTACGTGTGATGGTGAGTAGAGAGGTGCTTACGAACGTGTGATGGTGAGTAGAGAGATGCCTACGAATGTGTAATGGTGAGTAGAGAGGTGCTTATGTACGTGTGATGGTGAGTAGAGAGGTGCTTACGAACGGATGATGGTTAGCAGAGAGGAACTTACGAACGTGTGATATTGAGTAGAGAGGATCTCACGAACGTGTGATGTTAGTAGAGAAGAGCTTACGAAAGTGTGATGGTGAGTGAAAAGGAACTTATAAGCGTGTGATGGTGAGTTCCTTGATAATGAGAGAAATAACGAAAGCGCTTGGAAGTTTCTATTCTTTTCTTTTCTCCACAGTTGTTGTTATGCATACTGTGACATCACCTGTTTACCGTGACCTTATTGTATATATATATATATATATATATATATATATATATATAATATTATATATATATATATATATATATATATATATATATATATATATATATATATATATATATATATATATATATTATATATATATATATATATATATATATATATATATATATATATATATATATATATATATCCCTATTCTCTTAGGGAAGAGAACCTGGTAACTTGCTAACGAGAGGTTGTAGTTTGAACACCTGACCACAACAGACGCTCTCAACTTCGAAGGAGAATATTGAATATTGAGATATTACTTAATACCAGACAAAAAATATTTAATTAGTGTCTGCTCTTCCCTGTAAGAGCGTGTGAGCTCATTATTAGAGCTTTTATAACCACGTGGGAAGCTTAGTCATAAGTTAAAAGCACTGTGGGAGAGAAGAGAGGCCAGTGATCGTACTTTTTAATTAAGTAACTCTTGTTCTCATGACTTGAATGTTGTTCCGCGCTAACACTGAGATGCATGGCAGGAGAGGCAGCACAGCTGGGTGATGTACAGAGCATGTACACTACCCTGACATGTACTAGTATTTGTCTGCTGATGCTGTCAGACTGTGGGATTCTGGTACAGCTCCACAGACAAGTCGTTATGATAATGGGGAAACTACCAACAAAATGTTAGGTAAATGGGCATCCATGCAACCACTGGGACATTTTATACTGGAGGGAGAAACGTTGCCACAGTAAAATGCCACAATAGCTGTATCTCTCTCCATTTGCCTTATAAGATGTTTATGGAAGGGGATCCGTCCCTCTTATGTGGTTGTGTTGACACAGACACCACTAAAGAAACGTGGTCTGGTAGCGAAAGCTCTCGCTTCACACGCTGAGGGCTCGGGTTCGATTCCTGGCTGGGTGAAAACATTTGATGCGTTTCCTTACACCGGCTGCCCTGTTCACTTAACAAGTAGGTACCCGGGTGTTAGTCAACTATTGTGGGTGGCATCCTGCGGGAAAAGACTGAGGACCCAATTGAAATAAGACAGACAGTCCCTCGATGAAGCACTGACTTTCTTGGGTTATCCTGGGTTGTTAACCCCCCGGGGTTAAAAATCCGAACGAAATCTTATCTTATCTCCTTTAATGAACAAACAGGCACTGAAACAATACACAATAAAGACACTGGAACAATACACAATAAAAACACTGGAACAATACACAATAAAACACTGGAACAATACACAATAAAAACACTGGAACAATACACAATAAAGACACTGGAACAATACACAATAAAAACACTGGAACAATACGCAATAAAGACACTGGAACAATACACAATCAAAACACTGGAACAATACACAATAAAAACACTGGAACAATACACAATAAAAACACTGGAACAATACACAATAAAAACACTGGAACAATACACAATAAAAACACTGGAACAATACACAATAAAAACACTGGAACAATACACAATAAAAACACTGGAACAATACACAATAAAAACACTGGAACAATACACAAATAACCCGCACGTAGCAGACAGGAGCTTACAACGATGTTTCGTAAATGGTCCAAGTCGGAGCGAAACGTCGTCGTAAGTTTGTCTCATATGTGCGGGTTATTTGTGTAAAGTCTTGTGTAATAAATGTCTTATTGTGTCTTATTCCTCACACTTTGTTTTGACAGGATCATAAAAACATCAAAATACTGGAAACATCTCATCAAAATTCAAGAAAAAACATCTTGATTATTACAAAGGGAATAATTTGTGTTCTGTTGTCCTGGTCACACACACACACACACACACTCACACACACACACACACACACACACACACACACACACACACACACACACACACACACACACACACACACACACACACATCAAGCCTCGCGTGGACAACAAAGATATGAAGGTAATTACAAGTGATTACCTCTGTCAGGGACACCACAGCGGGTGTCGAACCCTGCCACTAGTGAACCCAGAGCAGCGGAAGCCCACCACTCCAAACTTTGGGCCCGGGACCATAGTGATAACACAGGCAATTAGCGGTTAGAAGAAAAGTGAAAACAATTTAGAATTCAAGACAATGATAACGTAGAGAGGGATAGATGGAATCAAGTAGTGTATTATTGTTGTGTGGTAATGTGTATAATAACAAGGAAAGTGAGAGAGAGAGAGAGAGAGAGAGAGAGAGAGAGAGAGGAGGAGGAAAAGGATAAAGGGGACATGTGTATGTGTCTGTCTATATATAACAACACTGCACTAGCCAAGGACTCGAACCCACCCACGTTTGACTGGCCCGCCTCACGATGAGCTAGAACCACAGTACAACATGGGTTCGAGCCCTTGGCTAGTGCGGTTTTGTTATTAATCAATACCACTCGTTCGTGGTTACAATAATATATATATATATATATATATATATATATATATATATATATATATATATATATATATATATATATATATATATCAAGAACAACACTGCGCTAGCCAAGGATTCGAACCCATGTTGTACTGCCCTTCGTCATAGTAAGCGAGAACTACATGACGCTTTAAACCACAGGACCACCCAACCCTACAAGAATGGAGCCGCCATCCGAGGGCATACGGAGGTGTGGGAGCTTCTAAGCTAATTTCATTCTCACCCCTGTTTGGTGTACTAGCCTCACTAGCAACATTTATATATTATTACCACTCGTTCGTGGTTACAATAATATATAAATGCTGCTAGTGAGGCTAGTACACCAAACAGGGATGAGAATGAAATTAGCTTAGAAGCTCCCACACCTCCGTATGCCCTCGGATGGCGGCCCAACAGCTAGCTGTGTGCTGGCTGCGCCATTCTTGTAAGGTTGGGTGGTCCTGTGGTTTAAAGCGTCATGTGGTTCTCGCTTACCATGAGGAAGGCCAGTACAACATGGGTTCGACTCCTTGGCTAGCGCAGTGTTGTTATTGATCAATACCACTCATTCGTGGTTACAATATATATATATATATATATATATATATATATATATAATATATATATATATATATATAATATATATATATATATATATTACAGCAGTGTATAATTTCTTAATCCTTTATTAGTAGTAAAGTCCTGCCTTAGGTGAAACGTCGTAATATAACAGTATTAGAATCAAGGGAAGAACTAAACCCGTAAGGGGGCATACAGCTCCTGGAGAGTTGGAAGGGCGGGGAATGGGAGGCATCCGAGGAACGGAGACAAAATTTTAGATGCTAATAATAAGGATATCAATAAAGCGCTCAGAATTTGCGATAATCTTAATCAGCATACTGAGAATTAAATTTAATTTCCGGAATATTGAAGCTTCCCATTCTCACAAATTTCCAATCCTATTCCGTTCCTATTCCATTCCTATTCCGTTCCTATTCCGTTCCGTACTATTTCCTCCTCTTCTTCAGGACAAAATCACACTGACAAAAGAATTATTTCCAAAAATTTTTAATCAGATAATACTAGTACTCTCGGTATTTTCCAATAATATAATTCTCATAAATTCTCACTGCTGTGCACACCACACCTTCAAGAAGATTAGTAGTAGTAATAGTAGTTGTTGTTGTGGTAGTAGTAGTTGTGGTAGTAGTTGTTGTTGTGGTAGTAGTAGTTGTGGTAGTAGTATTTGTTGTGGTAGTAGTAGTTGTGGTAGTAGTAGTTGTGGTAGTAGTTGTTGTGGTAGTAGTAGTTGTGGTAGTAGTATTTGTTGTGGTAGTAGTAGTTGTGGTAGTAGTTGTTGTGGTAGTAGTTGCTGTGGTAGTAGTAGAAGTAGCAGGAGTAGTAGCAACAGTAGTAGTAGTTGTTGTTGTTGTTGTTGTAGTAATAGTAATTGTCGTAGTGATGGGATTCAATTGGAACGAGAGGCGACCAAATTCGACCCTTAACTTGCATCAAAACCCATTCACCATCATAAACCCCTCATCCTTCCATACCCCACTCCCCATTCCCCACTCCCCATTCCCCACTCTCCATTCCCCACTCCTTGAGCCGTCATCCGCCCCAGAAATGCTAAAAAAAAAAAAAAATCTCGATTGGATTGGAAATAGGAAATTCGGCCAGTGGGTGGCTGTGCCGTCCGCCGGACGCAGGTAAGAAGGAGGATGCTAGAGGACATTAATGCCTCGTTTCTTGCACGATAATGGTCGTTCATCATCGCCGAAACTTCTCCACATATACGACAGGAACTGAGAGAGAATCCGCGAGAGAAATTCCGCTGACTAGGGAGATAAACAGCGGCTGTCGTTCTTTTAAGAAAAATATTTGTAAAGATTGTGGTTTATTATGGAACTGAGCGGGATTATATATATATATATATATATATATATATATATTATATATATATATATAATATATATATATATATATATATATATAATATATATATATATATATACATATAAAATATATATATATATATAATATATATATATATATATATATATATATATATATATATATATATATATATATGTCGTGCCGAATAGGCAGAACTTGTGATCTTGGCTTAAATATCAACGCTCATCTTGCCATACAGGACAAGTGAAAATTTGTGTATGCAATAATTTCGCCAAAATCATTCTGAACCTAACGAAAAAAATATATTTGATTGTGTTTGTTTAGTATTAAATTACTGTAGACGTATTTAAAATATATTTAATTGGGTTAGGCTAAAATAAACTGTTCTTGTTATAATAAGGTTAGGTAAGTTTTCTAAGATTCTTTTGGTGCAAAATTAAAATTTTTTACATTAACATTAATGAAAAAAATATATCTTTAAACGTATAAAAGAAAATTTCAGAAAGGACTTAATTTTAAATGAGTTCTTGCTAATTGACCAGTTTTACATATTCGGCACGATATATATATATATATATATATATATATAATATATATATATATATATATAATATATATATATATATATATATATATATATATATATATATATATATATATACATATGCAAAACAACCACTGTGAAAGAATAATGGAATTTCAAGCGCTTTCGTGACTACTCACATTATCAATAAACTATAAAAAATAAAACATGAACAGAAAGGCATATAAAAGCAGACTACACCTCAAAGTCGCGTCACAACACCCGACTCTGTGAAACACAACTGATACTCTACCCAAGCATTAAGATTTTATCATTAAATTCTTCCCAAATTCTATTAATTATAAATGAATCTAATTTGCATAATCCTAAACCAGTATTCATATTTAAATCAAAACTATTTTTAATGAAGTTTGATTCAATTACATTTCTCTCAACCATAGGCCTATTTGATATAGGTTAATTTTATTGTTTTGAAAAAAAAAATAATTTCCTGTAAGTAATATTTAAAACTAACTGATTTACGCCTGTCAAAGAAGTGAAAAAGGCAACTCTAATACTACGTTCATATTTGAACGTATTTCAATTACGGTGCAATATTGGTCTGTACTGTCAGCTTCTGGATGGCAACGACAACAGCAGCAACAACAGCAACACCAGCAGCAACAAATACCCAACAATACCGTGCTGGAACAATTCACACATTACCCACAATACCGTGGCTGGAACAATTCACACATTACCAACAATACCGTGGCCGGAACAATTCACAAATTACCCACAATACCGTGGCTGGAACAATTCACACATTACCAACAATACCGTGGCTGGAACAATTCACACATTACCAACAATACCGTGGGTGGAACAATTCACAAATTACCCACAATACCGTGGCTGGAACAATTTACACATTACCAATAATACCGAGGCTAGAACAATTCACAAATTACCCACAATACCGTGGCTGGAACAATTTACACATTACCAATAACACCGTGGCTGGAACAATTCACACATTACCCACAATACCGTGGCTGGAATAATTCACAAATTACCCACAATACCGTGGCTGGAACAATTCACACATTACCAACAATACCGTGGCTGGAACAATTCACACATTACCAACAATACCGTGGCTGGAACAATTCACAAATTACCCACAATACCGTGGCTGGAACAATTTACACATTACCAATAATACCGTGGCTGGAACAATTTACTCATTACCAACAATACCGTGGCTGAAACAATTCACACATTACCCACAATACCGTGCTGGAACAATTCACAAATTACCCATAATACCGTGGCTGGAACAATTCACACATTACCCACAATACCGTGGCTGGAACAATTCACACATTACCCACAATACCGTGGCTGGAACAATTCACACATTACCCACAATACCGTGGCTGGAACAATTCACACATTACCAACAATACCGTGGCTGGAACAATTCACAAATTACCCACAATACCGTGGCTGAAACAATTCACACATTACCAACAATACCGTGGCTGGAACAATTCACTCATTACCCACAATACTGTGGCTGGAACAATTCACACATTAACCAACTTACACCAAGCCCACAAGAGCACGTTTCCGTTCGTCCACCTGTGACCTGATAATACATCCTAAAGGTGCGAAACATCGTCAGATATTACCTCTTCAACCGTGATAAATCCGAGAATCAGGAGTGAGGATTACGCAGACGTTTCGCTCATCCTCCTCCTCCTTCTCCTCCCGGCATGGATAATAAAAATATGGAGCCGGGAAGTTGCTCCTCGCCTTGAGGAAGATAATTACTGTGCCGAGTCTGCAAGGAAACTTAAATAATCGTAGGAGCAAGACTTGTATTAATCAAATTATTGTAATCGTCAAAGTTTTCCCTGACTTGAAGTTGGCGGCGGGTGGGTGTTTCTCCAACACTGCCGTGTTTCTCCAACACTGCCGTGTTTCTCCAACACTGCCGTGTTTCTATACGCTCATCTTAGGTGCAAAAATGTTCAACTTACATACTTGAATGTTCAACTTGCATACTTGAATGTTCAACTTGCATTCTTGAATGTTCAACTTGCATACTTGAATGTTCAACTTGCATTCTTGAATGTTCAACTTGCATACTTGAATGTTCAACTTACATACTTGAATGTTCAACTTGCATACTTGAATGTTCAACTTGCATACTTGAATGTTCAACTTACATACTTGAATGTTCAACTTGCATACTTGAATGTTCAACTTGCATACTTGAATGTTCAACTTGCATACTTGAATGTTCAACTTGCATACTTGAATGTTCAACTTGCATACATGAATGTTCAACTTACATACTTGAATGTTCAACTTACATACTTGAATGTTCAACTTACATAAAAAAGAGTTCAATTTGTAAACAAAAATGTTCAAATTACTGATAAAAACGTTCACCTTGTTCACGAAAATGTTAATCTTGCAATGTTGTTCGTGTGTCCTGGTTACCAGACTCCTGGATGTTGTTGTTCGTGTGTCCTGGTTACCAGACTCCTGGATGTTGGTGTTCGTGTCTCCTGGTTACCAGACTCCTGGATGTTGGTGTTTGTCTGTCCTGGTTACCAGACTCCTGGATGTTGGTGTTTGTGTGTCCTGGCTACCAGACTCCTGGATGTTGGTGTTCATTTGTCCTGGTTACCAGACTCCTTGATGTGGTGTTTGTGTGTCCTGGTTACCAGACCCGGGATGGGTGTTGGTGTGTCCTGGTTACCAGGCTCCTGGATGTTGGTGTTTGTGTCCTGGTTACCAGTCTCCTGGATGTTGGTGTTCGTGTGTCCTGGTTACCAGACTCCTGGATGTTGGTGTTCGTGTGTCCTGGTTACCAGACTCCTGGATGTTGGTGTTCGTGTGTCCTGGTTACCAGACTCCTGGATGTTGGTGTTTGTGTGTCCTGGTTACCAGGCTCCTGGATGTTGGTGTTTGTGTGTCCTGGTTACCAGACTCCTGGATGTTGGTGTTCGTGTGTCCTGGTTACCAGACTCCTGGATGTTGGTGTTCGTGTGTCCTGGTTACCAGACTCCTGATGTTTGGTGTTTGTGTGTCCTGGTTACCAGACTCCTGGATGTTGGTGTTTGTGTGTCCTGGTTACCAGACTCCTGGATGTTGGTGTTCGTGTGTCCTGGTTACCAGACTCCTGGATGTTGGTGTTTGTGTGTCCTGGTTACCAGACTCCCGGATGTTGGTGTTCATGTGTCCTGGTTACCAGACTCCTGGATGTTGGTGTTTGTGTGTCCTGGTTACCAGGCTCCTGGATGTTGGTGTTTGTGT
>NC_069459.1:21269568-21274568 GCF_026875155.1 Cherax quadricarinatus | reverse complement strand
GGTGGTATCAACAACTGGTGGCAGCAGCGGTGGTATCAACAACTGGTGGCAGCAGTGGTGGGATTCATGACAGTGTTGCGTGTTATGCTTCTCCCTCTTGGAAAGACGTTGATAACATTATTAAATCACTAAGAAGAAGGACACACACTGCGGCGACTACGTTGACTGGGAAGGAAAGTGAAGGGTGTGAAGAGGGAACAAGAGGGCACTGGAGGGAACGAGAGGGCACTGGAGGGAACGAGAGGGCACTGGAGAGAACGAGAAGGCACTGGAGGGAACGAGAGGGCACTGTAGGGAACGAGAAGGCACTGGAGGGAACGAGAGGGCACTGGAGGAAACGAGAGGGCACTGGAGAGAACGAGAAGGCACTGGAGGGAACGAGAGGGCACTGTAGGGAACGAGAAGGCACTGGAGGGAACGAGAGGGCACTGGAGGGAACGAGAAGGCACTGGAGGGAACGAGAGGGCACTGTAGGGAACGAGAAGGCACTGGAGGGAACGAGAGGGCACTGGAGGGAACGAAAAGGCACTGGAGGGAAAAGAAGGGTACTGGAGGCGACTTTAGGTGCTGGGAGAGAGCAACGGATGAACTGGAAAGGAACTGTATGCGACATAAGAGCTGCAGAAATGGACGGGAGAGTAAATGGGAGGAACGTACAAGGGACACACACACACACACACACACACACACACACACACACACACACACACACACACACACACACACACACACACACACACACACACACACACACACACACACACACACACACACACACACACACACACACACACACACACACCACAAAGAGGTCTCCTGCCTTGTCATTGACACGTTGCTGCCATTACGCACTTATTGATAATATCACCACCCGCTGTCTGACACGCAATACACACACTACCAACCTTCCCCTCTCAATTGTTTATTTATAATCATTAGTGCAGATAACCCCAGTACCGGCCCAGGTTCATAGGAGTACATTGGAAAGGCAGATTACAGTAGGTCCTACTGCTGTATCAAGGTTTCTTGCTGAGAAAGACAAGCTACAATCAATCTCCGTTTCTCCTACTTAGCTGATATTGCTAGTATAGCAGAAGGCTCTCTCCCCACATTTCACTCTCTCCTGCCAACCTGCCGGCTGGAAAATAGGGTGTCAATTTTTTTTGCCTAGTTGTTTTGAAGAAAATTGATAGAAGAATCCGGTAGCTACTGCTAACACTACCACAACCACCTTCCTCTACCTCTACTGCTACGACTACTACAGTCATTAGAGGAACTTCTACTTCTGATAAATTAGACACATGTGCAACTCTTGGGTATCTTTATTAAGGAAACGTTTCGTCACTCAGTGGCTTCATCAGACAATACACAGGAGAAACTTGAACAACAGGAGGAGAATGAGGTAATCAGTCCCTCAACCTTGAGACGATGTGGTCAGTCCATCAATCTTGAATAGAATTCGGCATATGAGCGGAGAAGTAGCTTATATTATTATTATTATTATAATCAAAGGGGAAGCGCTAAACCCGGCGGATTATACAGCGCCTGGGGGGGTGGGATATGGAAGGCAATCAGGCTTAATTCGGGGAACTGGAGCACAGATCCAATTCCCTAAATCAAGAGCCCCTCACCAACATCAAGGAACCTTCCTTGAGGGGAAAGAAGTAGCTTATAAACCGTATGGCAGGAGAGGTGCAGCAGTCGTAGGTGGTGTCACATTTGTCCAATGTGGAAGTAGGTCGTGCCCAAGGGTTAGGCAAGCGAAGAATTCCCAAGTCACTATTATTATCATGGTTAGTGTAACTCAGTGTCAGCAGATGGTCCTGATGTTGTTACTGTATTAACATCAGCAAATCTGTCACATATAACCAGCCCTCACATACTATCTAGGTTTGCAAAGTTCTTGTTGAGTTGGTCCTTAAATTACTGTGTTACTATTTCCACTTATCGCTTTAGTGGATAGATTATCCATCTGAGGAATATCTATTAGAAATTAATTTTTTCTACGTTTCTGTTGCATTTTTGCCTCCAAGTTTTATTTCATTGTTTTGAGTTATTGACAAACTCTGGAGGTCAGGCAGAGCCTCGTCTTTGAGCGGATCGAAACCATTCATCATCTTAAAGGTTTGAATGCGATTTTATAGCTTCAGTTTCGTAAACGAGAAAAGGTTCAGGGATCTGAATCCTCTTAATGTGGTTTCTTGGTACCTGTCTTTTGTCATGTGTGTAATTTAAGAGAGCTAAACTGGACGACATATTTAGATCACAAAGAGTCAATATTGTATTTGGTTAGACACACGTGAAACAGTTGGGTGTCTTTAGTGTTGTAGTGTTTCGTCCACGTAGTATGTTTCTCCAGTCAAATACAGAGAAGAGTTCAGCTCCATGGTCTGGAACAAGGTGGTCAGTCCCTCAGCCTGGAGAAGAGTTCAGCTCCATGGTCTGGAACAAGGTAGTCAGTCCCTCAGCCTGGAGAAGAGTTCATCTTCACGGTCTGGAACAAGGTGGTCAATCCCTCAGCCTGGAGAAGAGTTCATCTTCACGGTCTGGAACAATGTAGTCAGTCCCTCAGCCTGGAGAAGAGTTCATCTTCACGGTCTGGAACAAGGTGGTCAATCCCTCAGCCTGGAGAAGAGTTCATCTTCACGGTCTGGAACAATGTAGTCAGTCCCTCAGCCTGGAGAAGAGTTCATCTTCACGGTCTGGAACAATGTAGTCAGTCCCTCAGCCTGGAGAAGAGTTCATCTTCACGGTCTGGAACAATGTAGTCAGTCCCTCAGCCTGGAGAAGAGTTCATCTTCACGGTCTGGAACAATGTAGTCAGTCCCTCAGCCTGGAGAAGAGTTCATCTTCACGGTCTGGAACAAGGTGGTCAGTCCCTCAGCCTGGAGAAGAGTTCATCTTCACGGTCTGGAACAAGATGGTCAGTCCCTCCGCCTGGAGAAGAGTTCATCTTCACGGTCTGGAACAAGATGGTCAGTCCCTCCGCCTGGAGAAGAGTTCATCTTCACGGTCTGGAACAAGATGGTCAGCCCCTCCGCCTGGAGAAGAGTTCATCTTTACGGTCTGGAACAAGATGGTCAGTCCCTCAGCCTGGAGAAGAGTTCATCTTCACGGTCTGGAACAAGATGGTCAGTCCCTCCGCCTGGAGAAGAGTTCATCTTCACGGTCTGGAACAAGATGGTCAGTCCCTCAGCCTGGAGAAGAGTTCATCTTCACGGTCTGGAACAAGATGGTCAGTCCCTCCGCCTGGAGAAGAGTTCATCTTCACGGTCTGGAACAAGATGGTCAGTTCCTCAGCCTGGAGAACAACTCAGTTTCACGGTCTGGAACCATTTTCAACATAGTTTTGCCTCTTACGAATAAACATAATTTGATGTTTTTGAAGCCTTTACATATTATTACCCCAAGGTCTCTTTCTTGTTTTGTTTGATATAAATTTTTTTATGACTTGACGTGCTGTTGGAGTGTGAGCAAGGTATCATTTGTGAAGGAATTCAGGGGAAACCAGTTAGCCGGACTTGAGTCCTGAAGGTGTGAAGTACAGCATCTGCACTCTCAAGGAGGGGTGGAGATATTTTGCATTTTATTTAACTGTAGTATCGGCCCGCCTCTAGTAAAACAGTGATGGAGTGAATGACGATGAAAGTTTTTTCCTCTTTTTCGGGTCACCCTGCCTCGGTGGGCAACGGCCGATGACATAAAAATAACTTCTTTCTAAGTATCTTGTGATCACTTCTGAGACTTTACATCCAAAATGAATTACGTGACGTTTGTCAACACTGAAATTCATCTACCCCATCTCCGGCTACAGCATCATCTAGACCAGATCATTCTCAATGCTCAATCAATAAGCCATAGATGCTGAATTTACCCCATTTGTTTGTCCTCCGTGAATTTTGTCGTTGATTCAAGAATATTTATGTAAATTTGGAAAGTGATGGGAACAAGGCTGGAAATTCTGCAGGTCTCTAAGTGTTCAAAGTATTATGTTTGACAGGGTTCAAAGTATGATGTTTGCCAGGGTTCAAAGTATGATGTTTGGCAGGGTTTAAAGCATGATGTTTGACAGGGTTCAAAGTATGATGTTTGGAAGGGTTCAAAGTATGATGTTTGGCAGGGTTCAAAGTATGATGTTTGGAAGAGTTCAAAGTATGATGTTCGGCAGGGTTCAAAGCATGATGTTTGGCAGGATTCAGAGTATGATGTTTGGCAGGGTTCAAAGCATGATGTTTGGCAGGGTTCAAAGTATGATGTTTGACAGGGTTCAAAGTATGTTTGGCAGGGTTCAAAGTATGATGTTTGGAAGAGTTCAAATTATGATGTTTGGCAAGGTTCAAAGCATGATGTTTGACAGGGTTCAAAGTATGATGTTTGACAGGGTTCAAAGTATGATGTTTGACAGGGTTCAAAGTATGATGTTTGACAGGGTTCAAAGTATGTTTGGCAGGGTTCAAAGCATGATGTTTGGCAGGGTTCAAAGTATGATGTTTGACAGGGTTCAAAGTATGATGTTTGACAGGGCTCAAAGTATGTTTGGCAGGGTTCAAAGCACGATTTTTTGGCATGGCTCAAAGCATGTTTTGCAGGGCTCAAGTCATCGTATTTTGCAGTGTTTAAAGCATGCTTTGCAGGGTTCAAAACATTTTTCGCTGGCTTCAAAGCACGATGCTTATCAGGGCTCAAAGAGGTAAACTATGCAAGGTTCAAAACTCTATAAAGTTCGACAGTTGACGACCCCTAAATAACTCAAAATCCATCAAATATTTCGTGAGGAACTTTGCGAGACTTGAACCGTACAACTGTGCGGGACACAAAGTTCACAACGGCTACAACACTACAACAGCAGTCAAGCACATGTGCTTACCACTCCCCGGTAATCTTAAATTCATTTTATTAACCTCTTTTCCCTCTTCTTGAAGAAGTTGCAAATGAGGAGAGGGAGGTTGCAATCACTTTTGCGAAGGTCAGAGTTGATTACCAAGGATGATATTTTGTGG
>NC_069459.1:21252068-21264568 GCF_026875155.1 Cherax quadricarinatus | reverse complement strand
CTCCATCACTGGTTCACTCTGCCTCCATCACTGGTTCACCCAGCCTCCATCGCTGGTTCACCCAGCCTCCATCACTGGTTCACCCAGCCTCCATCACTGGTTCACCCAGCCTCCATCACTGGTTCACTCTGCCTGCATCACTGGTTCACCCAGCCTCCATCACTGGTTCACCCAGCCTCCATCACTGGTTCACTCTGCCTCCATCACTGGTTCACCCAGCCTCCATCACTGGTTCACCCAGCCTCCATCACTGGTTCACCCAGCCTCCATCACTGGTTCACCCGGCCTCCATCACTGGTTCACCCAGCCTCCATCACTGGTTCACCCAGCCTCCATCACTGGTTCACCCAGCCTCCATCACTGGTTGACCCAGCCTCCATCACTGGTTCACCCAGCCTCCATCACTGGTTCACCCAGCCTCCATCACTAGTTCATCCAGCCTCCATCACTAGTTCACCCAGCCTCCATCACTGGTTCACCCAGCCTCCATCACTGGTTCACCCAGCCTCCATCACTAGTTCATCCAGCCTCCATCACTAGTTCACCCAGCCTCCATCACTAGTTCACCCAGCCTCCATCACTGGTTCACCCAGCCTTCATCACTGGTTCACCCAGCCTCCATCACTGGTTCACCCAGCCTCCATCACTGGTTCACCCAGCCTCCATCACTGGTTCACCCAGCCTCCATCACTAGTTCATCCAGCCTTCATCTCTAGTTCACCCAGCCTCCATCACTGGTTCACCCAGCCTCCATCACCGGTTCACCCAGCCTCCATCACTAGTTCATCCAGCCTCCATCACTAGTTCACCCAGCCTCCATCACTAGTTCACCCAGCCTCCATCACTGGTTCACCCAGCCTTCATCACTGGTTCACCCAGCCTCCATCACTGGTTCACCCAGCCTCCATCACTGGTTCACACAGCCTCCATCACTTGTTCACCCAGCCTCCATCACTGGTTCACCCAGCCTCCATCACTTGTTCACCCAGCCTCCATCACTGGTTCACCCAGCCTCCATCACTGGTTCCCCAGCCTCCATCACTGGTTCACCCAGCCTCCATCACTGGTTCACCCAGCCTCCATCACTGGTTCACCCAGCCTCCATCACTTGTTCACCCAGCCTCCATCACTGGTTCACCCAGCCTCCATCACTGGTTCACCCAGCCTCCATCACTGGTTCACCCACCCTCCATCACTGGTTCACCCACCCTCCATCACTGGTTCACCCAGCCTCCATCACTGGTTCACCCAGCCTCCATCACTGGTTCACCCAGCCTCCATCACTGGTTCACCCAGCCTCCATCACTGGTTCACCCAGCCTCCATCACCGGTTCACCCAGCCTCCATCACTAGTTCATCCAGCCTCCATCACTAGTTCACCCAGCCTCCATCACTGGTTCACCCAGCCTCCATCACTGGTTCACCCAGCCTCCATCACTGGTTCACCCAGCCTCCATCACTGGTTCACCCAGCCTCCATCACTGGTTCACCCAGCCTCCATCACTGGTTCACCCAGCCTCCATCACTGGTTCACCCAGCCTCCATCACTGGTTCACTCTGCCTTCATCACTGGTTCACCCAGCCTCCATCACTGGTTCACTCTGCCTTCATCACTGGTTCACCCAGCCTCCTTTGCGGCTCCTCGTTCCTCATTTTCCCAATCCGGATTTTTGGCTGTTAAGAACGCTACTTCGCTTGTTTACACAGTATTTTTTTTTATTCTTCTCGTACGAGCAATACCAGACGTTGACGCAGTCTTTCTTGTACCAAAATTGCTTTTGTTGTTAGAATTTTTTTTTTCGAAGGGGTGAGGGAGTTAATTGCCATTTTTTGAGTGCCATGTTTATTGTCATTCTATTTTTTATTTTTTTTTTTTTTTGGTGATTGTTCTGTGTATTTATTTTTGATTTGGAGATTGTATTTTGGGTCGATTTTTAAGAGTACTCTAGAGATGGTGTACTCTCGGGAATTTTGTGTTTCAAGTGAAGGAATAACTCTTTGAGTGAACGTTTGGAGTATTTAAGTGAACGACGGACTCATAGTGAATATTGATGTCTATGAGATTGGAACCCTGTCAGTGAACGTGAGACTCTTTGAATGAACGTGGGGCCTCAGAGGGAATATTGATGTTTATGAGTGAACGTGAATCCCTCTCAGTAAATATGGGAAACTTTAAGTGGACGTGGGAAATTCAGTGAACGTAAGACCCGTTTCACTGATCGTGGGACTTCGCTTTTTGAACGTACTACCCTTCTGGGTGAACACAAAGTTAAGAGATTGATCACATGACCCGCTTAGCAAGCGTGAACGTATGGTCCTTATAAATAAGGATAAGCTTGTCTGTGTGAACGTGAGGCTCTCTGGGTGAACGTGTAGCCTCTGTGTTAATAAACGCTGGCCCTTATAAGTGAATATAAGCCTCTCAGGTTGAACGTAAGATCCTCGAAGTGTGTGTGTGTGACTGTAAGTGCCTGAAGGTGAACGTAAGGCTGTCTGTGTGTGAACGTACGTCCCCTCATTATAGCCATCATAGTTATTATAGAGAACATAATGAAGGTCCCCTCTTCCGTGCTTGCTTTACGCCGCTCATTAACCCCGTTTACGTGCGTTTAACAGTACGTAGCACACACCTCTCTTTCCTCAACAGGTACGTTGCAACGGAGACTGTTTAGCTGCAGCAGGGAGAGAGAGAGAGAGAGAGAGAGAGAGAGAGAGAGAGAGAGAGAGAGAGAGCTGTGTTATTGAACAGTGTCCGTACATGATGTTGTATGCAATAACAGAACTCGGAACTACTGTTACGTTCATAGTAAAAACAGGAACAACATTAATAAGTTATGATACTGTCTATGTTCTTATTTCTTCTTTCAAAATCTTTAAACAGCGACGAATATGTTCGTGTAAGCAGTGTTTGGTACAAAGTCATATTGTTTGGTACAAAGTCATATTGTTTGGTACAAAGTCATATTGTTTGGTACAAAGTCATATTGTTTGGTACAAAGTCATATTGTTTGGTACAAAGTCATATTGTTTGGTACAAAGTCATATTGTTTGGTACAAAGTCATATTGTTTGGTACAAAGTCATATTGTTTGGTACAAAGTCATATTGTTTGGTACAAAGTCATATTGTTTGGTACAAAGTCATATTGTTTGGTACAGTCATATTATTTGGTACAAAGTCATATTGTTTGGTACAAAGTCATATTGTTTGGTACAAAGTCATATTGTTTGGTACAGTCATATTATTTGGTACAAAGTCATATTGTTTGGTACAAAGTCATATTGTTTGGTACAAAGTTATATTGTTTGGTACAAAGTCATATTGTTTGGTACAAAGTCATATTGTTTGGTACAAAGTCATATTGTTTGTACAAAGTCATATTGTTTGGTACAAAGTCATATTGTTTGGTACAAAGTCATATTTTTTGGTACAAAGTCATATTTTTTGGTACAAAGTCATATTGGTTGGTACAAAGTCATATTGTTTGGTACAAAGTCATATTGTTTGGTACAAAGTCATATTGTTTGGTACAAAGTCATATTGTTTGGTACAGTCATATTATTTGGTACAAAGTCATATTGTTTTGGTACAAAGTCATATTGTTTGGTACAAAGTCATATTGTTTGGTACAAAGTCATATTGTTTGGTACAAAGTCATATTGTTTGGTACAGTCATATTGTTTGGTACAAAGTCATATTGTTTGGTACAAAGTCATATTGTTTGGTACAAAGTCATATTGTTTGGTACAAAGTCATATTGTTTGGTACAAAGTCATGTTGTTTGGTACAAAGTCATATTGTTTGGTACAAAGTCATATTGTTTGGTACAAAGTCATATTGTTTGGTACAAAGTCATATTGTTTGGTACAAAGTCATATTGTTTGGTACAGTCATATTATTTGGTACAAAGTCATATTGTTTGGTACAAAGTCATATTGTTTGGTACAAAGTCATATTGTTTAGTACAAAGTCATATTGTTTGGTACAAAGTCATATTTTTTGGTACAAAGTCATATTTTTTGGTACAAAGTCATATTGGTTGGTACAAAGTCATATTGTTTGGTACAAAGTCATATTGTTTGGTACAAAGTCATATTGTTTAGTACAAAGTCATATTGTTTGGTACAAAGTCATATTTTTTGGTACAAAGTCATATTCTTTGGTACAAAGTCATATTGTTTGGTACAAAGTCATATTGTTTGGTACAAAGTCATATTGTTTGGTACAAAGTCATATTGTTTGGTACAAAGTCATATTGTTTGGTACAAAGTCATATTGTTTGGTACAAAGTCATATTTTTTGGTACAAAGTCATATTTTTTGGTACAAAGTCATATTGGTTGGTACAAAGTCATATTGTTTGGTACAAAGTCATATTGTTTGGTACAAAGTCATATTGTTTGGTACAAAGTCATATTGTTTGGTACAGTCATATTATTTGGTACAAAGTCATATTGTTTGGTACAAAGTCATATTGTTTGGTACAAAGTCATATTGTTTGGTACAAAGTCATATTGTTTGGTACAAAGTCATATTGTTTGGTACAGTCATATTGTTTGGTACAAAGTCATATTGTTTGGTACAAAGTCATATTGTTTGGTACAAAGTCATATTGTTTGGTACAAAGTCATATTGTTTGGTACAAAGTCATATTGTTTGGTACAAAGTCATGTTGTTTGGTACAAAGTCATATTGTTTGGTACAAAGTCATATTGTTTGGTACAAAGTCATATTGTTTGGTACAAAGTCATATTGTTTGGTACAAAGTCATATTGTTTGGTACAGTCATATTATTTGGTACAAAGTCATATTGTTTGGTACAAAGTCATATTGTTTGGTACAAAGTCATATTTTTAGTACAAAGTCATTTGTTTGGTACAAAGTCATATTTTTTGGTTCAAAGTCATTTTTTTGGTACAAAGTCATTTGGTTGGTACAAAGTCATATTGTTTGGTACAAAGTCATATTGTTTGGTACAAAGTCATATTGTTTAGTACAAAGTCATATTGTTTGGTACAAAGTCATATTTTTGGTACAAAGTCATATTCTTTGGTACAAAGTCATATTGTTTGGTACAAAGTCATATTGTTTGGTACAAAGTCATATTGTTTGGTACAAAGTCATATTGTTTGGTACAAAGTCATATTGTTTGGTACAAAGTCATATTGTTTGGTACAAAGTCATATTGTTTGGTACAAAGTCATATTGTTTGGTACAAAGTCATATTGTTTGGGACAAAGTCATATTGTTTGGTACAAAGTCATATTTTTGGTACAAAGTCATATTGTTTGGTACAAAGTCATATTGTTTGGTACAAAGTCATATTGTTTGGTACAAAGTCATATTGTATGGTACAAAGTCATATTGTCTGGTACAAAGTCATATTGTCTGGTACAAAGTCATATTGTCTGGTACAAAGTCATATTGTCTGGTACAAAGTCATATTGTTTGGTACAAAGTCATATTCTTGGGAAGACAGTCATAGTCTTGGGTAGAAAACAATGATCTTTTTTCTTACAAAGATATTTACTCTAGGTACAAAGTCGGTGCCGCGGGTTAAAAAAGTCATATCCCTAACCTGTACTGACTAAGCAGAGTTGCAGTTCTATCTGCTGGCTACTGAAGACGAATGTCTTTGTTGTCTTTAAGATGAAAAGTTGTGTGCAGAGTTAAATTGTTGAAGTTGTCATGTATAAGTGTGGTCTCAGCGTCTCTCTCTCTCTCTCTCTCTCTCTCTCTCTCTCTATATATATATATATATATATATATATATATATATATATATATATATATATATATATATATATATATATATATAATATATATATTATATATATATTAATAATATATATACATATATACTATATATATATATATTATATATTTATATATATTATTTTATATATATATATATCGTATATATATATATATATATATATATATTATATATATATATTACGTATATATATATATATATATATATATATATATATATATTATAATATATATTATATATATATATATAACGTATATATATATATATATATATATATATATATTTATATTATATATATATATATATATATTATATATATATATATTTATATATAATATATATATATATATATATATATTTATTTATTATTATTATATTATCACACTGGCCGATTCCCACCAAGGCAGGGTGGCCCGAAAAAGAAAAACTTTCACCATCATTCACTCCATCACTGTCTTGCCAGAAGGGTGCTTTACACTACAGTTTTTAAACTGCAACATTAACACCCCTCCTTCAGAGTGCAGGCACTGTACTTCCCATCTCCAGGACTCAAGTCCGGCCTGCCGGTTTCCTGAACCCTTTCATAAATGTTACTTTGCTCACACTCCAACAGCACGTCAAGTATTAAAAACCATTTGTCTCCATTCACTCCTATCAAACACGCTCACGCATGCCTGCTGGAAGTCCAAGCCCCTCGCACACAAAACCTCCTTTACCCCCTCCCTCCAACCTTTCCTAGGCCGACCCCTACCCCGCCTTCCTTCCACTACAGACTGATACACTCTTGAAGTTATTCTGTTTCGCTCCATTCTCTCCACATGTCCGAACCACCTCAACAACCCTTCCTCAGCCCTCTGGACAACAGTTTTGGTAATCCCGCACCTCCTCCTAACTTCCAAACTACGAATTCTCTGCATTATATTCACACCACACATTGCTCTCAGACATGACATGTCCACTCCCTCCAGCCTTCTCCTTGCTGCAACATTCATCACCCATGCTTCACACCCATTTTAAGAGCGTTGGTAAAACTATACTCTCATACATTCCCCTCTTTGCCTCCAAGGACAAAGTTCTTTGTCTCCACAGACTCCTAAGTGCACCACTCACCCTTTCCCCTCATCAATTCTATGATTCACCTATTCTTTCATAGACTCATCCGCTGACCACGTCCACTCCCAAATATCTGAATACATTCACCTGCTCCATACTCTCTCCCTCCAATCTGATATCCAATCTTTTCATCACCTAATCTTTTTGTTATCCTCATAACCTTACTCTTTCCTGTATTCAACTTTCTATTTCTTCTTTTGCACACCCTACCAAATTCATCCACCAATCTCTGCAACTTCTCTTCAGAATCTCCCAAGAGCACAGTGTCATCAGCAAAGAGCAACTGTGACAACTCCCACTTTATGTGTGATTCTTTATCTTTTAACTCCACGCCTCTTGCCAAGACCCTCGCATTTACTTCTCTTACAACCCCATCTATAAATATATTAAACAACCACGGTGACATCACACATCCTTGTCTAAGGCCTACTTTTACTGGGAAATAATTTCCCTCTTTCCTACATACTCTAACTTGAGCCTCACTATACTCGTAAAAACTCTTCACTGCTTTCAGTAACCTACCTCCTACACCATACACCTAATTAGTTTAATTTTAATTATTTTGTAATTATGTTTTTTAATAAAAATTATTATTTTCATAATATTTAATAAATAATTATACAAGGTCACACCTGAGAGAGAGGTCAGAGGTCAGTGAAATATTAATGAGCGAGTGAATGGTCTTCCCTTGGAGAATGGTCGCGGCTGAAGAATGGTCGCGGCTGAAGAGTGGTCGCGGTTAAAGAGTGGTCGCGGTTGACTGACAGAGTCAGTCAACAAAGCAGCTCACTAGATATAAATAACCTATGCAACTGTTCACTGATGCTCCTTGTGACCGAGTGCCACAGTGCTACCCACGCTATGAAGCATGGCACCGCCAGACCAAGACCGTCAACACTGCATCACAGAACCAGTCAGTCAAAGTTAGAGTTACTGAAGTGTGATCCGGAGGTACATTTATTTTTTAAGGACTATCCTAAGACTTATTTGGAAACAGTTTTGACGAAATGCTGTTAAATTTCTTCCTAATAGCAAAAACTTGGACACCCCCAAGTACAGCACCTGGGTGCATTTAATGTCCTTTAGTAGTCTGGTAACTTTTGTTGAGAAGACCCGAGCATCTTATTAAGAGAGTCTCTCAGTGTTCGGTAATATATTAAATATAGACAGCCATTTTTAATGAAATAATGAAGTAAGTAGCTAATTCCAAGAACAAATATCTTTCAATTAATGATAATGCGTATGTTACATATTATATATATATATATATATATATATATATATATATATATATTATATATATATATATATATATATATATATATATATATATATATATATATATATATATATATATATATATATGACGACTTAATATCCAGATCGCTGCTGGAGTATACACAAAACTTGTGACAGAAAATTCGGGAGCTAAACATTGAGATGTCTTAACACAACACGTTTCTGAACGCCAATATGCATCCGTAATTATTTAAATAGTTTCGTGAACGGAAATTCCACATGCAAATTGAATATTGTCACCTTACCTATGTTCAAATCTTGTGTTTCTTTAGCAAGTTCTGCTAATTTTATATTGCCATATCATTCTAGGTACGTGGAGTTATTACTGCAGTAAGATACTTAGCAGGATTATAATTATAATTATAAGTCCAAGTGGATGATTTAATAGGTTTTGTGGATTAATAAAATATGTGAATATCAGATGATACATGTATAAGACAAGTCACGGTAAGAATGGGATTCAAACCTATAAAGACAGTCCTATATTTAGCGGATAAGCGTTCTAATCACTATACCATGCTGGCATACTAAGTTTTATATTGATTGGTGTAATTCTGTACTCACTAGGAAGGTTAGTATGAGCCACCTCTGTGACCACAAATACAGGTTATTGAGGAATAATCTTGTACGAACATGGGTGTGACAGGGTCTGGAACAAGACCCTTCAGGACCACACTCATCTCTTCCCACTTCTCCCCTCCACACTCAAGCCTCCCCAGCACATGCAAACATCCCCACCTCCTCCCCCAGCACACGCAGACATCCCCAACTCCTCCCAGAGCACACGCAAACCTCCCCATCTCACCGAAACATACACAAAGCATCAAATTATTTCGGAATTCACTTCCTCATGAAATTATGGCAGCTGCCCCATACCAGGAATGCCTCACCCACACACCTACACACCTACACACCATGACAAACACACACACACACCAGGGCAAACACACACACACCAGGGCAAACACACACACACACCAGGGCAAACACACACAAACCAGGGCAAACACACACACACTTGGGCAAACACACACACACCAGGGCAAATACACACACACACCAGGGCAAACACACACACACCTGGGCAAACACACACAATGGCACACACACACCATGGCAAACACACACACACACACACCTGGGCAAACACACACACCAGGGCAAACACACACACACATACACACACCAGGCAAACACACACCATGACAAATGTGCAAATATATACTGATTTAGAGCATAAACTACTACTACTGCTACTACTACTACTACTACTACTACTACTACTACTACTACTACTACTACTACTGCTACTACTACTACTACTACTACTGTTACTACTACTACTACTACTACTGCTACTACTACTACTACTACTACTACCACCACTACTACTACTACTACTACTACTGCTACTACTACTACTACTACTACTACTACTGCTACTACTACTACTACTACTACTACTACTACTACTGCTACTACTACTACTACTACTACTACTACTACTACTACTACTGCTACTACTACTACTACTACTACTACTACTGCTACTACTACTACTACTACTACTGCTACTACTACTACTACTACTACTACTACTACTACTGCTACTACTACTACTACTACTACTACCACTACTACTACTACTACTACTACTACTACTACTACTACTGTTACTACTACTACTACTACTACTACTACTGTTACTACTACTACTACTACAACTAATAATAATAATAATAATAATAATAATAATAATAATAATAATAATAATAATAATAATAATAATAATAGTAATAATAACAATAATAATAATAATAATAATAATAATAATAATAATAATAATAATAATAATAATAATAATAATAATAATAATAATATTATTATTATTATTATTATTATTATTATTATTATTATTATTATTATTATTATTATTATTATTATTATCATTATTGCTCTTATTATCATTATTATTATTATCATTAATATTATTAATACGAAAGAAATCCTTTCCTGGGCAATCATTCTCCTGCTGCTCCCACATAAACCGTATTTGGTGAGGGACATTTAAACCTCAGGAACCCCTCCCCACCACCTCCCCATCCCTTTAAATCCCCCTTCTCTCTGCACCCCTCCTTAAACTCCTTCCCCCTGGTTCAGCAGCCTTGCCACATGACTGACGTACCCTCCCCCTGGTTCAGCAGCCTCCCCACAGGACTGACGTACCCTCCCCCCTGGTTTAGCAGCCTCCCCACAGGACTGACGTACCATCCCCCTGGTTCAGCAGCCTCCCCACAGGACTGACGTACCCTCCCCCCTGGTTCAGCAGCCTCCCCACAGGACTGACGTACCCTCCCCCCTGGTTCAGCAGCCTCCCCACAGGACTGACGTACCCTCCCCCTGGTTCAGCAGCCTCCCCACAGGACTGACGTACCCTCCCCCTGGTTCAGCAGCCTCTCCACAGGACTGACGTACCCTCCCCCCTGGTTCAGCAGCCTCCCCACAGGACTGACGTACCCTCCCCCCTGGTTCAGCAGCCTCCCCACAGGACTGACGTACCCTCCCCCCTGGTTCAGCAGCCTCCCCACAGGACTGACGTACCCTCCCCCCTGGTTCAGCAGCCTCTCCACAGGACTGACGTACCCTCCCCCCTGGTTCAGCAGCCTCCCCACAGGACTGACGTACCCTCCCCCCTGGTTCAACAGCCTCCCCACAGGACTGACGTACCCTCCCCCCTGGTTCAGCAGCCTCCCCACAGGACTGACGTTACCCTCCCCCCTGTTCAGCAGCCTCCCCACAGGACTGACGTACCCTCCCCCCTGGTTCAGCAGCCTCCCCACAGGACTGACGTACACACACCAATATATCACCCAGAGTGTCACAGTCTACAAGCTGACCAGCCTGAGAATTAAAAACCTCTTCAGCTTCCCATCTCCACCATCCGTCTTGGCAAGACTCGACTTATGAGGGAAGAAGGAAAATATATATGAAAGGGAGGTAGTAAGGACGTGGAAAAGGAGGAGGAGGAGGAGGTTAAGAGGAAGGAGAGAAGAAAAAAAGAGGAGAAGGAGGGATAGAAATAAGATGGGGAAGATGGCCATAAAGGCGATGAAGATTATAGAGAGGGACAAGAAAGCAGAGACGAACAGAAGAATTAGAACAAGATGAAACGGAAGAAGAAAGAGAAGAATAAATGAAAGAGAATAAGAAGAAGAAATATAAAAAGAATCAAAATAAGAAGGAGAAGAAGAATCAGGAAACACCATCTTCTCAGTTGCTTCAAGATGCCGGCAACACTTTTTTATAACGATGAAATACAAGTCTTACTGAGATGGATCAGCTGGACGGTTTCCAAGGCTCTGGAGACGCCCACACTTTCCTCGGATCAAACCTAATTATTACCCATTCTCCCAGGTGATGCATGTTCCTCACGGGTTTAACTCTTAACTTTATATAATAATGATGATAATGGCAATACTAGTAATAATATCAACAATATTGATAATAATAATAATAATAATAATAATAATAATATTATTATAATTATTATAATTATTATATTATTATTATTATTATTATTATTATTATTATTATTATTATTATTATTATTTTTATTATTATTATCAATAAATTAATAACAATAATGATGATAATAATAACAATATTATTATTATTATTATTATTATTATTATTATTATTATTATTATTATTATTATTATCATTATTATTATCAATAAAATAGTAATTATACGACATTCTTAAGAATATAAATCACAGAAGGGATTAACTTACATTCATATAAATTACACACACACACACACACACACACATACACACACACACACACACAACACACACACACACACACATACACACACACACCACACACACACACACACACACACACACACACACACACACACACAACACACACACACACACACACACACACACACACACACACACACACACACACACACACACACACACACACACACACACACACACACACACACAACACACACACACACACACACACACACACACACACACACACACACACACACACACACACACCACACACACACACACACACACACACACACACACACACACACACACACACACACACACACACACACACACACACACACACCACACACACACACACACACACACACACACACACACACCACACACACACACACATACACACACACACACACACACACACATACACACACACACACACACATACCACACACACACACACACACACACACACACACACAACACACACACACACACACACAA
>NC_069459.1:21234568-21244568 GCF_026875155.1 Cherax quadricarinatus | reverse complement strand
TAGCTGTGATCTGAAACGTGTTGTTTGAGACCTCGTTGACACAGCGAGTCTGACTTGCCTTCTCCTTTTTCAGTTTGGTTGATATTTAGTCAAAGGTTTATCAACAAAGTTGATGGTTGACTAATTGCAAAGTTAGTCTAATATATATATATATATATATATATATATATATATATATATATATATATATATATATATATATATATATATTATATATATATATATATATATATATATATATATATATATATATATATATATATATATATATATATATATATATATATATATATATATATATATATATATATATATATATATATATATATATATATTGAGGAATTGTTAAATGTTGATGAAGATAGGGAAGCTGTGATTTCGTGTACAGGGCAAGGAGGAATAACATCTTGTAGGAGTGAGGAAGAGCCAGTTGTGAGTGTGGGGGAAGTTCTTGAGGCAGTAGGTAAAATGAAAGGGGTAAGGCAGCCGGGATTGATGGGATAAAGATAGAAATGTTAAAAGCAGGTGGGGATATAGTTTTGGAGTGGTTGGTGCAATTATTTAATAAATGTATGGAAGAGGGTAAGGTACCTAGGGATTGGCAGAGAGCATGCATAGTTCCTTTGTATAAAGGCAAAGGGGACAAAAGAGAGTGCAAAAATTATAGGGGGATAAGTCTGTTGAGTATACCTGGTAAAGTGTGTGGTAGAGTTATTATTGAAAGAATTAAGAGTAAGACGGAGAATAGGATAGCAGATGAACAAGGAGACTTTAGGAAATGTAGGGGGTGTGTGGACCAGGTGTTTACAGTGAAACATATAAGTGAACAGTATTTAGAAAAGGCTAAAGAGGTCTTTGTGGCATTTATGGATTTCGAAAAGGCGTATGACAGGGTGGATAGGGGGGCAATGTGGCAGATGTTGCCGGTGTATGGTGTAGGAGGTAGGTTACTGAAAGCAGTGAAGAGTTTTTACGAGGATAGTGAGGCTCAAGTTAGAGTATGTAGGAAAGAGGGAAATTATTTCCCAGTAAAAGTAGGCCTTAGACAAGGATGTGTGATGTCACCATGGTTGTTTAATATATTTATAGATGGGGTTGTAAAAGAAGTAAATGCGAGGGTCTTGGCAAGAGGCGTGGAGTTAAAAGATAAAGAATCACATATAAAGTGGGAGTTGTCACAGTTGCTCTTTGCTGATGACACTGTGCTCTTGGGAGATTATGAAGAGAAGTTGTAGAGATTGGTGGATGAATTTGGTAGGGTGTGCAAAAGAAGAAAATTAAAAGTGAATACAGGAAAGAGTAAGGTTATGAGGATAACAAAAAGATTAGGTGATGAAAGATTGGATATCAGATTGGAGGGAGAGAGTATGGAGGAGGTGAATGTATTCAGATATTTGGGAGTGGACGTGTCAGCGGATGGGTCTATGAAAGATGAGGTGAATCATAGAATTGATGAGGGAAAAGGGTGAGTGGTGCACTTAGGAGTCTGTGGAGACAAAGAACTTTGTCCTTGGAGGCAAAAAGGGGAATGTATGAGAGTATAGTTTTACCAACACTCTTGTATGGGTGTGAAGCATGGGTGATGAATGTTGCAGCGAGGAGAAGGCTGGAGGCAGTGGAGATGTCATGTCTGAGGGCAATGTGTAGCGTGAATATAATGCAGAGAATTCGTAGTTTGGAAGTTAGGAGGAGGTACGGGATTACCAAAACTGTTGTCCAGAGGGCTGAGGAAGGGTTGTTGAGGTGGTTCGGACATGTAGAGAGAATGGAGCGAAACAGAGTGACTTCAAGAGTGTATCAGTCTGTAGTGGAAGGAAGGCGGGGTAGGGGTCGGCCTAGGAAAGGTTGGAGGGAGGGGGTAAAGGAGGTTTTGTGTGCGAGGGGCTTGGACTTCCAGCAGGCATGCGTGAGCGTGTTTGATAGGAGTGAATGGAGACAAATGGTTTTTAATGCTTGACGTGCTGTTGGAGTGTGAGCAAAGTAACATTTATGAAGGGGTTCAGGGAAACCGGCAGGCCGGACTTGAGTCCTGGAGATGGGAAGTACAGTGCCTGCACTCTGAAGGAGGGGTGTTAATGTTGCAGTTTAAAAACTGTAGTGTAAAGCACCCTTCTGGCAAGACAGTGATGGAGTGAATGATGGTGAAAGTTTTTCTTTTTCGGGCCACCCTGCCTTGGTGGGAATCGGCCAGTGTGATAATATATATATATATATATATATATATATATATATATATATATATATATTATATATATATATATATATATATATATATATATATATATATATATATATATATTATATATATATATATATATATATATATATATATTTATATTATATATATATATATATATATATATATATATATATATATATATATATATATATATATATATATATATAATATATATATATATTAAGTTATTAGATGAATCTTCCTATCATAGGCCACTAGGCCTACCGAGGTTTTTGCACTTAATTCTAAAAGTAAAATTGAACATTGAAGAATGGCCCTGACCAAGGATAAAATTAACATAATGTAATCCACTTAAATTCCATCAATTTACCTTCCCTCATCCTCACTTTTATCATTGTTAATTGATAGCAATCACTGGAAAAATCAGGTTGTCTTGCATATCTCGACCTCCAAGTGAGGTCCTCATCGACAGACGAGAACCTCAGTTGGGATCCCGTTCTCCTCATTCTTCGACTGCGCCTTTGTCAATGTTTCCTTTAAATTTCGTTCTTCGCCTTGCGTGGCCAGAGCAAGCCACCCGTTTTTTTTTAATTTTGCTAATGTCTGTTAGTTATTCGTTAATGTTTACCGTAACACATCTCATTAAGCTTAACCTAACATAAAGTTAAGGAGACACATGAATAATAAGATTTCCGTGAAATTTCAAGCTTACAGAAAATCACGAATGACAGTTCGTGCGAAGCTGACTGCGATGACTGGAGAAACGGCTATGTACATTTATCTACTAAAATGTTTCGCCCACCAGGGACCTTTATCAGTTCTCAGGTAGAGAACTGATGAATTCCGTGGTGGGCGAAACGTCTTCAATACTGTAAAGAGTCACAACTCGAATATAATGTCTTGTTAAATAATTAATTACAGGAACTCTAGTGGAATTAAGTCACTTGGTCTGACCTTTTCCTGGGTTCTCCTGGTGAGTAATTTACACATATGTTACCGTGTATCAGAACTGTAGTAACCTGAATTTGTGGAACTGTAACTAAATAACCTTACTACTTACTTACTTACGTACTTACTTACACGTACTTACTTACGTACTTATACGTACTTACGTACCTATTTACTTTACATACTTACATGCTTACTTACGTACCTACTTACGTACTTACATGCTTACTTACGTACCTACTTACGTACTTACATGCTTACTTACGTACCTACTTACGTACTTACATGCTTACTTACGTACCTACTTACGTACTTACATGCTTACTTACGTACCTACTTACGTACTTACATGCTTACTTACGTACCTACTTACGTACTTACATGCTTACTTACGTACCTACTTACGTACTTACATGCTTACTTACGTACCTACTTACGTACTTACATGCTTACTTACGTACCTACTTACTTAGGTAATTACTCACTTATTTACTTGCGTACGTATTTACTTAATGGAAGAGGTTGGTTTTGTAGTTACAAGTGTGGAGTCTTACCTATCGTTCCCGTGCTGGTGTCCCAGATAAGACCTTTCAAACTTCAAGAAGCTATCAGTACACTCTAGTAAATTTCCATTCTTGAAGTACCTTTTCGCGGTGTTGAAACAGGGTTTCTCTGAATTATAGCAACAATGCATTGCAAAAAATAACAGCGATCGTTGTTCCATAAGCCAAGATCCCAAACTTTTCATAAAAAGTCGTGTATTTACAACTTCAACACATGCGATTGTTCTAATCCCGCCTCAAACACCTTAGCTTCGCTGACTGGATAATTACTGACCGGATAATTATTCCAGTTGCCACTACAAAGGACAGTTATCGTAGATTATTCAGAGGGCATTTACTTCCGGCGTTTAATACGACGTTGCGTTGAAAGTTCCGTGTATTCAGAGCTAGAAATTCTTCAATTTACGCCTTCATTAGCTAAGCATTAACTGGGAAAAGCTGAAATTTAGCAGAAACATGTAACGAACAGATTACAGAGAGGTAGTTAGTGATGGTCTGGTTCAAGTAAGAGCTTCTCGGGACACTTTTCGCTCTCACCCAAAAGAAAAAAGTGAATATATCTTTTGTTTAGTCCTAAAAGTTCTGTAAATAATCATGACCATATTCTGACCACTGATCCACAATGTTGACTAGTAATTTTGTTTTAGTTAGTCCTGGGGGTCACCAAGTCAAACTTGATCTTGAGAAAGGGGCCAAAAATCGTACCAAGTTTCGCTTACAAGTGAGAGGAAATTTGTGGGTTCCAGCCAAATTAGTGTGAATTTTATTCTTGGTGATTAATGTACATACACATGCTTATTCATATACACATACATGTCTACATATATGTATATTCACATACACATATATATTCGCATACACATAGACATTCATATACACATATACGCAAATAACCCGCACATAGAAGAGAGGAGCTTACGACGACGTTTCGGTCCGACCTGAACCATTTACAAAGTCACACTAACCAGAAGTGGAGCAGGACGGGTATATATAGGCAGGAAGAGGTAGTGGTGGTAGTAGTAGTAGTAGTAGTAGTAGTAGTAGTAGTAGTAGTAGTAGTAGTGGTAGTGGTAGTAGTAGCAGTGGGGAATTAGGGAGGAGGAGCGCGTCCAAATGTAAAGCAAGGGGAGCACTGCAAGGCAGCTAGGTGCCCACAGAGGGAGAGCAAGTACACAGATGTGGGGGGAAGGGGAAGCGACGAAATAAATAATGAAGGAACAGAAACACGAGACAGAAGAAAGACAACACAGAGGAGAAAAAAGGAAAGAGGAAAGGGGAAGAGGGAGAATAAGAAAAAAGGAGGAATCAGGTTAAGTCACGAGTGTTCTGAAGTTTGAAGCATTTTACAATGTAGTGGGACCGTTCCAGTCACGGTATTGTGCCCTTTTTTGTTATATGCACATATATATGTAAATACACATACACACACAAACAGACAGACAGAGAGACAAACAGACACACTCACACACATACACACACACACACACACACACACACACACACACACACACACACACACACACACACACACACACACACACACACACACACACACACACACACACACACACACACACACACACACACACACACACACACACACACACACACACACACACACACAAGTGAACTAGTGATCTGATATCATCAAGTCATGGGATGGTGGAGGGTGTGACCTAAACTCCTTGTCACTGTTGCATGTTACAAATGGCACTGTTGTTTTGAATTTGCAATTGCAGGGCACTCGACGGGGAAGGGGGTGAGGAGGAGAAGGGGAGAGGAGGAAGGGGAAGGGGAGAGGCGGAAGGGGAAGGGAAGAGGAGGAGGGGAAGGGAAGTGGAGAGAGCATGTTGAGGTAGGTTTAATCTGAATAGATCCTGTCTACTGTCTTTGTGAGTGAAATAATATTGCGTGTGTGTGTGTGTGTGTGTGTGTGTGTGTGTGTGTGTGTGTGTGTGTGTGTGTGTGTGTGTGTGTGTGTGTGTTTGTGTATGTGTGTGTGTGTGTGTGCTCTTTGCTTCACCATTATAAAAATCACCAATATAGAATAAATCGGGACAAATTCGAAATATCATTTAAAGTTGGTAAAATCCACTTCAGAAAAAAGCAATGGAATCTCAAGTAATTGACATAAGAGTGAATCTCAACACAACTGAAAGGATGTTGATTCCTGACGTGATTTCAGGATTATTTGCTGAAGAAATACGTTGGTGCTGCTGGCTTAAGATCGCCTCAAACTGACCACTGACTACCGTCTTATAGCGCTTGTAACAAGCAGATCCCAACTGCACGGCTTATTATTTGACTAAGTTGAGTGACCCCCCCTTCCTCTACACATATCTGACCCCTTCCCCTCCACACATGTGATTCTCCTCCATTTACACACACATGTGGCCCTCTCCCCTCTACACACACATGTGGCCCTCTCCCCTCCACACACACATGTGGCTCTCTACCCCTCCGAGCATACATGTAATTCTCCCCCTTCCAAACACACGTGACTCTTCCATTTCCACGCATATGTGGCTCATAGATTTAACAACTACATATACCAAAATTTTTTACTTTCCTGTACCACTGAAGACAATCTCAAACAGAGATCGAAACATACAGACTCTTTTATTTATATTATGTTTCTGTCTACATGTGGTTTCTCCTTAGTTCATATATAGACTCCTCAAGAGAAGGGTAGGAGACATGAGTCACCTAATAACGTAAGAAAGGAAGAACACTGCAGTAGGCCTACTGGCCCATACCAGACAGTCTCTTCTCAAATCCAAACCTAAGAAAAATATTTGCCCAGCTTATTTTTAATGCATCCTAAGAAATAAATTTGGACGGCTCTATTAACTCAGGTGAAAGTCCCATTCAGATCCGCAGTCCACAGCCCGTGCAAGCAGTTGAAGGCTTTACTGGTAACCCATTCAGTTACGAGGCTCTGCTAGTGGTAATCAAATCTTCAGCAGGCAGATCTCTATCACACATCCCATTAGCAGCTCATTTACCCGCTGCAGGTAAATTCACAGACCCTCTCAGGCAGGTGAATGGAAGGTCCAACAAGACAGAAACTCAAGGCCCAGGTAGGGAATGGTGCAACCTGCTTCTGTTATGCATCGTTTTGTCTATAGTAGCTACAAGAGATTGCTCATCCATCTCGTCATCAGTCATCGGAGCAGAAACGTAACTTTCCTAGAGCTGGTAACTTGCTTCATCTGCCCCCATCAGCGTATGAATCACAGAGACAGACTCAGGAAAAATGCCACTGATAGCGAGAAAGTTTGTTCACAAGTTAGCCAAAAAGTTGAATAAAGACAATATCGTCAGGGCAGTCAGGAAAAATTACGAGCGAAGGCAAAAATCTCTCCCCAGAGAGATGGTGCCCCAGTTCAAACACTGAGAGATAAGCACACACCCAGGGCGACCAGTATCACCAACAAATCTGTCGATGACTTCAGCCCAGAACTATTAATTAAAAAAAAAACAGAAGAATACATAACCCTCACATAGAAGAGAGAGAGATAGGGAGGGAGGAAGGACGAAGCTCTCCTCTTAGCTGTGATGGAAATATATGTTTGGAATCCGTCTTCGCTATCATTATTACCTCCTTGGGCACTCGCCTCGACCCTCTGATGATCCACATATGTGTAGCTCTTCGCCTAGCCAGCCCCATTCTCACCGCATACAAACGCATCTGCAGCAGTGTGTCTGCAGACTATTATTTAAGCTCCATGGTCCCATCTGCCACAGGTCAAAAGGAAAATATATCAGACCAGAAGAAGCCAGGATATCATCGGGCGAAGTATTGCTACTGACCGTCGCCCAACATAATGGGAACCCCAGCTAACCTGACCCGATAGCAGCCAGAATCGCCTGGATGGAGTCACCGTCACCATGCTACCCTGGAGTACACTTATGCGTCTACAATGGCCGATACCTGCCTACGATATTTCAAAGCTGAAAGGGATGGTGCTGATAGTTGCAGGAAGACCCAGCAGATCAAGAAATACAAGATCTGGGCACCATGCTGTAACTACATTCCAATGTGATCAAAGACCCTTGGAGACTGGGGCAAGTGTGCTCTTAACTTTCTGAAAGAGTTAGACGGCAAACTCATCAAAGAAACCAAGGATCCCACAGCGACCAACTTTCTCTCTTCCTAGAGACTCAATGTTGCGATCCAGAGTGGAAATGCCGCAGCATCTTCGGCACGTGACCCAGAATGTATCGGAAAGTGTTCCAAATATAGAACTTGTGATCTCATAAATGCTGTTCTCATTCCCAATGCATTTCAGTAATATTTACATATACATATATATATATTTATATATATATATATATATATATATATATATATATATATATATATATATATATATATATATATATATATTATATATATATATATATATATACATATATATATATATATATATTATATTATATATATATATATATATATATATATATATATATATATATATATATATATATATATATATATATATATATATAGGATGGGGTCCACCTCTGGTGTAAATTGTGGGACCCATAGCCTCGGAGAAGTGGATAAAAAGGCTTCAAGGAAGAATATTTGGATTTCTTCCTGAAGCCATTTGAATATTCCACTTCCCCTACCACCCCATCTTTTAAACTATTTTTTTTTACCAATAGGAATATTTTATTACATAATATGGCACAGAAGATTTAAGAGATACATTGTTGATATAAAGGTGGCATATACGGTACATGTTGTTACGTGTGTATCACCGATTATAAGGCGAAAATCTCATCCAGCTCCATATATATATATATATATATATATATATATATTATATATATATATATATATATTATATATATATATTTATATTATATATATATATATATATATATATATATATATTCTGTACATACATTTACCAATATATTTTTGTGTATCACGTGTTCGCATCTGGCTCAATTTTCACATATATATATTTTCGTGTTGGAACAAAAATCCGTTCCAAACACAGAGTTGCAATTCACAGTTAAAGCGACCGATTCCGAGCAAATACCTGTGTGTACACTACAGGGCTGCTGGATCACCCTATTGATGTCGACTTATCCCAGGGCTCAAAACTGAAAAATGTCTACTGTTGCTGCGATTTTGATGAAGTGTGGAACCTTCCTGTTGCTTGGTCTGTTAACTGATCTGTTGGATGGTCTGTTGTATAGCTTGTCGACTGGTCTGTGGCTTGTCGACTGGTCTGTGGCTTACTCGACTGACTGATCTGGCTTATTTGTTGGTTGATCTGTATAATTCATCATGTATTCAGCTGGTTGTGTTTGTTAATGGCTTGCTCCACCCTGCCTGTTAATGAGCTATTGCCAAGATCCACTCGTCGACCTTATCATACCTATTCTTAAAGCTGTGTGCATGTGTGCTTGTACGTGTACGTGAGGTCTCGCCCACACTTGGTTGCTGGAATCAGTTCTCTCCTCACGGCTCCACCTCTTAACCAATCACTGTTGGTTTCATTAATTATAATCGTTGCGCTAAAGGTCGTATTGTACAGTGGAACTTCATTAAGTTATCCCGTTATTAATCTTTACATTGTCAGCGAAACGCGTTTTTATTGGTTCTTAAGTACTTTGATCTATTGTAAATTAGCTGCTACTGGACTATGGACTGTTATTTACTTTCATTCATGTTACCTTCGAAAGTTTGGTGACTGTCTTTACCACTCAAACTTTTTATATTTTCGATTATTTTAAATTACTTTTAGAGCTGGACCACATGAGGTCTATAATCTCTGTTATTTATTTCTTCTGTGACACATTTTTAATAGATTAGTTAATATAACTTTAAATTCTATAACTGGCACGTTAACTAAGATAGCTGATAATGTACCTTTCAAATTTTTTTTTTATAATTATCTACTCTGGCTCTGGTGGCCTGGTGGTTAACACTCTGGCTTCACACGGTGAGGGCCTGGGTTCGATTCCCAGCCAGAGTAGAAACATTGGACGTGTTTCTTTCCACCTGTTGTCTATGTTCCCCATCAGTAAAATGGGTACCTGGGTGTTAGTCGACTGGTGTGGGTCGCATCCTGGGACACTGACCTAAGGAGGCCTGGTCACAGACCGGGCCGCGGGGGCGTTGACCCCCGGAACTCTCTCCAGATAAACTCCAGATAAACTCCAGATAAACTGCAAAAAAAAAAAAATTGAGAAAAATTTTTCCCTGAATATTAGCCTCGAGTGAGTATCAGAATTATTTTTACACTACCTAATTGAGAAAGACCATATT
>NC_069459.1:21229568-21232068 GCF_026875155.1 Cherax quadricarinatus | reverse complement strand
CTACCAAATTCATCCACCAATCTCTGCAACTTCTCTTCAGAATCTCCCAAGAGCACAGTGTCATCAGCAAAGAGCAGCTGTGACAACTCCCACTTTGTGTGTGATTCTTTATCTTTTAACTCCACGCCTCTTGCCAAGACCCTCGCATTTACTTCTCTTACAACCCCATCTATAAATATATTAAACAACCACGGTGACATCACACATCCTTGTCTAAGGCCTACTTTTACTGGGAAAAAATTTCCCTCTTTCCTACATACTCTAACTTGAGCCTCACTATCCTCGTAAAAACTCTTCACTGCTTTCAGTAACCTACCTCCTACACCATACACTTGCATACATTTCTTAAACTGCACATTGCCCCCCTATCCACCCTGTCATACGCCTTTTCCAAATCCATAAATGCCACAAAGACCTCTTTAGTCTTATCTAAATACTGTTCACTTATATGTTTCACTGTAAACACCTGGTCCACACACCCCCTACCTTTCCTAAAGCCTCCTTGTTCATCTGCTATCCTATTCTCCGTCTTACTCTTAATTCTTTCAATTATAACTCTACCATACACTTTACCAGGTACACTCAACAGACTTATCCCCCTATAGTTTTTGCACTCTCTTTTATCCCCTTTGCCTTTATACAAAGGAACTATGCATGCTCTCTGCCAATCCTAGGTACCTTACCCTCTTCCATACATTTATTAAATAATTGCACCAACCACTCCAAAACTATATCCCCACCTGCTTTTAACATTTCTATCTTTATCCCATCAATCCCGGCTGCCTTACCCCCTTTCATTTTACCTACTGCCTCACGAACTTCCCCCACACTCACAACTGGCTCTTCCTCACTCCTACAAGATGTTTTTCCTCCTTGCCCTATACACGAAATCACAGCTTCCCTATCTTCATCAACATTTAACAATTCCTCAAAATATTCCTTCCATCTTCCCAATACCTCTAACTCTCCATTTAATAACTCTCCTCTCCTATTTTTAACTGACAAATCAATTTGTTCTCTAGGCTTTCTTAACTTGTTAATCTCACTCCAAAACTTTTTCTTATTTTCAACAAAATTTGTTGATAACATCTCACCCACTCTCTCATTTGCTCTCTTTTTACATTGCTTCACCACTCTCTTAACCTCTCTCTTTTTTCTCCATATACTCTTCCCTCCTTGCATCACTTCTACTTTGTAAAAAACTTCTCATATGCTAACTTTTTCTCCCTTACTACTCTCTTTACATCATCATTCCACCAATCGCTCCTCTTCCCTCCTGCACCCACTTTCCTGTAACCACAAAACTTCTGCTGAACACTCTAACACTACATTTTTAAACCTACCCCATACCTCTTCGACCCATTGCCTATGCTCTCATTAGCCCATCTATCCTCCAATAGCTGTTTATATCTTACCCTAACTGCCTCCTCTTTTAGTTTATAAACCTTCACCTCTCTCTTCCCTGATGCTTCTATTCTCCTTGTATCCCATCTACCTTTTACTCTCAGTGTAGCTACAACTAGAAAGTGATCTGATATATCTGTGGCCCCTCTATAAACATGTACATCCTGAAGTCTACTCAACAGTCTTTTATCTACCAATACATAATCCAACAAACTACTGTCATTTCGCCCTACATCATATCGTGTATACTTATTTATCCTCTTTTTCTTAAAATATGTATTACCTATAACTAAACCCCTTTCTATACAAAGTTCAATCAAAGGGCTCCCATTGTCATTTACACCTGGCACCCCAAACTTACCTACCACACCCTCTCTAAAAGTTTCTCCTACTTTAGCATTCAAGTCCCCTACCACAATTACTCTCTCACTTGGTTCAAAGGCTCCTATACATTCACTTAACATCTCCAAAATCTCTCTCTCTCCTCTGCATTCCTCTCTTCTCCAGGTGCATACACGCTTATTATGACCACTTCTCGCATCCAACCTTTACTTTAATCCACATAATTCTTGAATTTACACATTCATATTCTCTTTTCTCCTTCCATAACTGATCATTTAACATTACTGCTACCCTTCCTTTGCTCTAACTCTCTCAGATACTCCAGATTTAATCCCATTTATTTCCCCCCACTGAAACTCTCCTACCCCCTTCAGCTTTGTTTCGCTTAGGGCCAGGACATCCAACTTCTTTTCATTCATAACATCAGCAATCATCTGTTTCTTGTCATCCGCACTACATCCACGCACATTTAAGCAACCCAGTTTTATAAAGTTTTTCTTCTTCTCTTTTTTAGTAATTGTATACAGGAGAAGGGGTTACTAGCCCATTGCTCCCGGCATTTTAGTCGCCTCATACGACACGCATGGCTTACGGAGGAAAGATTCTTTTCCACTTCCCCATGGACAATAGAAGAAATAAAAAAGAACAAGAGCTATTTAGAAAAAGGAGAAAAACCTAGATGTATGTATATATATATATATGCATGTGCGTGTCTGTGAAGTGTGACCAAAGTGTAAGTAGGAGTAGCAAGATA
>NC_069459.1:21224568-21227068 GCF_026875155.1 Cherax quadricarinatus | reverse complement strand
TGTGTGTGTGTGTGTGTGTGTGTGTGTGTGTGTGTGTGTGTTGTGTTTGTGTGTGTGTGGTGTGTTGTTGTGTGTGTGTGTGTGTGTGTGTGGTGTGTTGTGTGTGTGTGTGTGTGTTGTTGTGTGTGTGTGTGTGTGTGTGTGTGTGTGTGTGTGTGTGTGTTGTGTGTGTGTGTGTGTGTGTGTGTGTGTGTGTGTGTGTTGTGTTGTGTGTGTGTTGTGTTGTGTGTTGTGTGTGTGTGTGTGTGTGTGTGTGTGTGTGGGTGTGTGTGTGTGTTGTGTGTGTGTGTGTGGTGTGTGTGTTGTGTGTGTGTGTGTGTGTGTTGTGTGTGTGTGTGTGTGTGTGTGTGTGTGTGTGTTGTGTGTGTTGTGTGTGTGTGTGTGTGTGTGTGTGTTGTGTGTGTTGTGTGTGTGTGTGTGTGTGTGTGTGTGTGTTTGTGTGTGTGTGTGTGTGTGTGTGTGTGTGTGTGGTGTGTTGTGTGTGTGTGTGTGTGTAGGTGTGATGTGTGTGTCGTGTGTGTGGTGTGTGTGTTTGTGTGGTGGTGTGTGTGTGTGTGTGTGTGTATGTGTACTCATCTAATTGTGGTTGCAGGTGTCGAGACTCAGTTCCTGGCCCCGCCTCTTCACTGATCGATACTAGGTCATCTCTCTCTCTCTCTCTCTGCTTCCTGAGCTTTGTCATATCTCGTCTTAAAGCTATGTATGGTTCCTACCTCAACTACGTCACTTGCTAGACTGTTCCACTTCCTGACGACTCTATGACTGAAGAAATACTTCCTAACATCCCTATGATTCGTCCCCTCTCTGGAACATCCTGTCTCTGTCCACCTTATGTGTGTGGTGGTATGAGTGTTCTGAATATTTATCTATCTATCTATCTATCTATCTATCTATCTATATATATATATATATATATATATATATATATATATATATATATATATATATATATATATATATATATATATATATAGGCATCTTCTTTCTCTCTCTCTCTCTCTCTCTCTCTCTCTCCTCTCTCTCTCTCTCTCTCTCTCTTTTCTCTCTCTCTCTTCTCTCTCTCTCTCTCTCTCTCTCTCTCTCTCTCTCTCTCTCTCCTCTCTCTCTCTCTCTCTCTCTCCTCTCTTGTCTCTGTCTCTCTCTGTCTCTCCTGTCTCTCTCTGTTCTCTCTCTGTCTCTCTCTGTCTCTCTGTCTCTTCTCTCTCTTCTCTCTTCTCTCTCTCTTCTCTCTCTCTCTCTCTCTCTCTCTCTCTCTCTCTCTTCTCTCTTTCTCTCTCTCATACAAATACATAGAGACAAAAATTACACACATGACGGGATGGAATTAACGACACCATCATTATTTTTACCCATGTCACTACAGAGAGTGTGTTTGTGTCTCTGGGGCATGTGCACTCAGAGAGAGAGAGAGAGAGAGAGAGAGAGAGAGAGAGAGAGAGAGAGAGAGAGAGAGAGAAAGTATGAGAGAGAGTGAAAAAGAGAATGTGTTCATCTTTCACAAATATATCACAAATAATGATAAACATTTTTTCTACAAGTATATGATACAAGTTATACAGACCATAGCTGACATCAGTAACATCAGTGACATACTATATAGAAAGTCCCTTGTTATGCAGAGGATTTCAGGTAACGTAGGTTAATCTTGTGCCTCAGGTGTAAGGTGACTAACACCCAGGTACCTACTTGCTGTTAGGTGTGAAGGGACAGCAGGTGTAAGGTGACTAACACCCAGGTGCCTACTTGCTGTTAGGTGTAAAGGGACAGCAGGTGTAAGGTGACTAACACCCAGGTACCTACTTGCTGTTAGGTGTAAAGGGACAGCAGGTGTAAGGTGACTAACACCCAACATCCAGGTACCTACTTGCTGTTAAGTGTAAAGGGACAGCAGGTGTAAGGTGACTAACACCCAGGTACCTACTTGCTGTTAGGTGTAAAGGGACAGCAGGTGTAAGGTGACTAACACCCAGGTGCCTACTTGCTGTTAGGTGTAAAGGGACAGCAGGTGTAAGGTGACTAACACCCAGGTGCCTACTTGCTGTTAGGTGTAAAGGGACAGCAGGCGTAAGGTGACTAACACCCAGGTACCTACTTGCTGTTATGTGTAAAGGGACAGCAGGTGTAAGTTGACTAACACCCAGGTACCTACTTGCTGTTATGTGTAAAGGGACAGCAGGTGTAAGGTGACTAACACCCAGGTACCTACTTGCTGTTAAGTGTAAAGGGACAGCAGGTGTAAGGTGACTAACACCCAGGTACCTACTTGCTGTTAGGTGTAAAGGGACAGCAGGTGTAAGGTGACTAACACCCAGGTACCTACTTGCTGTTAAGTGTAAAGGGACAGCAGGTGTAAGGTGACTAACACCTAGGTACCTACTTGCTGTTAGGTGTAAAGGGACAGCAGGTGTAAGGTGACTAACACCCAGGTACCTACTTGCTGTTAAGTGTAAAGGGACAGCAGGTGTAAGGTGACTAACACCCAGGTACCTACTTGCTGTTA
>NC_069459.1:21217068-21219568 GCF_026875155.1 Cherax quadricarinatus | reverse complement strand
AAAACAGGGGAAATAAAGAGTAAAAGGAGGAAGCAAAAAGTAAAGAGAACTAAATAAAATGAGCAGCGAGAGACTGGTGTGTTTGTTAATACTTTGTTTATCTTGCTGCTAATTCTTGCTTTTTTGCGAAGTAGAGGAAGGAGGAGGAGGAGAAGGAGGAGGAGGAGAAGGAGGAGGAGGAGGAGGAGAAGAAGGAGGTGGAGGAGGAATATGAGAACTACTTGAAGGACGAGAGCTAGAGCTTGTAAAACTATGCTCACACTGAGCAGAGGGTTGCAGAGAGTGCAACCTTCCTTCAAGGAGGGTTGTAGTCTGTGTCCCCCCGAGTCAGTACTCTGTTGCCGGTCTTCTCAGCCCTTCCTCGATTTTAATAACGGTGCATTTGTTGGGGTTAATTTTCAGTAGCCACTTGTCAGACTAGTCCTGGAACCTGCAGCTTGTCCAGATCAATTTGTAGTATTTCCTGGTCTGCTGTTCTTTGTATTTTCATTAGTTTCACGTCATCTACGAACGGGAACACATGTGACTTGGCTGTTTTGGTTATGTCTTTTAAGTACACAAAAAACAATGTTAGTCCTGGTACTGACACTTGGGTAGACCCATTCGTCACACTCGCCTATTTCGTGTGTATGTTTGTGTGTTTGTGTGTGTTTGTGTGTGTGTGTGTGTGTGTGTGTGTGTGTGTGTGTGTGTGCGTGTGCGTGTGCGTCTTCAACAACACGCACTCCACACAATACCCATTCATCCTACAATACTGCCAATACAAGAAAAAAAAAACCTAGTCAAAGGCAGATGAGGATCATGAGCAATTGAACAGAGCGGATTACCTCGTTTGAGGATTTATAGGGATTCTGTTGACATTGGTTCTCATAGAACGCAACTCACAATTATGACGGAATAAGGATTCATGAATTGCGAGTTTTCCTGGCATTCTTCCAGGGAATTAAAAGTATAACTACGAATACATTTTTTAACCTTTTTATATACTCAAAAAAAAGCGAGGTTTTCTCCCAGTGAGATGAAGAAGCCAGGACAGTGAATGCGCTGGTGAGGAAAAAATTTACTTCGTAAAACAAGTTTCGTCCTGTTTATATCTTCATATTGACTTGGAAAAAGATATCTGAAGAGGTTGAAGCGTCGTCCCAATGTCTGTTCTTGGCTGTTGTTGAGGAGTATTTAGATACAATGAGCCGATGAATTGATTATCATAGGGTGAAAGATGCAAGGCAACACCTGCTTAATATATGAAAAAATCTGAGAGAGACGCGACTTCGAATTGAAACAACAAATAACGAACGAGTAGTAGAGACAACGAAGTAGGTTAAGACAGTGTAGGTACCACAGCGCCCCGGCTCCTCAGAGCTGGGGCGCGTGCCCAGGATACAATATGCATTACCCTTCTGAACAGCAGCGTTGAGTCGCTGGAACAGAAAACTAGCTGCCCTGGGATCCCTAATTACCCTGATGAGTCTTTTGCCTAACTCCTTAAGGAACTTAAATGCACTCTTTCCCCATGAGCCAAGGGTCTCCGAGCCTATGGGAACAAACATATAATGGTAGGCAAGTTCTCCGTATTTTCTAGACTTCTGGGACTCCCTGAAGCTGGTAGCTGCTCCTCCTTCCTCCCTGGTGTAATGGAGACAGGTATCAGCCATGGTAGACGCACATGTGTAGTCCCACACCACCTGTTTGCCGTCTGTCCACGCTTGAAGAGTGATACCATCAGGACGCTTTTGGATGCCATAAGATCTGCATAGTTGGGGTGGCTCTCTTATTGCTGGGCATCCGGATGTTGTGAGGCTCCTCTTGATAATGTTATTAACCTCATATCTTGCAATCTTTTCCTCGGATTTACGGCACACAAGACCATGGTACCCGAATCGGTCTGCTGCTTCACTGCCACAAATACACCTGTGTTCGGAGAGAATAGGGGCGGCAAGTCAAAGGGCAACACCAGTGCGGATTGTCTGTGGGTCGAAGCGTGTGCCAAGGCTGGAGTTGGAAACAGCCAACAGAAAATCCCCTGCATGAGGAGCTCTCACTACCAGGCGGGGAGCTCTATCCTTCCCTGACACACTCTGAAGCATTGTTGAGGCTATGTTCTACCTGCTTTTTTTCATGACTTGTGGACACCAATGCCTCCTAGTCTGACTGGAAGTGTAGCTTGGTTCCACTGCCCGTCTTCTAGAGTAAGGTTAAGTACTTTCGTAAAAATCTGCCTCAGGATACTGCCTCAGTATAGAGTTATCATATGAAGATGCACATCTTAGAAAATATGTTAACCTGGGCAGACTCAAGCACTTAGTGAGAAGGTACAAGGCATCATGGGTGTCAAGACTGCCTATTCGTTGTTCCATTCTCCTCAACTCTTCCAGTTTCTTCCTGAGAATTGTGTCAATGGCATCGCTTCCCAGAGGTGCTCCAAGCAAGACGCTATTTGTGGGGGCAATGACTGATGTTCCTGGTAGTTTTAATCTAACTGCATCTTATCACTGATCAT
>NC_069459.1:21204568-21212068 GCF_026875155.1 Cherax quadricarinatus | reverse complement strand
ACCCACCAAAAAATAATAGATTCAATCTTTCCACCCGGTATCACACCCTCAGGAAAGACAAGGGAGGAGGGGGGAGGGGGTTTTGCACTGCTCATTAAAAACCAGGGGGGGGTTTAAAAAGGGAAAGGAAGGGGAGGGCACGGCAAAGGGACTCTTAGTAGGAACAATCCATTTTGGGGAATAAGGTGATAATTGCAGAAAATGTAAAACCCCACCACAAAACTGCAGGACCAAGAAAGATACGATGAAGAAACAGAGCAATGGTCGACCCACCGGGGTGGCCGGGAGAGCACACATGGGGGGACCCAAAGTTACTAGTTAGGGTGATTTCAACCCAAAAGGGAATTTTAATGGGGAAAAACCCGGAGCCCCATGGGGGTCCCCAAAAATGGAAGCAAAAATGTTGGATGTGGGGACTGGAAAACCTCATGCACAACATGTTAGGCACTACCAAGAGAAGGAGAGATGAACCCCAAGACTGGACCTTTATTTTACCTTGATTTGTTCTGCATGGGATATCATTATGAAAGGCCCCTGGGGAGCTAGTGATCATGTGGTTCTGTGCTTCGACTACATAGTTAGCTCCAAGGGGGAAGCACAGGAAAGGGAGGAAAAACCAAACTACAAAAGGGGGAAATACCAGGCTTCAGGGAAATTCTTTCAAGACATTCCCTGGGAGGGAACTGACAGGGGAAAAACCCGTACAAGAAAATGGATTATGTGGCAACAAAACAAGGAGGAGAAGAGGTTTGTTCCTAAGGGAAACAGAAATAATGGAAGAACAAACGAGTCCCTTTGGTTCCCCCAAAAGGGGAGGGGGGCAAAAACTAGGGGTACGAGAAAAGGAAAAGGGACAGAAGACAGAGATCAGGAAAAAGAAGAGATTAGCCGAAGAGTCAGAAAAGAAAATGCCGATAAAAGGGAGGTCAGCGGCAATACGAAAAGACATAGCATCGAAAGTCAAAACGACCCAATGTTGTAAAAACCAATCAGGAGGGGAAAAAAACAGCAAGGACCAGGGATCAGATGAGGGGGGTGATGGGGATTCACAAGAAACGACTGGGGGTATGCAGGACTCAACACAGATTTAAGAAGTTTTTACAGTGGAACCTAGGGAAACTCTCCGTGGGTCCTTTAAAAAGGGGCAGAATATTGTGTGGGACCGTTAACAAGACTTCAAACATCATTAAAGGGGAACTCCCTGGGTTTGGAAGATGGGAAATTAGCCCAATTTTTAAAAAGGAGACGACAGAGGCACTAAACTAAGACCTGATCACAACGTGTAAGAGCAAGGGCATGGGGTGATCATAGGAGGAGAGGGTGGAGCACCCGGGAAAAAAACAAGTGTTAATTGACAACCACATGGTTTCAGGGGGGAAAATCCCGTGTCACAAACCTACTAAGTTTTTTGACAAGGTGCAGAAGAAGACAAGAGAGGAGGGTGGGTCGACGCATTTTTTTTTGGGCTGCAAGAACCTTTGACACATTCCTTTCAAGAGGTTACTGAAAAACTAAGGGTCATCACACATAACAGGAAAAGGGATCAATGGATAAGAAACCCGACAGGAGGCAACACGAGTCTGGGACGTGACGATTGTCAGAGTGGGCGCCTTACAAGCGGGGTTCCACAGGGGCAGTCCAGGACCTTGGGGTTCTTGGTAATTTTGAATGACATAACGGGAAGGGAAAACCAAAGTGTCCCCTTTTTTGCGGACGATTGAAGTTAATGAAAAGAATCAAAACGGATGGGGATCAGGCAGGACTACAAAGAGACCTGGACAGGCTACAAGCCTGGTCCAGCAACTGGCTCCTTGAGTTTTAACCCTGCCAAATGCAAAGTCATGAAGATTGGGGAAGGGCAAAGAAGACTGCAGACACAATATAGTTTAGACGGCCAAAGTCTGCAAACCTCACTCAAGGAAAAAGATCTGGGGGTGAGTATAACACCGAGCATATCTCCCGAGGCGCACATCAATCAGATAACTGCTGCGCATACGGGCGCCTGGCAAACCTACGGATAGCGTTCCGATACCTCAGTAAGGATTCGTTCAAGACTCTGTATACCATTTACGTCAAGCCCATACTGGAGTATGCAGCACCAGTTTGGAATCCACACCTAGTCAAGCACGTCAAGAAATTAGAGAAAGTGCAAAGGTTTGCAACAAGACTAGTCCCAGAGCTACGGGGATTGTCCTACGAAGAAAGGTTGAGGGAAATCGGCCTGACGACACTGGAGGCAAGGAGGGTCAGGGGAGACATGATAACGACATATAAAATACTGCGCGGAATAGACGAGGTGGACAAAGACGGGATGTTCCAGAGATGGGACACAGACACAAGAGGTCACAATTGGAAGTTGAAGACTCAGATGAATCAAAGGGATGTTAGGAAGTATTTCTTCAGTCATAGAATAGTCAAGCTGTGGAATAGCCTAGAAAGTGAAGTAGTGGAGGCGGGAACCATATATAGTTTTAAGGTGAGGTATGATAAAGCTCATGGAACAGGGAGAGAGAGGACCTAGTAGCAATCAGTGAAGAGGAGCTGTGACTCGACCCCTGCAACCACAAATAGGTGAGTACAAATAGGTGAGTACACACACACACACACACACACACACACACACACACACACACACACACACACACACAAACATCACCACACACATCACACAACGTCACTCTACCAACATACCACATACTAACTACCTCTCAGAAGGCTTTCATCATAGCTTAACACATAAGCCTTTTTTCCCCTGAGCCAAACCGTCAAGGCTTTCCACAAAAAAAAACACCCTCCATCTTCTTCCTTAGTGGTTACACCACCACTACCACCGCCACTGCCACCATCGCCACTACCACTGCCGCCACCACTACTACCACCACCACCACAACTACCACAATCACCACCACCACTACTACTCCAACCATCACCACCACCTCGACAACAACAAAGCCAAATCACCAAACATACCACTCATTTAAACCATCTGTTTTAACAGTCTATATTCCGTTTCCTGCCTTCTCTCTACCTTGATAATTACAACTTAGTTCCTACTGAAGCTGTATATAACCATCTATCAAATACGTGCAACTAGTGTCCTTGTTGTCCTTACCTGTAATATTTTCCTATCATTAATTATCTGTATTTATTCCCCTGTCATTAATTCCACTATGTAGCATCCTTTGTCTTGAAATATAATTCTTTTTCGGATGGGTTGGGACCTGGTACGAGAGTATTATTCCTTGTGGAAACTGCACAAGGTTCAGTACTGGGAGTACTGAATATTCTGTGATAAGTAGGATTTGTAGTGAGGCTACTGATTCTCGAGTGACCAAACAAGGAATACAGATGAGAGTAGAAGCACTCGCTCAAGATATTATGATATATCCCAAGAGGCTGAGAAGTAAATATGTTACTCTATTCGAGGTTAAAGAGATAGGATGGCTAGGTAGATAAGCGTAAACCCACACACACTCTCTTTTTCTCTCCTCTCGGTCTCTGTCCCCCCTCTCTCTCTCTCTCTCTCTCTCTCTCTCTATGTTTTTCTCTCTACCTCCCTCTATCTCTCTCTCCCTTTCTCCGCCATCAACAACAACAAAAATGTTATTACCAGAAAAATATGTCTGTCTTGAGAACAAAACAAAGCCTTAACATGAAGTGAAAATCCGTGAGAAGACGCTAAGGACGGATCAGGAAAGAGACTCTGAGCTAATACCTTCCACCAGCCTGTGTTGTGGCTCACACACACACACACACACACACACACACACACACACACACACACACACACACACACACACACACACACACACACACACACACACACCACACACACACACACACACACACACACACACACACACACACACACACACACACACACACACACACACACACACACAGCCATGTTACAAGATGAGAGTGAAGGATCACGTGATAACACTGTCGTGAAATAAGAATGGCTAAATCTACCTGGCAAAACAGTGTTTAGAAAGCAAGCCTGGCAGATGATACCACCAGTGTTCGAACTCAGGTCAAAGTGAACGACTGCCTTCGCACCGTACCTCGGTTCGAATCCCAGTTCATTTTTCTTCTTTTTCTTGCCATAGTGAAATTTCAGTTGAGCGAGGACCTCTTGTATAGGTGAGAGGTGACTAAACAAGTGACAATCAAAAACTGAAAGGAATAATGAATAAATATTGACAAACCTGATGGAACGTGATTCGACAAAGAGAGAGAACGCATGTTACTCAATAAGCTTCTCTTGGGACGATGTTTCGCTTTATCAGTTAACCTGACCAAGTTCGAAACAGAGCGAAACATTGTCAGTAAAACCTGTTCCGCTCCAGTTTCCTTTCTCTAATCCGTTTGCTTCCTTATTGGTACCAAGTGGAATGTCTCCGTGAAATTTATAAGGAACTGAAATAATGTGAAACATTTCGCCATAGCAACAGGTTTCTTCAGTCGAATACAGGCGGTAGAACAAGTAACTCTGAGGTCATCAGTCCCATTTGCAATAATCTTTAACAAATCGTCCGTGACTGGGAAAGTGAAGGATGAGTTGAAATTTCCAAAAGTTTTCCTGTTATTAAAGTATTTGATGAGACGAAAGATCTGAACTACAGGCCGGGAAGTTCTGAACTACAGGCCGGGAAGTTCTGAACTACAGGCCGGGAAGTTCTGAACTACAGGCCGGGGAGTTCTGAACTACAGGCCGGGAAGTTCTGAACTACAGGCCGGGAAGTTCTGAAATACAGGCAGGGAAGTTCAGAACTACAGGCCGGGAAGTTCTGAACTACAGGCAGGAAAGTTCTGAACTACAGGCCGGGAAGTTCTGAACTACAGACCGGGAAGTTCTGAACTACAGGCCGGGAAGTTCTGAACTACAGGCCGGGAAGTTCTGAACTACAGGTCGGGAAGTTCTGAACTACAGGCCGGGAAGTTCTGAACTACAGGCCGGGAAGTTCTGAACTACAAGCCGAGAAGTTCTGAACTACAGGCCAGGAAGTTCTGAGCTACAGGCCAGGAAGTTCTGAGCTACAGGCCGGGAAGTTCTGAACTACAGGCCGGGAAGTTCTGAACTACAGGCCGGGAAGTTCTGAACTACAGACCGGGAAGTTCTGAACCACAGGCCGGGAAGTTCTGAACTACAGGCAGGGAAGTTCAGAACTACAGGCCGGGAAGTTCTGAACTACAGGCGGGAAAGTTTTGAACTACAGGCCGGGAAGTTCTGAACTACAGGCCGGGAAGTTCTGAACTACAGGCCGGGAAGTTCTGAACTACAAGCCGGGAAGTTCTGAACTACAGGCCAGGAAGTTCTGAGCTACAGGCCAGGAAGTTCTGAGCTACAGGCCGGGAAGTTCTGAACTACAGGCCGGGAAGTTCTGAACTACAGGCCGGGAAGTTCTGAACTACAGGCAGGGAAGTTCAAAACTACAGGCCGGGAAGTTCTGAACTACAGGCAGGACAGTTTTGAACTACAGGCCGGGAAGTTCTGAACTACAGGCCGGGAAGTTCTGAACTACAGGCCGGGAAGTTCTGAACTACAGGCCGGGAAGTTCTGAACTACAAGCCGGGAAGTTCTGAACTACAGGCCAGGAAGTTCTAAGCTACAGGCCAGGAAGTTCTGAGCTACAGGCCGGGAAGTTCTGAACTACAGGCCGGGAAGTTCTGAACTACAGGCCGGGAAGTTCTGAACTACAGACCGGGAAGTTCTGAACTACAGGCAGGGAAATTCAGAACTACAGGCCGGGAAGTTCTGAACTACAGGCAGGAAAGTTCTGAACTACAGGCCGGGAAGCTCTGAACTACAGGCCGGGAAGTTCTGAACTACAGGCCGGGAAGTTCTGAACTACAGGCCGAGAAGTTCTGAACTACAGGCCGGGAAGTTCTGAACTACAGGCCGGGAAGTTCTGAACTACAGGCCGGGAAGTTCTGAACTACAGGCCGGGAAGTTCTGAACTACAGGCCAGGAAGTTCTGAGCTACAGGCCAGGAAGTTCTGAGCTACAGGCCGGGAAGTTCTGAACTACAGGCCGGGAAGTTCTGAACTACAGGCCGGGAAGTTCTGAACTACAGACCGGGAAGTTCTGAACTACAGGCCGGGAAGTTCTGAACTACAGGCCGGGAAGTTCTGAACTACAGGCCGGGAAGTTCTGAGATACAGGCCGGGAAGCTCTGAACTACAGGCAGGGAAGTTCTGAACTACAGGCCGGGAAGTTCTGAGCTACAGGTCGGGAAGCTCCGAACTACAGGCCAGGAAGTTCTGAACTACAGGCCGGGAAGTTCTGAACTACAGGCCGGGAAGTTCTGAGCTACAGGCCGGGAAGTTCTGAACTACAGGTCAGGAAGTTCTGAACTACAGGCCGAGAAGTTCTGAACTACAGGCCGGAAAGTTCTGAACTACAGGTCAGGAAGTTCTGAACTACAGGCCAGGAAATTCTGAACTACAGGCCGGGAAGCTCTGAACTACAGACCAGGAAGTTCTGAACTACAGGCCGGGAAGTTCTGAACTACAGGCCGGAAAGTTCTGAACTACAGGCCGAGAAGTTCTGAACTACAGGCCGGAAAGTTCTGAACTATAGGCCGGAAAGTTCTGAACTACAGGCCGAGAAGTTCTGAACTACAGGCCGGAAAGTTCTGAACTATAGGCCGGGAAGTTCTGAACTACAGACCGGGAAGTTCTGAACTAAAGGCCGGAAAGTTCTGAACTACAGGTCAGGAAGTTCTGAACTACAGGCCAGGAAGGTCTGAACTAAAGGTCGGGAAGTTCTGAACTACAGGCCGGGAAGTTCTGAACTACAGACCAGGAAGTTCTGAACTACAGGCCGGGAAGTTCTGAACTACAGGCCGGGAACTTCTGAACTACAGGCCGGGAAGTTCTGAACTACAGGCCAAGAAGTTCTGAACTACAGGCCTGGAAGTTCTGAACTACAGGCCAGGAAGTTCTGAACTACAGGCCAGAAAGTCTCGGTCTACAGGCCAGCGTCCTGCTCTACAGGCCAGCGTCCTGCTCCAGCATAACCTAAAAACTACATTAATCGTCTAGAAAATTTAGAATAGATTGATGATGCACATATCTTGACTAGAAAGTTTCTGATAAAGTGAGAGAGAGAGAGAGAGAGAGAGAAGAGAGAAGAGAGAGAGAGAGAGAGAGAGGAGAGAGAGAGAGAGAGAGAGAGAGAGAGAGAGAGAGAGAGAGAGAGAGAGAGAGAGAGAGAGAGAGAGAGAGAGAGAGAGAGAGACTCAGTATTCATTCCTAGCATCAATTTACATACAGCTTTAATTAAATATCTGGTCAGGAACGCATATAATTCCATGTGCTCTTACCAGCCTGCATCACCACCCACCATCCCGCCCACCCACCTCTCCCGCCCACCCACTCTCCTCCGCCCACCCAAGGACCTGCTGATAAAGTTTCCCCCACCCACCTTGCCCTTCCATCTAAGTTTTATACTGCTCCCCACTCCCCTTCACTCCATCACCCCTCCCTATCACCCCT
>NC_069459.1:21194568-21199568 GCF_026875155.1 Cherax quadricarinatus | reverse complement strand
AGACAGAGTCCAGTCAGCATCATCATTGACCAGTAGTTGGTAGACAGAGTCCAGTCAGCAGCATCATTGAGCAGTGGTTGGTAGACAGAGTCCAGTCAGCAGCATCATTGAGCAGTAGTTGGTAGACAGAGTCCAGTCAGCAGCATCATTGAGCAGTAGTTGGTAGACAGAGTCCATTCAGCAGCATCATTGAGCAGTGGTTGGTAGACAGAGTCCAGTCAGCATCATCATTGACCAGTAGTTGGTAGACAGAGTCCAGTCAGCAGCATCATTGAGCAGTGGTTGGTAGACAGAGTCCAGTCAGCAGCATCATTGAGCAGTAGTTGGTAGACAGAGTCCAGTCAGCAGCATCATTGAGCAGTAGTTGGTAGACAGAGTCCATTCAGCAGCATCATTGAGCAGTAGTTGGTAGACAGAGTCCAGTCAGCAGCATCATTGAGCAGTAGTTGGTAGACAGAGTCCAGTCAGCAGCATCATTGAGCAGTAATGTTTAGAAATATCACCAGCAATCATCATCATCATCATCATCATCATCATCATCTTCTTCTTCTTCTTCTTCTTCTTCTTCTTCTTCTTCTTCTTCTTCTTCTTCTTCTTCTTCTTCTTCTTCTTCTTCTTCATGATTTGGGCAGGTTCCTCAGTGGTTCCTCTTCCTGCTGATGACTGTACCAGTTACCTTGTGAAGTAACTCCAGGTGTGTTAATACAGTTATGTCTTGTTGTTTCTCTTGCTCGACGGCGTCAACGTTCTGGTGTTCCTCTTACCTCTGTCGAGGGGAAATATTACGTTATTTACTGCTGGTTCCTGGAAATCACCATGGCAAGTATACTCTCTTTTACACGCACAATATGTGTCCCCTTTGCACTCTTCCTAATTCCTTCCAAATTTTGAAGGATGTTGGTCATGCAGCGTGATCCATGAAGGATAAGGTACCTCTGCAACACTTTGGCACCTTTAATACCTAAACGTTTCGCCCGTATAGTAGGCTGCTTTAGTCGAAAACGAGCGACTATAATACCAGGAAATCAGTCCCTAAAGCCTGAGATTCATATACTAGTAAAACCCTCAATAATAGCCTCCATACGTAGCATCCTGTTTAGAGCGTCTTCAAACTCCAATATAACTTCTTGACCTCTTATTCAGTAACAGTAAATAACAAGAACTGTCACCTTTGGTAATACAAATATTCTCAGACTAACTCAAAAGACAATTTGAGTCAGATTTTAGCGGACACTTCGAAAAAAAACAACAGACACTGCAATTCCTGAATGATTATTCATAACAGCTAGATCTATTAGGTAAATGCATCTATTTTCCCCTCAACGACTGATGGAATTTATTACTCTAAGATGAGTGTATGAGGCAGGCGATGTTATATTCCCTCAGTCTTCCTGTGTTTGAGTTTCTCACACACAGAATTTTTCGTAGTCAGCATCAGTAAATCGTCCTTAGGCGCTCGCCGCGACCCTCAAGGCGCTGGCACTGATGGTTCTGCAGCGGTGCATTCATAGACTAACATGGTCCTCATTTTCTCACCCACTTTAGATATTAACTATATCATCAATGGCAACATGACAGCCACCAGACCATCACAAATGAAATATTATTATCTATTATTATTGTTATTATTATTATTATTATTATTATTATTATTATTATTATTATTATTATTATTATTATTATTATTATTATTATATTATTATTATTATTATTATTATTATTATTATTATCATTATTATCTATTATTATTATTATTATTATTATTATTATTATTATTATTATTATTAATATTATTATTATTATTATTATTTGTTATTATTATTATTATTATATTATTATTATTATTATTATTATTATTATTGTTATTATTATTATTATTATTATTATTATTATTATTATTATTATTATTATTATTATTATTATTATTATTATTATTATTATTATGTCTCTTCTATATAGTAAGAATCTTTTTTAACTGTTTTTAAAAATACATCCAAAAATTACACATGAAAAAGCAATTAAATTACTTGCCATTTAATTTATAAATCAACTTTTTAATATCATTCACAAAAAAAGTCGCATTATAGTGCCCCTCTGAATACAGTGTTCCTTTATGTACAGTGCTCCTCTATATACAGTGTTCCTTTATATAGAGAGAAGAGTCTTAAATGAGGTTCCAAAAGTGTTTTCAAAGCACCTGGGGAATAAGAGGTAATGAAGAATAATGAAGAATAATGCAAGAAGGAAAGCAAAGGTGCCCTTAGGTCCTCAGATTGAAACCTGCGTCTCGCCATCGAAGCGCACCTCTTCAAGGTATCACAAAGGTGTCCCCTGGTTAAGCAAATGCAGCAAAAGGTGTGCCGGAGAGGTGGTAAGCAAATTGTGTGGGGGAGAACACAGGTGCTTCTGCAATTGCGACCCTCTCTATCTTCAACACAGCAGACCGGAAGGAGGTGGTGTTGCAGAGAATCCGCAGAAGACTTAAGGAAGACAATGGAGCCCGCAGGTTACGGCAGCTTCGCAACTCTGGGCTGGGAAACAAGGTTTGTAACAAAAGCTTTGACAAAATCTGCTTGTGGGAGCAAACACCAACACGTAAAGCTTTGGAAAAAAATCTGTTTGGAGAAAGCACTAGCACATAGAGCGCTGAAAAGTTTCTGTTTGTGAAGCAAACACGAGTACATAAAGCTTAAAAATCCCTGTTTTTAGAGCAATCACAAGTACATAAAGCTTTAAAAAAATCCCTGTTTTTAAAGCACATAGAGCTTTGGAAACCAGCAGCTCGTGAGGCAAGCACATAGAGCGCTGGAAACCCCTCTACTTTCAAGGGACAACTCCACCAGTTTAGCTAACTACTAGACTGGACTAACAGTGACAGTGTCCTTGCTGACCACTTCACAACTGGGTCATCTCTGAAACCCTGGCAACAAATGGCTACAACACAGACTACTTAACGCCCGGCATTCACGCGAAAACCGCGAGCGTTTTGCCGTCTCTGCTGTTGTCCAGTATTTCCCTGGAGCAATTTCTGCGTTGTTCGTGTCTCTTGCACATGCAACGTAAAGAAATAGAAAGAAGAAGGCGTCCGTAAACACGGAATACCTCGCGTGCTCCTCTGAGCAAAGTTTTTGAATTTCCTGTAAGATATTGTCAGGTGTGTGTATGTGTGTGTGTGTGTGTGTGTGTGTGTGTGTGTGTGTGTGTGTGTGTGTGTGTGTGTGTGTGTGTGTGTGTGTGTGTGTGTGTGTGTGTGTGTGTGTTTGTATGGCCTCAACAATGGACTCCTTGCCAACAATAGGAGACTCGGTGCTAAACTCCATCATTAACAGAGGATCAAACCCTCTCTAGGATAATAGAGAGATTGAAATCTACACAAAACGATTATTATTATTATTATTATTATTATTATTATTATTATTAGTAGTAGTAGTAGTAGTAGTAGTAGTAGTAGTAGTAGTAGTAGTAGTAGTAGTAGTAGTAGTAGTAGTAGTAGTAGTAGTAGTAGTAGTATTAGTATTAGTATTATCATCACCATCATCATCATCATCATCATCATCATCATCATCATCATCATCATCATCATCATCATTATCATAACAGAATCAGCAGCAATGTAAATTGATTTGAAATTATTAAGCCTAGAGTTAAATCCGTAAGAGCCACAAAGTGTCTGTTGGAAAAGAAAGGGCAGATCAAATTCCTTGGATCAAAAGCTCTTCGCGAGCACCACGTCACCTTTTAGGGAAAATAAATGAAATAAGTCGTAGGCTAGGCTGCCATCTTACCTAGGGTCAGGCTGTGTGGATAAAGTACGGCGAACACTGAGGCAGAGTGTGCAGGTTCGAATCCTGTTGCGAATTGTTAAGCACACACACACACACACACACACACACACACACACACACACACACACACACACACACACACACACACACACACACACACACACACACACACACACACACACACACACACACACACACACACACACACAAGTTACGTTATCAAACATTACTAAGCTTCCTTTCCAGATTAAATCTTTACTATGTTATGATAGGTTTGTGAAGAGCTAAATCCCAACGAGTCATTCCACACCAGCTGTAGTGAAGGCTAGACTCGATCCTCCGTTCACTAACCACCAGTCAAACAGGCCGCTCCATTAGCAAGGTTCCTTCTTCGCGAAATCTTGGGAAATTTCTCTCGTTCTTTGGATGATCCTCAGCATCCAGAGGTTCGAGCCTCCAGCACTCCTGGCCCTGAATGACCCACACGGCTCTACATAAAATTCAATTTACACTGCTCTAAAACTTTCAGTAGTTTTTTTTTTACCTTCGAAAAAACAAAACTTTGTATTATAACTGTGTTGTGGGGTTCCCTGCTGACCCCTTTTAAAGCCCATTTACATAGGTACTCTTTTTCAGTTCACTGAGCCTCTCTCTATAAGCGAGTGTTGTATTGTATGTTATGAAAGAGTATATACTATGTGTGGGGTGTATCTCTGGGGTTATGTACACAGGGAGGTGTATCTCTGGGGTTATATACACAGGGAGGTGTATCTCTGGGGTTATATACACAGGGAGGTGTATCTCTGAGGTTATGCACACCGGGAGGTGTATCTCTGGAGTCATATACACAGGGAGGTGTATTTCTGGGGTCATGTACACAGGGAGGTGTATCTCTGAAGTTATGCATACAGGAAGGTGTATCTCTGAGGTCACGTACACAGGGAGGTGTATCTCTGAGGTCCTATACACAGGGAGGTGTATCTCTTAGGTTATGTACACAGGGAGGAGTATCTCAGGTCATGTACACCGGGAGGTGTATCTCTGAGGTCATATACACAGGGAGGTGTATCTCTCTGTGTATATACAATGTGAGTGTACTCTGTTTTGGTGTAGAAAGATACGTGAACAAACACTAAGACATATTAAAACCTCAGGACCAAAATGCTTTATAATAAACATGTCCTAGCGTTTATTGATGCGTTTTGTCGGTATCTA
>NC_069459.1:21182068-21189568 GCF_026875155.1 Cherax quadricarinatus | reverse complement strand
GTTCCCACTATAATAAGGTAGTCACTATAATAAGGTAGTCACTATAAAAAGGTTGTCACTATACTAAGGTTGTCACTATAATAATGCTGTCACTATACTAAGGTTGTCACTATAATAATGTTGTCACTATACTAAGGTTGTCACTATACTAAGGTTGTCACTATAATAATGTTGTCACTATACTAAGGTTGTCACTATAATAAGGTTGTCACTATACTAAGGTTGTCACTATAATAAGGTTGTCACTATACTAAGGTTGTCACTATAATGAGGTTGTCACTATAATAAGGTTGTCACTATACTAACGTTGTCACTATACTAAGGTTGTCACTATACTAAGGTTGTCACTATAATGAGGCTGTCACTATAATAAGGTTGTCACTATAATAAGGTTGTCACTATATTAAGGTTGTCACTATACTAAGGTTGTCACTATAATGAGGTTGTCACTATAATAAGGTTGTCACTGTAATAAGGTTGTCACTATACTAAGGTTGTCACTATAATAAGGTTGTCACTATACTAAGGTTGTCACTATAATGAGGTTGTCACTATAATAAGGTTGTCACTATACTAACGTTGTCACTATACCAAGGTTGTCACTATACTAAGGTTGTCACTATAATGAGGCTGTCACTATAATAAGGTTGTCACTATAATAAGGTTGTCACTGTACTAAGGTTGTCACTATACTAAGGTTGTCACTATACTAAGGATGTCACTATACTAAGGTTGTCACTATACTAAGGTTGTCACTATACTGACTCTTGGAATGGACTGACAGCGAGGTTTCGCACAGTCCTGAACCATCAAGCTGTTACTTGATAATGACTATGTGAGGGAGCGAAACGTCGTCTGAAGATCCTTATTTAATGTCTCATTTAAATATTTTTTTATAGATTTTTGAGAAAGTAGAATTTTGTGCCTATCATTGTTTTAACTACCCAGGTATTGTCGTGCCTATCATTGTTTTAACTACCCAGGTATTGTCGTGCCTATCATTGTTTTAACTACCCAGGTATTGTCGTGCCTATCATTGTTTTAACTACCCAGTATTGTCGTGCCTATCATTGTTTTAACTACCCAGGTATTGTCGTGCCTATCATTGTTTTAACTACCCAGGTATTGTCGTGCCTATCATTGTTTTAACTACCCAGGTATTGTCGTGCCTATCATTGTTTTAAACTACCCAGGTATTGTCGTGCCTATCATTGTTTTAACTACCCATGTATTGTCGTGCCTATCATTGTTTTTAACTACCCAGGTATTGTCGTGCCTATCATTGTTTTAACTACCCAGGTATTGTCGTGCCTATCATTGTTTTAACTACCCAGGTATTGTCGTGCCTATCATTGTTTTTAACTACCCAGGTATTGTCGTGCCTATCATTGTTTTAACTACCCAGGTATTGTCGTGCCTATCATTGTTTTAACTACCCAGGTATTGTCGTGCCTATATTGTTTTAACTATCCAGGTATTGTCGTGCCTATCATTGTTTTAACTACCCAGGTATTGTCGTGCCTATCATTGTTTTAACTACCCAGGTATTGTCGTGCCTATCATTGTTTTAACTACCCAGGTATTGTCGTGCCTATCATTGTTTTAACTACCCAGGTATTGTCGTGCCTATCATTGTTTTAAAACTACCCAGGTAATTGTCGTGCCTATAATTATTTTAACTACCCAGGTATTGTCGTGCCTATCATTGTTTTAACTATCCAGGTATTGTCGTGCCTATCATTGTTTTAACTACCCAGGTATTGTCGTGCCTATCATTGTTTTAACTACCCAGGTATTGTCGTGCCTATAATTATTTTAACTACCCAGGTATTGTCGTGCCTATCATTGTTTTAACTACCCAGGTATTGTCGTGCCTATCATTGTTTTAACTACCCAGGTATTGTCAGATAGTAAGCCGTGGAGATAGTAGATAGTACTCCCAGGTGCTCCCTGTACTCCCACGTGTTCCATGTACTCCCACGTGCTCCCTGTACTCCCACGTGCTCCCTGTACTCCCACGTGTTCCATGTACTCCCACGTGCTCCCTGTACTCCCACGTGTTCCATGTACTCCCACGTGCTCCCTGTACTCCCACGTGCTCCCTGTACTCCCATGTACTCCATGTACTCCCACGCGCTCCCTGTACTCCCACGTGTTCCATGTACTCCCACGTGCTCCCTGTACTCCCACGTGCTCCCTGTACTCCCACGTGTTCCATGTACTCCCACGTACTCCCTGTACTCCCACGTGTTCCATGTACTCCCACGTGCTCCATGTACTCCCACGTGCTCCCTGTACTCCCATGTGCTCCCTGTACTCCCACGTGCTCCCTGTACTCCCACGTGTTCCATGTACTCCCACGTGCTCCCTGTACTCCCACGTGTTCCATGTACTCTCACGTGCTCCCTGTACTCCCATGTGCTCCATGTACTCCCATGTGTTCCATGTACTCCCACGTGCTCCCTGTACTCCCACGTGTTCCATGTACTCCCACGTGCTCCCTGTACTCCCATGTGCTCCCTGTACTCCCACGTGCTCCCTGTACTCCCATGTGTTCCATGTACTTCCACGTGCTCCCTGTACTCCCACGTGTTCCATGTACTCCCACGTGCTCCCTGTACTCCCACGCGTTCCATGTACTCCCACGTGCTCCCTGTACTCACATGTGCTCCATGTACTCCCACGCGCTCCCTTTACTCCCACGTGTTCTATGTACTCCCACGTACTCCCTGTACTCCCACGTGTTCCATGTACTCCCACGTGCTCCATGTACTCCCACGTGTTCCATGTACTCACACGTGCTCCCTGTACTCCCCTGTGCTCCATGCACTCCCACGCGCTCCCTGTACTCCCATGTGCTTCCTGTATTCCCATGCATTGCTATGTACGTTGTTTCCTCTCTCTGTCCGTCTTTCTCTCTCTCTCTCTCTCTCTCTCTCTCTCTCTCTCTCTCTTATTTACACAAGGATTTAGAGGGCTAGGTTAAGAGTTCCCACATTCTCTCTCTGTCCCTCTCTGTCTATCTCTGTCTCTGTCCCTCTCTATGTCTGTCTCTCTCTCTGTCTGTCTGTCTGCCTCTCTGTCTGTCTGCCTCTCTGTCTGTCTGTCTCTCTGTCTGTCTTTCTGTCTGTCTGTCTGTCTGTCTGTCTCTCTCTCTCTCTCTCTCTCTCTCTCTCTCTGTGAGAGTTCAGAAGTTCCGTGAAAAATTGCAACAATTCTGGGTCCTCCGGTGGGTGGCGTTACAGCAATACGCTGCAATGAGCTACACTTCCTGGCCTGCAACATCAAATATTAATGTTGCAATCGTCGGCTCATAACTGAAGCCCTGAAGAAGTTAAGCTAGGGCTAAGGGGGGAGTGTTTAAGGGATTAGAGAAGGGTTGGAGTGGAGGGCTGATGGTGAGGTCTTAGCTTTATGGTTGTATCAGGAAGTTGACCTTGTTTGCTTAGGGTTGTGGTTGGAAGTTGACCTTGTTTGCTTAGGATTGTGGTTGGAAGTTGACATTGTTTGCTTATGGTTGTATCAGGAAGTTGACCTTGTTTGCTTGGGAATGTGGTTGGAAGTTGACCTTGTTTGCTTAGGGTTGTGGTTGGAAGCTGACATTGTTTGCTTAGGGTTGTGGTTGGAAGTTGACCTTGTTTGCTTGGGATTGTGGTTGGAAGTTGACCTTGTTTGCTTAGGGTTATGGTTGGAAGTTGACCTTGTTTGCTTAGGGTTGTGGTTGGAAGTTGACCTTGTTTGCTTAGGGTTATGGTTGAAAGTTGACCTTGTTTACTTGGGATTGTGGTTGGAAGTTGACCTTGTTTGCTTAGGGTTATGGTTGGAAGTTGACCTTGTTTGCTTAGGGTTGTGGTTGGAAGTTGACCTTGTTTGCTTAGGGTTGTGGTTGGAAGCTGACATTGTTTGCTTAGGGTTGTGGTTGGAAGTTGATCTTGTTTGCTTGGGATTGTGGTTGGAAGTTGACCTTGTTTGCTTAGGGTTGTGGTTGGAAGTTGACCTTGTTTGCTTAGGGTTATGGTTGGAAGTTGACCTTGTTTGCTTGGGATTGTGGTTGGAAGTTGACCTTGTTTGCTTAGGGTTGTGGTTGGAAGTTGACCTTGTTTGCTTAGGGTTGTGGTTGGAAGCTGACATTGTTTGCTTAGGGTTGTGGTTGGAAGTTGACCTTGTTTGCTTAGGGTTATGGTTGAAAGTTGACCTTGTTTGCTTGGGATTGTGGTTGGAAGTTGACTTTGTTTGCTTAGGGTTATGGTTGGAAGTTGACCTTGTTTGCTTTAGGGTTGTGGTTGGAAGTTGACCTTGTTTGCTTAGGGTGTGGTTGGAAGCTGACATTGTTTGCTTAGGGTTGTGGTTGGAAGTTGACCTTGTTTGCTTAGGGTTATGGTTGAAAGTTGACCTTGTTTGCTTGGGATTGTGGTTGGAAGTTGACTTTGTTTGCTTAGGGTTATGGTTGGAAGTTGACCTTGTTTGCTTAGGGTTGTGGTTGGAAGTTGACCTTGTTTGCTTAGGGTTGTGGTTGGAAGCTGACATTGTTTGCTTAGGGTTGTGGTTGGAAGCTGACATTGTTTGCTTAGGGTTGTGGTTGGAAGCTGACCTTGTTTGCTTAGGGTTGTGGTTGGAAGTTGACATTGCTTGCTCAGGGGTGAAGTTGAATGCTGATTTGGTGGTTTGGGGGTAAAGTTGTACAGATACCTTGATATTTTAGGACCTAAGTTGAAAAGTTACTCTGATCTACATTTGTCCTATCGTCATTCTCTCTCTCTCTCTCTCTCTCTCTCTCTCTCTCTCTCTCTCTCTCTCTCTCTCTCTCTCTCTCTCTCTCTCTCTCTCTCTCTCTCTCTCTCTCTCTCTCTCTCTCTCTCTCTCTCTCTCATACTCAGCAACTCTGTCCACATACGTCAGCTGAGAAATAAACAAACTTGAGGCTGAAACTTAGAGGCGAACTTTGGCAAACTTAGCAGGAATAGCGGCTTTGAATAATTCATGGAAGGTCTCCAGAGAGACCTTTACCAGGATAGAGAGAGACCTTAACCTAGGAAGCCTGTCTTGTTGGACAGAATATTTGGCCTGCTTAACGCCCATCAGGCCCTGATTACAAGGCTGGAGGACCCAGAGAGACGGTTGATTTGGTGGGTTAGAAGGATGGAAAACCCGGAGAGATGGCTGTTATGGTGGGTTAGAAGGATGGAGGACCCAGAGAGATGGTTTGTATGGTGGGTTAGGAATGGAGGACTCAGAGAGATGGTAGGAAGAGGTGGTGAGAAGGATGGAGGACCCAGAGAGATGGTTTGTATGGTGGGTTAGGTATGGAGGACTCAGAGAGATGGTAGGAAGGGGTGGTGAGAAGGATGGAGGACCCAGAGAGATGGTTGGCATGTTTTGTTAGAAGAATGGAAGATCCAGAAAGATAATCAGGATGGTTGGTTAGAAGGATGGAGGACCCGGAAAGATTAATGGTATGGTTGGTTAGAAGGATGGAGGAACCGGCAAAATAATTGATATGGATGGGTAAAGAAAGAGAGACCATGAGAGAGAGACAGCCGAGAACTGGAAGTTAAGACAGAGGCTTTGCTGAGAACTATCCACTTCAGTCTAGATTACGAACTATCGTGTGTTGTCTAGGTGAGAGAGAGAGAGAGAGAGAGAGAGAGAGAGAGAGAGAGAGAGAGAGAGAGAGAGAGAGAGAGAGAGAGAGAGAGAGAGAGAGAGAGAGAGAGAGCGAAAGGGAGGAAGGGAGGAAGGGAGGGAGGGAAAGAAGCATTTAAAATTCACCCCTGGACTATCTACAGAATAGTAGACTATCGAGAGTACTGACCATCTACACTGATAGTTATTAAATAAGACTGTCCAGATGTATTTTGTAGGTTCTCAGGGTGCAAATTTGAGGCCTAGATATGACGATAAAGATATTCTCTCTCTCTCTCTCTCTCTCTCTCTCTCTCTCTCTCTCTCTCTCTCTCTCAATCAGCCACTTGCCGTCACGATTTTCCCATCTCTCGAATTTTGTGAGTCAAATTTAATCTCTTCACTAGAGCATTTTATAGAGAGTTAATTTTACATTTATTCGAGGACTTTCTTCTTTCTCTCCTCTCTCTCTCTCTCTTCTCTCTCTCTCTAAATCCTCCTTTATATATATTATATATATAAAATTATATATATATAATATATATATATATATATATTAAATAATATTAATATATAAATATATATATATATATATATATAAATAATAGTATATATAAAATATATATTATATTATATATATATAATATATAATATATATATATATATATATATATATAATTATATATATATATATATATATATAATAATATATATATAATATATATTATTATATATATAATATATATATATATTATATAACTCACGCGAATTCCTTGCATATATAACTTCTGTCTTTTGTCTTTTTTCTCTTCTTTCTTTCCTTCTTCTTCTTCTTTCTTCTTCTCTTCTTCTTCTTTCTTCTTCTTCTTCTCTCTTCTTTTCTTCTTCTTCTTCTTCTTCTTCTTCTTCTTCTTCTTCTTCTTTACTCCTTACAAGAGGACAAAATACATAGCAGACGTGGAAACCCCGTAGTCAAGTTTGCAAGAGAAAAGATGCCCTTGTTGAGCCCAAGAGGAAGATGAAGAAGAAGTTGAGGCCAAGATGAAGAAGTTGAACCCAAGAAGAAGATAAAGAAGTTGAATGTGGTGCCACCAGTCACCACCAGTCAAAACTATTGGTATTGTCTCTCCCTCCTTTTTTTTATCGGGGTCGAGTGCCTCGAATTATCTAAATTGACTGGAAATAATTTTTGCCGTGTTTGGGACGGTGTTTGTGTTTGTTGTGTTGGTGTTGGTGTTTGTGTTGTGTTGGTGGTGGTGTTTTTTGTTGTGTTGGTGTGGGTTTGTTGTGCTGGTGGTGGGGTTTGTGTTTGTTGTGTTGGTGGTGGTGTTTGTGTTTGTTGTGTTGGTGGTGGTGTTTGTGTTGTGTTGATAGTGGTGTTTGTGTTGTATTGGTGGTGGTGTTTGTGTTGTGTTGGGTGGTGTTTTTTGTTGTGTTGGTGGGGGGTTTGTGGTTGTGTTGGGGTGGTGATTTGTTGTGTTGGTGGTGGTGTTTGTGTTGTGTTGGTGGTGGTGTTTGTGCTGTGTTGGGGGGGTGGTGTTTGTGTTGTGTTGGTGGTGGGTTTGTGTTGTGGTGGTGTGGTGTTTGTGTTGTGTTGGTGGTGGTTTTGTGTTGTGTTGGTGGTGGTGTTTGTGTTGTGTTGGTGGTGGTGTTTTTTGGGGTGTGTTGGTGGTGGTGATTGTGTTGTGTTGGTGGTGGTGTTTGTGTTGTGGTTTTGTTGTGGTGGTGTTTGTTTGGTGTTTTGGGGGTGGTGTTTGTGTTGTGCTGGTGGTGGGTGTTTGTGTTGTGTTGGTGGTGGTGTTTGTGTTGTGTTGGTGGGGGGTTGTGTTGTGTTGGTGGTGGTGTTTGGTTGTGTTGGTGGTGGTGTTTGTGTTGTGT
>NC_069459.1:21164568-21174568 GCF_026875155.1 Cherax quadricarinatus | reverse complement strand
GTTAAAACCCACCAATGCAAAGTCATGAAGATTGGGGAAGGGCAAAAAAAGGGCCGCAACGGAGTACAGCAGGGGGTAACACACAAACCTCACTAAAGGGAAAAAGATTTTGGGGGTGAGATAACACCGGGCACATCTCCTGAACGCACATAAACCCAAAATACTGCTGCAGCATTGGGCGCCTAGCAAACCTCAGAACAGCATTCCGAATCTTAATGGAATCGTTCAGGACCCTGAAAACCCGTTACGTTAGGCCCATATTGGAGTATGCGGCACCATTGGAACCCACACCTACCAAGCACGTAAAAAAAACTAAGAAAGTAAAAGGGTTTGCAACAAATAGCCCCAGAGCTAAGAGGTATGTCCTACAGGAGGGTTAAAGGGGAAATAAACCTGACGACCTGGGGGACAGGAGAGATAGGGGGGGGCAGAAACGACATACAAAATACTGAGGGAATTTACAAGGGTGGACAAAGACAGGATGTTCCAGAGATGGACACGTAACAAGGGGAAACAGTTGGAAGTGAAGACACGAAAATCACAGGGATTTTGGAAGTATTTCTTCACCACAGAGTAGTCATAATGGGGAAAAATTTTGGGGAAACGATGTATGGAGGCAGGATCCTACATAGCTTTAAAAACAGAGGTATGATAAAGTCACGGCTCAGGAGATGACCAGTCGATCGTGAAGGGCGGGGCCAGGGGCTCGGACTCGACCCCGCAACCTCAATAGGTGAGTACAACTAGGGGAGTACAAAAACACACACACACACACACACACACACAACCACACAACACCCACACACACACACACACAAAAACAAAAACACACAAAACCCCACACACACACCCCACAACAAACACACACACAAACACACACACACACACACACACACAACACACAAAACACACAAACCCACACACACACAAAAACACACAAAACAAACCCCACAAACACACAACACCACACAAACACACACAAACACACACACACACACAAAAAACACACACACACACACACAACACACACACAACACCACACACACACAACACACACACACACACACACACAAAAAAAACACCAAACACACACCACACACACACACAAAAAAACACACAAACCACACACAAACACACACCAAACCACACCCCCACACAAACACACACACACACAAACACACACACAAAAACAAACACAAAAACACAAACACACACACACCACAACAAACACACACACAAACACACACACACACACACAAAACCCACAAACAAACACAAAACAACACCACCACAACACACACAAAACACAAAAACACACACACAAACACCACAAAACAACACAAAACACACACAAACACACCACAAAACAAAAACACACAAACAACACACACACACACACAACACCACACAAACACACAAAACAAACAAACCCCCACACACACACACACTCACACACAAACAAAACACACACACACACACACACACACCACACCACCAAAAAAACACACAAACACACACAAACCCCCACCCAACAAAAAACACACAAAAACACACACAAACACACAAAACACACACAACACAAACAAACAACACAAACACCACCCAAACACAAAAACAAAAAACACAAAACCCCCAAAAAACAACACACAAACAAACAACACACAAACACAACACCCACCCAAAAACACCAAAACCCCAAAATACAACACAAACACACACACACACCCCCCACAAAACACAAAACACACCCCAACACACAAAAACCCCACCAAAACCACACACACCCCCACACACACACACACACACACACACAACACACAAACACACCACAAACACCAAAAACACACACCCCAAACACACACAAAAAAAACAAACACACCCACACACACCATGCGAGCTTTGCATGGGCACCAAAAATCCCCTAATTAAATTCCCCGCATTTCTCACTTTTATCACCCAGCTCAAACACAGAGGAAAAAATTGTCCAGGGCTAAATTACGACAAGCTTAAAATTTAACCTTTCTCACCTGTGGGCCTCACGGAAACCCCAGGGGGGCACCAAGGATAAAATGGCCGCTACATATTTTTTTTTAAAGGGGTTTTTTAAGTACAGTATGTACTATATGGTGTCTCAGTTTATTTTATGCCGCAAATTAAAAACCCCCATGAATTAGACAAAGTGTCACTTGGGTATTTTTATTTCCCAAGGTTTTTTGTGTACTAAGTGCGGTTCTTTTAGACGAGTGCAGACGTGTACATTATATATATATATATATATAATATATATATATATATATATATATATATATATTATATATATATATAAGAACGATGGAACACTGCAGAAGGCCCACCGGCCCATGCGAGGCAGGTCCAAGTCCCTACCGGCTTAAGCCAATTGCACCCAACCTAGTCAGGTCAGGTCACATTGACTCAAGGGAGGAACACGGCAACCGACCCGTTAGCACAAGCTATCAGGTCTAACTCACACCACCCACATCTACTCATGTATTTATCCAACCTATTTTTAAAGCTACACAACGTTCTGGCCTCTATAACGGTACTTGGGAGTTTGTTCCACTCATCCACAACTCTATTACCAACCAGTACTTTCCTATATCCCTCCTGAATCTGAATTTTTCCAACTTAAAACCATTGCTGCGAGTCCTGTCTAGGCTAGATATATCAGCACACTATTTACATCCCCTTTATTTATTCCTGTCTTCCACTTATAAACCTCAATCATATCCCCCCTAATTCTACGTCTTTCTAGAGAGTGCAGTTTCAGGGCCCTTAGTCTATCCTCATAGGGAAGGTTTCTGATACATGGGATCATCTTTGTCATCCTCCTTTGTACATTTTCCAGAGAATTTATATCCATTCTGTAATACGGTGACCAAAACTGGTGCAGCATAATCTAAATGAGGCCTAACCAAGGATGTATAGAGTTGAAGAACAACCTGAGGACTCCTATTATTTATGCTTCTTGATATGAAGCCAAGGATTCTATTAGCTTTATTGCGAACACTTATGCACTGTTGTCTTGGTTTCAGATTACTGCTAACCAGAACTCCTAAATCTTTTTCGCAATCCGTAATATTAAGATCTACATTATTTAGTTTATATGTGGCATGGTTATTGTCCTGTCCAACATTTAGAACTTTGCATTTGTCTATATTAAACTGCATCTGCCACTTCTCCGACCACTGCATCAGTCTATTCAAATCTTCCTGGAGTGCTCGAATGTCCTCGTCAGAAGAATTCGACGGCCTATTTTGGTGTCATCGGCAAACTTGCCGATGTCGCTCTTTATGCCCTCATCTATGTCGTTTTATGTAGATTGTGAACAGCAGGGGGCCCAACACTGACCCCTGTGGAACACCGCTCGTGACGCTTCCCCACTCTGATTTCTCCCCATTTATGCAAACTCTCTGCTGCCTATTTGTCAACCATGCCTCTATCCAGGAAAAAATTTCTCCTCCTATTCCATGTGCTTTAATTTTCCTCAATAGTCTCTGATGTGGGACCCTGTCAAAAGCCTTACTGAAGTCCATATACACAATATCATATTCGTTACCATGATCTACCTCCTCAAATACCTTAGTGAAAAAAGTTAATAAATTCGTAAGGCAGGAACGTCCCTTTGTAAAACCATGCTGAGATTCGTTGATTAATTTATGCTTTTCAAGGTGGCTACGAAACTGCCTCGGCAATTATTGATTCCTTTAATTTTCCCACTATGGAGGTTAGGCTTATTGGTCTATAGTTCGAAGCTAAGGACCTGTCACCTGTTTGAAAATAGGAAATCACATTTGCCATTTTCCACTTATCTGGCACCATGCCAGTTTGTAGTATATATATATATATATATATATATATATATATATATTATATATATATATATATTATTTATATATATATATATTATATTTTATATTTATATTATTTTATATATATATATATATATATATATATATATATATTTATATATATATATATATATATATATATATAATATATATATATATATATATATGTATGTATATTGTGTGTGTGAGTGTGTTTGCGTGTGTGTGTGGTGTGTATGTGTGTGTGTGTGTGTGGTGTGTGTGTGTGTGTGTGTGTGTGTGTGTGTGTGTGTGTGTGTGTGTTTTGGTGTGTGTGTGTTGTGTGTGTATGTGTGTGGGGTGTGTCTTACATAAGGGCCGAAAGCTGAGTAGAGAAAGGGTAGAGAGGGGTTATACGTAGGTGTGAGGATAGTGAGAGATGGAAGAGGAAATGCAAATAGAGGAAGGCTGGAGGGACTGATGGAGAGACGGCTGGTGGGTGCCATCTCAATAGCCACTTGGCACTGATGTCCACTCTCTCAACTATGTTTGTCCCTCCCTCCCTTCCCCCTATCCTATGGTGTCTTGCATTATGGTGACAAGTGTGTGTGTGTGTGTGTGTGTGTGTGTGTGTGTGTGTGTGTGTGTGTGTGTGTGTGTGTGTGTGTGTGTATGTGTGTGTGTGTGTGTGTGTGTGTGTGTGTGTGTGTGTGTGTGTGTGTGTGTGTGTGTGCGCCTCTTATATCCTTCTTGTAGAATTGTTGTCTTGTTTATTTTAATTACTTAAGTATAGTACATATATTTGTCTAGCTCGGCAGGTGTTGTAACCTGGAGAGGCAAGTGTTGTGACCCGGAGAGGCAGGTGTTGTGACCCGGAAAGGCAGGTATTGTGACCTGGAGAAGCAGATGCTGTGTCCCGGAGAGGTAGGTGTTGTGACCCGGAGAGGCAGGTATTGTGACCTGGAGAAGCAGGTGTTGTGACCTGGAGAGGTAGGTGTTGTGATCTGGGGAGGCAGGTGTTGTGATCTGGAGAGGCAGGTGTTGTGATCTGGAGAGGCAGGTGTTGTGACCTGGAGAAGCAGGTGTTGTGTCCCGGAGAGGCAGGTGTTGTGACCCGGAGAGGCAGGTATTGTGACTTGGAGAAGCAGGTATTGTGACCTGGAAAGGCAGATGTTGTGATCTGGAGAGGCAGGTGTTGTGATCTGGAGAGGCAGGTGTTGTGATCTGGAGAGGCAGGTGTTGTGATCTGGAGAGGCAGGTGTTGTGATCTGGAGAGGCAGGTGTTGTGATCTGGAGAGGCAGGTGTTGTGATCTGAAGAGGCAGGTGTTGTGATCTGGAGAGGCAGGTGTTGTGATCTGGAGAGGCAGGTGTTGTGATCTGGAGAAGCAGGTAGCTTGGATGACCTGAGGTAATAACACAAGACACAACTTGTGAAGACAATGGGGATATGCTCTTACCTCACCTCACCTCTCTCTTTATCTCAAATAACATCTTAAAGGAGCTGTGGCTAGTGAAACGTGAAAGAGAGAGAGAGAGAGAGAGAGAGAGAGAGAGAGAGAGAGAGAGAGAGAGAGAGAGAGAGAGAGAGAGAGAGAGCAATTTCTCTCTCAGAACATCTCTAGCCCAGCACCCCAAAAAGGAGATAATACCAACAGTAAACCCGATGCCCAAACTCACGACAAAATTCTCAACTCCATTACATAAGGACTGGATAATGTTAGTTTGGTGACACGAAAACCACCAAGTTGGAAGTAGTTGAGTGGCCTTCATTACGACGGACAGCTTGATGTGGCTAACCTGTCCTTAGCCAGACCACTTGTCTTTATTATTATGTAAATTAGTTTCGGGTTGCCACTCACCAGGATATCTTGGTCAAGCAGAGTATGTAAGTATTTCTTGCCTTCCACTGATGTACATATGTAAGTTGTGTGTGTGTATGTGTGTGTGTGTGTGTGTGTGTGTGTATGTGTATGTGTGTGTGTGTGTGTGTGTGTGTGTGTGTGTGTGTGTGTGTGTGTGTGTGTGTGTGTGTGTGTGTGTGTGTGTGTGGTGTGTGTGTGTGTATTTTCAAGATATGACAGGCCTTGCGTCGTAGCATTTACTACCAAGAGAGTGTGTTTACAGCCAATTGAGTGGTGGTGACAACCAAGGGAGTGGTGGTGACAACCAATGGAGTGATGATGACAACCAAGGGAGTGGTGGTGACAACCAAGGGAGTGGTGGTGACAACCAAGGGAGTGGTGGTGACAACCAAGGGAGTGGTGGTGACAACCAAGGGAGTGGTGGTGACAACCAATGGAGTGATGGTGACAACCAAGGGAGTGATGGTGACAACCAAGGGAGTGATGGTGACAACCAATGGAGTGGTGGTGACAACCAAGGGAGTGGTGGTGACAACCAAGGGAGTGGTGGTGACAACCAATGGAGTGATGGTGACAACCAAGGGAGTGGTGGTGACAACCAATGGAGTGATGGTGACAACCAAGGGAGTGGTGGTGACAACCAAGGGAGTGGTGGTGACAACCAAGGGAGTGGTGGTGACAACCAAGGGAGTGGTGGTGACAACCAAGGGAGTGGTGGTGGCAACCAAGGGAGTGGTGGTGACAACCAAGGGAGTGGTGGTGGCAACCAAGGGAGTGATGGTGACAACCAAGGGAGTGGTGGTGACAACCAAGGGAGTGTTGGTGACAACCAAGGGAGTGGTGTATACTCCAGGTGAGAGAGAATGCTTGCCTCAGCACTGTGTGAAGGCGAGCATCAGCAGGCACTTCATCCTGGGTAGAACATAAATATATTTCACTGCTGGAGGTCCACTCTATCACTGCACACAAAGTCTCTTTCATAACCTGTCGTCGTTTGGTATTCTCTCTCTCTCTCTCTCTCTCTCTCTCTCTCTCTCTCTCTCTCTCTCTCTCCTCTCTCTCTCTCTCTCTCTCTCTCTCTCAAACATCTCCTCCACCTTCCCTGGTTCTTCCTCTTTGTTCCTATACTTTCCATCTATTTCACCCCTCACTCCTCTCCTGCACTTTCTCTTCTCTCCCCCCCTCTCCCCTCTTCCTTTTCTCTCCCTCTCTTCCCCCTTTCTATCTCTCTACATCCTCTTTTTCACCCCTCTCCTTTCCCATCTCTTCCTTCTCTATACGTCTCTCATCTCTTTCTCCCCTCTCCCCCCACTCTATCTGCCCTTCTCTCCCCCATCTTACTGCAGCAGACAAACCTACCAGGAGTCGATCAACTTGGTAATTTCAATCGCCATGGGAGATGTCATAATTGAATAATGAAGCAGCGGCGCATGCTATCTCTCCCCCGAGGCTGCGTCAAACCTCACACTCTCTCTATCTCTCTATCTACCTCTCTCCCTCTCGCTCTTCTTTACACTTCCTCGCTCTAAATCCCTTCGGTTTTCTTTCTCTCTCTCTCTCTCTCTCTACTTCCCTGGAATACACACACACACTCCCTCCACTCTAAATCCTTTGCTTTCTCTCTTTCTCCTCCCTCCTCCATTTCCTTTCCTCTCTCTCTCTCTCTCTCTCTCTCTCTCTCTCTCTCTCTCTCTCTCTCTCTCTCTCTCTCTCTCTCTCTCTCTCTCTCTCTCTTTAATCTCTTCCTTCATCTCTCACATTCTCATTTCCTCTTTCATATAGATTCTCTCTGTGTCTCTGCCTCTGTCTCTCTCACTCCGTCTCTCTATCTCTCTCTCTCACTTTAGGTAATGCACACACCATTAATGTGTCCATTACGGGTGAAGATCACCAGAAAGCATCTAACCAACTACTGAGAAATTCCTGAACTGAGTTTCTGAATTAGTCGTCAGTGGGGCTATCAGTGAGGCTATCAGCGTGGCTGTCAGTTAGGCTATTAGCGTGGCTGTCAGTGGGGCTATCAGCGTGGCTGTCAGTGGGGCTATCAGCGTGGCTGTCAGTGGGGCTATCAGCGTGGCTGTCAATGAAGCTGTCAGTCAAGCTGTCAGTGAGACTGTCAGTGAAGCTGTGAGTGAAGCTGTCAGTTAAACTGCCAGTGAAGCTGTCAGTTAAACTGTCAGTGAAGCTGTTAGTGAGACTGAAAAAGAAAGGTGAATATAGGAGGCTGGCTGTGTCATGTAGTTAGAGCGAGGTTTGATAGGCTTGGCTGTCACGCAGTCAGATGTCAACCGCTGATTAGATGAATTAGACGAATTTAGGAGTAGACTTAAGTCATGTGGACCAGCAGGTAGACAAACTGCAGCTGGGTAAGTCAGGATAAGTCACGCAGGTGAGGAGAGCAGACTGATAGATATAGGAGGTGTAACATCCAAAATAAGGTGACTTTCACAGGCCAAGAAAGGAAGGATGGTTCACGGGTTGTCTCTCTCTCTCTCTCTCTCTCTCTCTCTCTCTCTCTCTCTCTCTCTCTCTCTCTCTCTCTCTCTCTCTCTCTCTCTCTCTCTCTCTCTCTCTCTCTCTCTCTCTCTCTCTCTCTCTCTCTCTCTCTCTCTCCTCTCGACGTTTCTGAATTAGTCGAGAAAAAAGCACAATTAGCAACGTTCTTCCTCGAAGGAACGACTTCAAATAGCCGAAAGACTTACCACAGTCACACATTTACCCAATTGATAACGTAAACATTTGATTTTTTCACCTTCACGTTAATGTTACTCAACATACATGTAATGAAGAGGGTGAAGTTGGAGCCAGGTGTGACTCAGTCGACCCATAACCTGCAAGCCATCACTTAAGTATTCTTGAATACTTAAAGTATGAATTCAGATAAATTCTTAGTGTATATACTAAGAGATATATACTTTTCAGTGTATATACGCAAGGAGATATGCACTTCTCTGTATATATACAAAGAGAGATACAGACGAGAAATACTCACGAAATCGCTTGGAATTTCACTATTCTTTCAGAGTGGATGTTTGCATACGCTTACATAATATATATATATATATATATATATATATATATATATATATATATATATATATATATATATATATATATATATATATTATATATATATATATATATATATATATATATATATATATATATATATATATATATATACATATATATATTATATATATATATATATATATATATATATATATATATATATATATATATACATACATATATATATATATATATATATATATATATATATATATATATATATATATATATAGTTATAAATAAAGACAATAGAACAGGTCAGAAAACAAAGGGGGAGAGCAGAGGGCAGCAAGGGACTAGCTCCCTTAAGGTTTACTATACTAATAGCAGGAGTGTTAGAAATAAGATAGATGAGCTAAGATTAATTGCAAGTGCAGGAAACATAGATATTATTGCTATAACAGAGACCTGGCTCAATCTGAAGATAGAGAGATGCCATCTGAATGTCACATACAAGGCTATAAATTATTCCACACTGACAGGGTCAACAGGAAAGGTGGTGGAGTAGCGATGTATGTCAGAGACAATTTAAATTGTTGTGTTAGACAAGATATTAAATTAGAAGCGTCAGCCACTGAATCTGTTTGGTTACAGCTTCTCGAGGGCCGAGAAAAACTAATTTTGGGTGTGATTTACAGGGCCCCAAATCTTGATAGGGAGTGCAGTAAACTTCTATGGGACGAAATTCGTAAGGCATCTACATACGAAAATGTTGTGCTAATGGGAGATTTCAACTATAGACAGATTGACTGGAGCAATTTGACAGGAAATTTAGAGTCGGGTGACTTTCTTGATACGATCCAGGATTGTTTTTTAAAACAGTTTGTTGACAGAGCCAAATAGGGGAAATAACCTCCTTGACTTGGTTCTTGCCAGTAGGGAAACACTAATTAATGATCTTGAGGTTAATGATGAGCTTGGGGAGAGTGATCACAAATCACTCAGTTTTAACATATCATGGAATTCCCCTAATAATGGCAATCAAGTCTCCGTCCCTGACTTTCGCTTGGCTGATTTCATAGGACTGAAAAATTACTTAGGTGGGCTGAACTGGAATGACCTGACTAGGGGTCAGGTAGGTGGTGATGGTTGCCGATATGATGCTTTCCAGGGCATAGTTCTAGCTGCTCAGTCAAATTATGTTCCAAATAGGGAAATCAGATCAAACAAAAATGATCCTAAATGGATGAACAATAGATTAAAATATCTGATTGGTCAAAAGAGAGGCATATATAGGC
>NC_069459.1:21152068-21154568 GCF_026875155.1 Cherax quadricarinatus | reverse complement strand
GGAAGATAGGTATTAATAAAGGTGATATTAATAAGGTCTTGAGGATGTCTCTCCAAGAGAGAACCCGCAGTAATGGATTTAAATTAGATAAGTTTAGATTTAGAAAGGACATAGGAAAGTATTGGTTTGGAAATAGAGTAGTTGATGAGTGGAACAGTCTACCTAGTTGGGTTATTGAGGCTGGGACTTTGGGTGGTTTCAAATTTGGGTTGGATAAGTACATGGGTGGGAGGGGTTGGATTTGAGTGGGACTTTCACATCAGAGCTTATTTCTTGGGTGGCATTGAAAATTGGGTTGGGCAAATGTTTTGTTAGTGGGATGAATTGTAAAGGACCTGCCTAGTATGGGCCAACAGGCCTGCTGCAGTGTTCCTCCATTCTTATGTTCTTATGTTCTTATGTAAATATTCCGGAGCATCGGTGTTCATATGTCAAAGTGTGAGGTCGTGTAGAGGTAAATAGAGGGCAGAGTAGTAGGAATTAATAATAGTGGTTAGGCTTGGTTGTAGTTGACTGTATCCTCGTGTGGGAGGGAGAGTTTTTGGTGTGTAAGATGTAGTGTATCACCAACACCACCACAATCACTAACACCATAGTCACCAACACCACCACAATCACTAACACCATAGTCACCAACACCATCACAATCACTAACACCATAGTCACCAACACCATCACAATCACTAACACCATAGTCACCAACACCACCACAATCACTAACACCATAGTCACCAACACCACCACAATCACTAACACCATAGTCACCAACACCATCACAATCACTAACACCATAGTCACCAACACCATCACAATCGCTAAAACCATAGTCACCAACACTACCGGAATCGCTAACACCATAGTCACCAACACCACCACAATCACTAACGCCATAGTCACCAACACCATCACAATCACTAACACCATAGTCACCAACACCATCACAATCGCTAACACCATAGTCACCAACACTACCGCAATCGCTAACACCATAGTCACCAACACCACCACAATCACTAACACCATAGTCACCAACACCATCACAATCGCTAAAACCATAGTCACCAACACTACCGGAATCGCTAACACCATAGTCACCAACACCACCACAATCACTAACGCCATAGTCACCAACACCATCACAATCACTAACACCATAGTCACCAACACCATCACAATCGCTAACACCATAGTCACCAACACTACCGCAATCGCTAACACCATAGTCACCAACACCACTACAATCATTAACACCATACTCACCAACACCACCACAATCACTAACACCATAGTCACCAACACAATCACAATCACTAACACCATAGTCACCAACACCATCACAATCGCTAACACCATAGTCACCAACACAATCACAATCACTAACACCATAGTCACCAACACCACCACAATCACTAGCACCATAGTCACTAACACCACCACAATCACTAGCACCATAGTCACTAACACCACCACAATCACTAACACCATAGTCACCAACACTACCGCAATCACCGACACCATAGTCACCAACACCACAATCATTAATATCACCCCAACCTCAAACGTCACTTACACCACCACCACTACCACCACCATCATTATCACCACTACTACAACCACCACCATCATTACCACTACCACCATCATGGTACCTCCCCCACCACCACCACCATTCGAAAACCATTTCTATTAATCCGAAAAGATATTTTACAAAGGCCTTGTGTAAAGAAACTTCTTTCAATTCTATCATTTGTGTCACATTTCTTTCTCAACTCGAGTGAAAAAATTGTGTGAGAAAGGTTGGAGTGAAGATCCGGGTTACGCCCTGGAGAACGAGAGTAAGCTACCTCAACTCGGCTATTAGTTCCGGGTTAATGTGTGGCGAAAATTTGATTATTTACCAAGCTGAGAGAAGCACCTCATTTGTCGTGGTTTGAACTAAGTTTTTCAATTTTTTCCCCTGTCTCCCTCCCTCCCTTTCTTTATTCTTCCCTCCCTGCCTCCCCTCACTATCCCTCTCCCCTCTATACCTCCCACTATTTTCATTTCTTACCTCCCCATCTCTCCCACCTCCTCTCCAGTACTCAGGTCAGGCAACATAATTTTGACTATCAATACCATCAGTAGTAACAAAGGCTCGTTATAAATTTCTTTCACCTCTGTATCTCTAGTTTCAAGAAATGTATAGTGACACTGTGTAGGTCTGTATCTCCTCTGTGTTACACCTTGTGTTACTGTACGTAACACTGTCACTCCCCTCTGTTAAACCTAGTGTCACTGTACGTAACATTGTATCTTCCCTGCGTTGCACCCAGTGTTACTGTACGTAACATTGTATCTTCCCTGTGTTACACCCAGTGTTACTGTACGTAACATTGTATCTTCCCTGTGTTACACCCAGTGTTACTGTACGTAACATCGTATCTTCCATGTGTTACACCTTGTGTTAATGTACGTAACACTGTATCTTCCCTGTGTTACATCTAGTATTACTATGCGTAAC
>NC_069459.1:21142068-21147068 GCF_026875155.1 Cherax quadricarinatus | reverse complement strand
TCTTCACTGGTCACTACTAGGTTCACTCTCTGCTTCATGAGCTTTATCATACCTCTTCTTAAAGCTATGTATGGATCCTGACTCCACTACATTGCTTTCCAGACTATTCCACTTACTGACAACTCAGTGACTGAAGAAATACTTTCTAACATCTCTGAGTCTTATCTGAGTCTTCAGTTTCCAATTGTGACCCCTTGTAGCTGTTGTTCCATCTCTGGGACATCCTGTCTCTATCCACCTTGTGTGGAGTCAGACATGCGTTCTGTTGAGACTGGATCCTCGGCAGGAATTTCTGGTCTGGTAACATCCTGTGTACTTTGGTAAACTTGGAGGCCATAGATCCACTCACCACTCACTCGCCACCCACTCGCCACCCACTCGCCTCCCACTCACCACCCACTCACCAAGCCAATAGCATAACATATACCAAACTACAAATCATTGTACGAGAGCACTTGTAAGCATCACTTCACGCCCCCCCACCAGCTGTCTCACCCCCACTCGAAAAAATCTAGAAGCCAACAGCCAAAGTGAGATAAAAAGAGAGACAGAGAGATACAGGGAGAGACACAGAGAGAGTTGAAAGAGCAGCACCTCCCTGGGGTGACTGCGGTAAACTTTACGAATTGTTCCAACACCCAAGTTTAATACCAAAATCAGCAAAGACAGTGTTTATCTACCCTATCCCTCCTCCCCCTCAGTCCATCCTCTCTCTCTCTCTCTCTCTCTCTCTCTCTCTCTCTAATATATATATATATATATATATATATATATATATATATATATATATATATATATATTATATATATATATATATATATATCTCCAGATATATTTAACATCAGAAAATAATAGTTTCTGGAGCTGCTGCTGTTGTTAAAATCCGTTGCTTTTGTTCCTGTAGTTGTTTCTCTTAATGCTGATGCTGTTGTTGGTGCCACTCCTGCTGTTGTTTCTGTTGTTGCTGTTGCTACTACTGCTGTTGCTGTTTCTGCTGCTATTGTTACTCCTGCTGTTGTTGTTACTCCTGTTGTTGTTGTTGTTACTTCTGCTGTTGCTGTTGTTAGTTTCTACAGCTGTTGCTGTTATTGCTTCTGCTGCTGCTTTTGTTACTACTATTATTACTGTTGCTGTTGTCGGTATTGCTAGTATTGTTGTTGTTGTTGCTGTTCCTGTTCTTGTTGCTAATGCTATTTTTGTTTTGTGTTGTTGTTGCAACTGTTGTTGTTGTAGTTGTTACTGTTATTGCTCTTTCTAGATTTTTTTGTTTTTTTGGCTGTTTGTCGGAACTGTTTAGTCTTCTGTTACTCTAATATCCGTTGCTTGTTATTTTCGCTTTTGTTTATGCTTTTGTTTGTCTTTGTGCTGTTTCATTCTTTGCTTGTACTGTTTTAGTCTTTGTTTGTCTTGTCTTAGTTTCTGCTTTTGTTTAATTGGTTCTTTTGTTTGCTTTGGACAAAAAAATGACAGAGAATAAACAGAAAAAAACACACGAAAACGCCACAGTAAACAACAACAGAGACTGGACAAGAGCAAACAAGAAAATCACAGTAAACAACAACAGAAACTAGACAAGAACAAACAAGAAAATCACAGCAAACAACTACAGAGACTGGAGGAAAAAAACAACAAGAAAATACAGTAAAACAACAACAGAAAACTAGACAAGAACAACAGAAAATCACAGCATACAACAAACAGAAACTAGACAAGAACAAACAAGAAAATCACAGTAAACAACAACAGAAACTAGACAAGAACAAACAAGAAAATCACAGCAAACAACAACAGAAACTAGACAAGAACAAACAAAGAAAATCACAGTAAAACAACACAGAAACTAGACAAGAACAAACAAGAAAATCACAGCATACAACAACAGAAACTAGACAAGAACAACAAGAAAATCACAGCAAACAACAACAGAAACTAGACAAGAACAAACAAGAAAAACACAGCACAACAACAACAGAAAACTAGACAAGAACAAACAAGAAAATCACAGTAAACAACAACAGAAACTAGACAAGAACAAACAAGAAAATCACAGCATACAACAACAGAAACTAGACAAGAACAAACAAGAAAATCACAGTAAACAACAACAGAAACTAGACAAGAACAAACAAGAAAATCACAGTAAGCAACAACAGAGACTAGACAAAACAGTGGCCAAAAAATACAAACAAAAAAAGTAAAAAAAAAAGGTGAACGAAACAGTGAGAAAAGGCGGAGAGATAAAAAGAGAGGAAAACAAGTGAAAAACAGCAACAATAATGGAACAACGTGACTACGAAGCTCTCTATAAAAGTGTGATACATCATGGAATGTTGACTCTATTGTTGTAAATAGAGCCGTACTCTTTTGTTAATGTGGCCTTGGGTGTGTGAGGGAGAGAGAGAGGGAATGAGGGAGGGATGGAGTGAGGGGAGTACATAGGAGAGGTAACAGAGGGTTGAGTCCATACTGAGGCTGAGTACGACTACCTACTTGTGTCTAGAGTATGGAGTATTGTGCGGTATGTAGGTGAGTGTGAAGCAAGGATAGTGAAGGAGGAAGATGAGGATAGGGGAGAGACAGAGACAGAAAGACAGAGAGCTGAGAAAATTAATAATAAGGGTAACAACAACAATACTAATATTAATAAGAAGAAGAAGAAGAAGAAGAAGAAGGAAAAGAAGATGAAGAAGGATAATTATTATTATTATTATTATTATTATTATTATTATTATTATTATTATTATTATTATCATTATTATTATTAAGATAATGATAACTGAGCATGGGATGACAGCTGTGTCTCACTAACTTCAGCTCGGGTAAATTAAAGGTCCTCGACCATAACTACGTCTGACTCGTTTCTTATTTCTCTCATTTGAAGTATCACTCTGACTTCAGCATCAAGTGACTGACAATTGTGTTTACAAAATTATTACGAAAAAAAATTAGTATTTTTTCCATGAATCCAATGAATATATATATATATATTATATATATATATATATATATATATATTATATATATATATATATATATATATATATATTATATATATTATATATATATATATAACATACTGAGAGACATACACATCTCGCTGTATATATACACTGAGAGACATACACATCTCGCTGTATATATACACTGAGAAACATGCACATCTCGCTGTATATATACACTGAGAGACATACACACCTAGCTATGTATATACACTGAGAAACATACACATCTCGCTGTATACATACACTGAGAGACATATACATCTCGTTGTATATATACACTGAGAAACATATACATCTCGCTGTATATATACACTGAGAAACATATACATCTCGCTGTATATATACACTGAGAAACATATACATCTCGCTGTATATATACTCTGAGAGACATACACATCTCGCTGTATATATACACTGAGAGACATACACATCTCGCTGTATATATACACTGAGAAACATACACATCTCGCTGTATATATACACTGAGAAACATACACATCTCGCTGTATATATACACTGAGAAACATACACATCTCGCTGTATATATACACTGAGAGACATACACACCTCGCTATGTATATACACTGAGAAACATACACATCTCGCTGTATATGTACACTGAGAGACATATATATCTCGCTGTATATATACACTGAGAAACATATACATTTCGCTGTATATATACAATGAGAAACATATACATCTCGCTGTATACATACACTGAGAAACATATACATCTCGCTGTATATATACTCTGAGAGACATACACATCTCGCTGTATATATACACTGAGAGACATACACATCTCCCTGTATATATACACTAACAGCCATACACATCTTCAATGGGTAATCATTTACGGAGATTTTATACATATACAGTTCTTTTCTTATACTTTTTATTAATTTATACAGGAGAAGGGGTTACTAGTCTCTCTCTGGGCATTTTGATCGCCTCTTAGGACACGCATGACTTACGAAGGAAAGATTATTTTCCACTTCCCCATTATATATATGACGGCTCCACCTCTTAGTGCAAATTATGGGTCCCATAGCCTCCGAGAAGTGGATAAAAAGGCTTCGAGGAAATAAATTGGATTTCTTCCATTTATCAATATATATCTAATTCAAAATAACGTCTGTCAAATAAATCCAATTTCCTCCCTATGACACGTTTTCCAAGGTGTATTGGTTTGCTAATTATCCAAACATTCACAGCTCGATAAAATGTTCTGTGAATGCTTATGTAATTTAAGAGGATTACTTTCTGGGGCAGGTAAATTTCCCTGCCACTTCGGCGATAGTTTCCCCAAGAAGTTGTTTCCTTCAGAGCAGTGTTGGCCAGTGTGATGGTGATTTTCCTCCTTCGATGATGATTAGGCCTTCTCATAACAGCTGCTGGTACGCTCTTCCATCAGCTGTCTGTTGATATGATGCATGAGAACTTAGCATCTCTCTCTCTCTCTCTCTCTCTCTCTCTCTCTCTCTCTCTCTCTCTCTCTCTCTACAGCAGGATTCGAACCTACACACTTTGTGTCAAGGTACACAGCAGTGACAGTACTTATAGTGTTCAATTAATGGTCAGTGCCTCTGATACCTGTTGGTTCTAATGGTCCTCACACCTGTGGGACCATGGGGTAAATACCCTCCTTTTGCCGTCGTGATCATCCACATTATGCAAAGACCACTACTGCATGTCACAAGACCACTACCGCATGTCACAAGATCACTACTGCATGTCACAAGACCACTACCGCATGTCACAAGACCACTACCGCATGTCACAAGATCACTACTGCATGTCACAAGACCACTACTGCATGTCACAAGACCACTACCGCATGTCACAAGATCACTACTGCATGTCACAAGACCACTACCGCATGTCACAAGACCACCACTGCATGTCACAAGACCACTACCGCATGTCACAAGACCACTACTGCATGTCATAAGACCACTACCGCATGTCACAAGACCACTACTGCATGTCATAAGA
>NC_069459.1:21119568-21134568 GCF_026875155.1 Cherax quadricarinatus | reverse complement strand
TGTGTGTAAAGAGCTTTATTAAGTTAGAGCACTGTGTGTAAAGAGCTTTATTAAGTTAGAGCACTGTGTGTAAAGAGCTTTATTAAGTTAGAGTTCTGTGTGTAAAGAGCTTTATTAAGTTAGAGTTCTGTGTGTAAAGAGCTTTATTAAGTTAGAGTACTGTGTGTAAAGAGCTTTATTAAGTTAGAGTTCTGTGTGTAAAGAGCTTTATTAAGTTAGAGTACTGTGTGTAAAGAGCTTTATTAAGTTAGAGTACTGTGTGTAAAGAGCTTTATTAAGTTAGAGCACTGTGTGTAAAGAGCTTTATTAAGTTAGAGCACTGTGTGTAAAGAGCTTTATTAAGTTAGAGTTCTGTGTGTAAAGAGCTTTATTAAGTTAGAGTTCTGTGTGTAAAGAGCTTTATTAAGTTAGAGTACTGTGTGTAAAGAGCTTTATTAAGTTAGAGTTCTGTGTGTAAAGAGCTTTATTAAGTTAGAGTACTGTGTGTAAAGAGCTTTATTAAGTTAGAGTACTGTGTGTAAAGAGCTTTATTAAGTTAGAGTTCTGTGTGTAAAGAGCTTTATTAAGTTAGAGTTCTGTGTGTAAAGAGCTTTATTAAGTTAGAGTACTGTGTGTAAAGAGCTTTATTAAGTTAGAGTTCTGTGTGTAAAGAGCTTTATTAAGTTAGAGTACTGTGTGTAAAGAGCTTTATTAAGTTAGAGTACTGTGTGTAAAGAGCTTTATTAAGTTAGAGTACTGTGTGTAAAGAGCTTTATTAAGTTAGAGTACTGTGTGTAAAGAGCTTTATTAAGTTAGAGTACTGTGTGTAAAGAGCTTTATTAAGTTGGAGTTCTGTGTGTAAAGAGCTTTATTAAGTTAGAGTACTGTGTGTAAAGAGCTTTATTAAGTTAGAGTACTGTGTGTAAATAGCTTTATTAAGTTAGAGCACTGTGTGTAAAGAGCTTTATTAAGTTGGAGTACTGTGTGTAAAGAGCTTTATTAAGCCATAGTACTGTGTGTAAAGAGCTTTATTAAGTCAGTCTTGTGTGTAAAGAGCTCTCAAGGGTGAAACGTTGTACCGCTAGACCCTCGTTGTGTAACCTGCGCCCTTTTCTCTCAACACACAAGACTGCATCAGTTTTATCATCTGTAACCAGAGGCTGGGAAGGTTAACTGGGCGAGGTGGGGAAACGGGAGTTTAAAACCTATCTACTGCACGAATGGGTTCATTAAGATGTACGTAACGTGTTCAATAGCAGTCAGGAGGTGTTTAATCCCTTAAAATAGGGAATTGACGTAAACTCTCATGATACCGTATTTTCTGGCATATAAGACGCGTCTCTTTTTCCCACACAAAAAGTTTTGGATAATTAGCCTGCGCCTTATACGCTCAAGATCATGGTCAAGGGTAGGTTTTGGGTTAAAGTTTAGCATTGATGTGTGGCGTAGCTCGACTGGTAGCTTACTCAACTCACCCACTGAGGTCAGGGGTTCGATCCCCAGTAAGGGTGAAAACATTATGGCGTGTTTCTTTAAGACACCTGCTGTCCATGTTCACCTGGCAGTAAAATAGGTACCTGGGTGTTAGTGGACTGGTGTGGGTCGCATCCTGGGGATAAAATTGACCCAATTTGCGGGAAATGGTAACAAGGAGCTTTCTATATAGCAGTATATCACTGATGTCAGCTATGGTCTGTATAAGTTGTATCATATAGAAATAAAGCTATATTATATATTACATTATAAAAACTTATCAAAAGAAATAACCTTATACTTTTATTATTATTATTATTATTATTATTATTATTATTATTATTATTATTATTATTATTATTATTATTATTATTATTATTATTGAGTATCATGATCATTAGCCCTTGAATAGGATTTATAATTATGATACACCTGTCGTGCGCCTTATATGCCGGAAAACGGTATGTACAACGAGAGACACACAAACACACCTCTTAGTAAGAATTTGGGATGTAGAGTAATTTTTTTGGCTTATTTCACTGTGTTTAGGTCTCGAGGGAAATTACTACAACACTGTTTTGCGCACTCTAACGGGCCAGTTGTAAAGAGTATTTCCTGTAGGAATATATATACGTTTTGTGTCGCTTGTTGTTGAGTTTGTGGGTACTCATCCCCTTTGGTAATATATTCAGGGGTGAGAGGCTAGCCCAGGGGGATCATGCAGTGGCTGGGTAATGAGAGGCAATCAGGTTTGATTCTAGGAAGGGGCGAGTTGCTCCAGTTTCTTGCTTGATGAGTGTGTTACTGCGGTGTGTGTGTGTGTGTGTGTGTGTGTGTGTGCCACATACACACACACACACACACACTCCGCTGGGAAATAAAGTGACCGTTGTAATATATGTATTTTCGCTGCGGTCAATTAAAAATATGATATATTCTCACAGTGATATATTATATAATTTGATTATTCATAGTCTGTGATATATTATTCCGGCAGGGGACACACAAGCGATATATATATATATATTTTTTTTTTTGGCTGGGATGAGAGTACTGCTGCCTTGATGACCGTAAGTCACTTTACCTGGTGCAGGATGCTCTGCTGCTCTCTTTATGACCTGGTCCACACCTGGCCCACATCTGGTTCACACCTGGCCCACATCTGGCCCATTATTGCATACACAAATTTTGGCTTGTCCTATATGGCAAGATGAGCGTTGCTATTTAAGCCAAGATCGCAAGTTCTGCCTATTCGGCACGACATATATATATATATATATATATATATATATATATATATATATATATATATATATATATATATATATATATATATATATATATATATATATATATATATTATAATATATATAAATGCGTTGTGCAATGTGACATAGAAACGTTGTTAGCTTTTCTTCCCACACTGTAATTATCATACAGTATCATGCAGCAGTACACTGCTGGTGTTCCTACACTGTAATTATCATACAGTATCATGCAGCAGTACACTGCTGGTGTTCCTACACTGTAACTGTCATACAGTATCATGCAGCAGTACACTGCTGGTGTTCCCACACTGTAACTGTCATACAGTATCATGCAACAGTACACTGCTGGTGTTCCTACACTGTAACTGTCATACAGTATCATGCAGCAGTACACTGCTGGTGTTCCTACACTGTAACTGTCATACAGTATCATGCAACAGTACACTGCTGGTGTTCCTACACTGTAACTGCCATACAGTATCATGCAGCAGTACACTGCTGGTGTTCCTACACTGTAACTGCCATACAGTATCATGCAGCAGTACACTGCTGGTGTTCCTACACTGTAACTGTCATACAGTATCATGCAGCAGTACACTGCTGGTGTTCCCACACTGTAACTGTCATACAGTATCGTGCAGCAGTACACTGCTGGTGTTCCTACACTGTAACTGTCACACAGTATCATGCAGCAGTACACTGCTGGTGTTCCTACACTGTAACTGTCATACAGTATCATGCAGCAGTACACTGCTGGTGTTCCCACACTATAACTGCCATACAGTATCATGCAGCAGTACACTGCTGGTGTTCCTACATTGTAACTGTCATACAGTATCATGCAGCAGTACACTGCTGGTGTTCCTACACTGTAACTGTCATACAGTATCATGCAACAGTACACTGCTGGTGTTCCTACACTGTAACTGCCATACAGTATCATGCAGCAGTACACTGCTGGTGTTCCTACACTGTAACTGCCATACAGTATCATGCAGCAGTACACTGCTGGTGTTCCTACACTGTAACTGTCATACAGTATCATGCAGCAGTACACTGCTGGTGTTCCCACACTGTAACTGTCATACAGTATCATGCAGCAGTACACTGCTGGTGTTCCTACACTGTAACTGTCACACAGTATCATGCAGCAGTACACTGCTGGTGTTCCTACACTGTAACTGTCATACAGTATCATGCAGCAGTACACTGCTGGTGTTCCTACACTGTAACTGCCATACAGTATCATGCAGCAGTACACTGCTGGTGTTCCTACACTGTAACTGCCATACAGTATCATGCAGCAGTACACTGCTGGTGTTCCCACACTGTAACTGTCACACAGTATCATGCAGCAGTACACTGCTGGTGTTCCCACACTGTAACTGTCACACAGTATCATGCAGCAGTACACTGCTGGTGTTCCCACACTGTAACTGTAATACAGTATCATGCAGCAGTACACTGCTGGTGTTCCCACACTGTAACTGTCACACAGTATCATGCAGCAGTACACTGCTGGTGTTCCCACACTGTAACTGTCATACAGTATCATGCAGCAGTACACTGCTGGTGTCCCCACACTGTAACTGTCATACAGTATCATGCAGCAGTACACTGCTGGTGTCCCCACACTGTAACTGTCATACAGTATCATGCAGCAGTACACTGCTGGTGTCCCCACACTGTAACTGTCATACAGTATCATGCAGCAGTACACTGCTGGTGTCCCCACACTGTAACTGTCACACAGTATCATGCAGCAGTACACTGCTGGTGTTCCCACACTGTAACTGTCACACAGTATCATGCAGCAGTACACTGCTGGTGTTCCCACACTGCAAAAATCAAGCAGAAAATTGCTGAGGGTTTTTTCGAGTTTCGTTAAATAACTTTTTAAATAAATTAAAGATAAAAATTAAAAAGGAGGAGGTAAAGAGGAAGAAAAAGTACGTAAAGAGTGCAAAGAGGAGGTGTTAAGCTTTTGTATCCTTATATACGAGGGTGAGGTGTCTCACCAAGCTAGGATATGCTAAGTAATTATACCCACGGAGGTGTGGGAGAGGGTTTGGGGTGGGGAAGGAATTTTGAGTGGTGGAGCAAGGGATGTGTGGGGGTGAGGAGGGGTGATGGAGGTGTGGGAGTGAGGTGGAGATGTGTGCCGGCGAGGAGGGGTGATGTAGGTGTGGGAGGGGATCTGTGGGGAATTACTGTGTTAAGTTTGTGTGACTTATATGTCCAGTGTAAGATACCTTGTGTCTTTACATGTGTAATATGTATTATTGTACTGTAACAGGGCAGAGTGGTGACCTGTGGATACATCACTGTAAGAGGGCAGTGTAGTGACCTGGGAGCCATCACTGTAACAGTGCAGGGTGGTGATCTGGGAGCCAACACTGTAACAGTGCACGGCGGTGACCTGTGGATACATCACTGTAAGAGGGCAGTGTAGTGACCTGGGAGCCATCACTGTAACAGTGCACGGTGGCGACCTGTGGATACATCACTGTAAGAGGGCAGTGTAGTGACCTGGGAGCCATCACTGTAACAGTGCACGGCGGTGATCTGTGGATACATCACTGTAAGAGGGCAGTGTAGTGACCTGGGAACCATCACTGTAACAGTGCAGGGTGGTGACCTGGGAGACATCACTGTAACAGGGCAGTGTGGTGACCTGTGGATACATCACTGTAAGAGGGCAGTGTAGTGACCTGGGAACCATCACTGTAACAGTGCAGGGTGGTGACCTGGGAGCTATCACTGTAACAGTGCAGGGTGGTGACCTGGGAGCCATCACTGTAACAGGGCAGTGTTGTGACCCGTGGATACGTCCCTGTAAGAGGGAAGTGTAGTGACCTTCGAGCCATCACTGTAACAGTGCAGTGTAGGGACCTGGGAGCCATCACTGTAACAGTGCAGGGTGGTGACCTGGGAGCCATCACCGTAACAGGGCAGGGTGGTGACCTGGGAGCCATCACTGTAACAGTGCAGGGTGGTGACCTGGGAGCCATCACTGTAACAGGGCAGTGTGGTGACCTGTGGATACATCACTGTAAGAGGGCAGTGTAGTGACCTTCGAGCCATCACTGTAACAGTGCAGTGTAGGGGCCTGGGAGCCATCACTGTAACATTGCAGGGTGGTGACCTGGGAGCCATCACCGTAACAGGGCAGGGTGGTGACCTGGGAGCCATCACCGTAACAGGGCAGTGTGGTGACCTGTGGATACATCACTGTAAGAGGGCAGTGTAGTGACCTTCGAGCCATCACTGTAACAGTGCAGTGTAGTGACCTAAAGCCATCAATGTAACAGTGCAGGGTGGTGACCTGTGGATACATCACTGTAACAGTGCAGTGTAGTGACCTGGGATCCATCACTGTAACAGTGCAGGGTGGCGACATGGGAGCCATCACTGTAACAGTGCAGGGTGGTGACCTGGAAGCCATCACTGTAACAGTGCAGGGTGGTGACCTGGAAGCCATCACTATAACAGTGCAGAGTGGTGACCTGCGAGCCATCACTGTAACAGTGCAGGGTAGTGACCCGGAAGCCTTCACTGTAACAGTGCAGGATAGTGACCTGAGAGCCATCACTGTAACAGTGCAGGGTAGTGACCTGGGAGTCATCACTGTAACAGGGCAGTGTAATAACCTGGGAGCCATAACTGTAACCGGGCAGTACAGTGACCTGGGATCCATCACTGTAACAGGGCAGTATAGTGACCTGGGAGCCATCATTGTAACAGGGCAGTATAGTGACCTGGGAGCCATCACTGCAACAGAGCAGTATAGTGACCTGGGAGGCATCACTGTAACAGGGCAGTACAGTAACCTGGAAGCCATCACTGTAACAGTGCAGTGTAGTGACGTGGGAGCCATCACTGTAACAGTGCAGTGTAGTGACGTGGGAGCCATCACTGTAACAGGGTAGTATAGTGACCTGGGAGCCATCACTGTAACAGGGCAGTATAGTGACCTGGGAGGCATCACTGTAACAGGGCAGTACAGTGACTTGGGAGCCATCACTGTAACAGTGCCGTGTAGTGACCTGGGAGCCATCGCTGTAACAGGGCAGCACAGCGACCTGGGAGCCATCACTGTAACAGTGCCGTGTAGTGACCTGGGAGCCATCGCTGTAACAGGGCAGCACAGCGACCTGGGAGCCATCACTGCAACAGTGCCGTGTAGTGACCTGGGAGCCATCGCTGTAACAGTGCCGTGTAGTGACCTGGGAGCCATCGCTGTAACAGGGCAGCACAGCGACCTGGGAGCCATCACTGTAACAGTGCCGTGTAGTGACCTGGGAGCCATCACTGTAACAGTGCCGTGTAGTGACCTGGGAGCCATCACTGTAACAGTGCCGTGTAGTGACCTGGGAGCCATCACTGTAACAGCGCCGTATAGTGACCTGGGAGCCATCACTGTAACAGGGCAGCATAGTGACCTGGGAGCCATCACTGTAACAGGGCAGTATAGTGACCTGGGAGCCATCACTGTAACAGGGCAGTATAGTGACCTGGGACCCATCACTGTAACAGGGCAGTATAGTGACCTGGGAGCAATCACTGTAACAGGGCAGTATAGTGACCTGGGAGCCATCACTGTAACAGGGCAGTATAGTGACCTGGGAGCCATCACTGTAACAAGGCAGTATAGTGACCTGGGAGGCATCACTGTAACAGGGCAGTATAGTGACCTGGGAGCCATCACTGTAACAGGGCAGTATAGTGACCTGGGAGCCATCACTGTAACAGGGCAGTATAGTGACCTGGGAGCCATCACTGTAACAAGGCAGTATAGTGACCTGGGAGGCATCACTGTAACAAGGCAGTATAGTGACCTGGGAGCCATCACTGTAACAGGGCAGTATAGTAACCTGGGAGCCATCACTGTAACAGGGCAGTATAGTAAACCTGGGAGCCATCACTGTAAACGGGCAGTATAGTAACCTGGGAACCATCACTGTAACAGGGCAGTATAGTAACCTGGGAACCATCACTGTAACAGGGCAGTATAGTAACCTGGGAACCATCACTGTAACAGGGCAGTATAGTAACCTGGGAACCATCACTGTAACAGGGCAGTATAGTAACCTGGGAGCCATCACTGTAACAGGGCAGTATAGTAACCTGGGAGCCATCACTGTAACAGGGCAACGGAAAACCGTCCAATATGCAAGATTTGTTACATTTATATTCACTTATATACACACAAGAAGAGAGAGGTAGTCAGACTTTCTCCTGAAACCCCTCTGCATATTAATTCCTGCATGAGTTGAGAAAGAATATGTCTAGCTCTCAGAAGCCTCCACACTGCTGCACTTTCCCAGTTTCAACCATCACTACAAACATGGAGATCAGTCCACCCTGAGCGTCGCTCCCTCAGAGCACAGCATAACACTACGAGTCCTTGCTAGAAATGGTAGCAATATGGCATCCGTGGTCGTGATGTCCATGAAAACCTCACTAGGAATCGACCTTCCACTATCTGCACTGTCTCCTGCAGACACTGTGGTACCAGTACGCTGGGGTACGTTGATAAATAAGATACTTGGGTATCTTTATTCTGGAAACGTTTCGCCAGTCAGTGGCTTCTTCAGACCAATGCAGAGAATGGTGAAAGATGAGGAGTCTGAAGTAATCATTCCATTTCTTCAAGCGTAAGGATAACATGTAGGAGTTTATGTATAATGATTAGGAAACAATGCCAGTAGCAGAGATGACCAGGTTAACTGTCGTCATCTAACGAGGCACTGTGAGGTGCTTGATGAGCTGGAACTAATTCCAACTCATTGACCCAGAACGATACAGACAGCGTTGCTGTGAAGCATCCTTGGTAGTGACGCCAGGCAAGATGATTCACATGACGGGAAGTTACAGCACCACCAGGCTGACTGACTCATGATTCTCGATCATGCCTCGCTTCTCCCACCTCGACACACATATGACTGCTCAACAACACCACCTCAGCTCCCCACATCACCCAACCACAGTATCTCACCTCACCCCACCTCAGCTCCCCACCCCAGCACAGCTTCTCACCTCACCCCACCTCAACTCCCTCCTTAACTTTTCTTATCGACTATATATTATAATTTCTACTACTGGATCACCACATGGAGAAGACCCGGGACAGAACCCGTCCTGGCAATCTTCCATAAACATGAACAAACTCCTGTGTACGGTAGGTGATATCAAGGTCACCACTGAAACGTTTCACCATTAAAAAAATCATTAGTCTTTGTCCTTGTCTTAAATAATACCTGGTTTCAACCTCGTCATCAAGCTTGTTATGGACTTTGAATTTGAAAGAATCGTCTCTCTTACTGGGGGAGAAAAAGGGGAAGAGATGCGTCCGTCTCTTCTTCCACAGTGAATAAAATTAAGAGCTCGACTTGGTTAAGTTGGTCTCTGAAGTTGCTAAGAGTTGATGAGAATGAGAGTGTTTGCGGAGCAATTTTTATTACCTCATTTAGTCCATGACTGGACTTTATCAGGTATACAACGCATACAGATGCAAGGTTCTATAAGGCAAATGAGCGCCCTGACTTCAGGCCCGGGAGAGGTTATAAGCGAGGTCACAAGCGAGGTCACAAGCGAGGTCACAAGGTACCAAGGTTTCCTGAAGAGTCTTGGTGTGATAACGAAGACATCGTCAACACACATCAGCCAGGAGATATGTCAGTGAATAATATTCTTAAACTGGTCCTTTCTAAATGCTCTAAACTATATGCGTATGTCTTCTTGAGAAGTGGTTAGAACAGACATACAGTAGGACAAGAACAAGGAAATCCTGTGTGAGAGAGAGTTAGGTCAAGGCTTGTGAGGTTGTATTTTCTGAGAAATGATATTGCTTGGTCGATAAGAACTCAGGTGAACAACGAGGTTACATCAACACTGGTGAATTTCTTGTTTCTGGGGGCGATATCGTTAAGTCGTGAGGGACTAATGGTGCCAGTAACGTGGATGTGTCTGGCTAGAAGACCAGTTAGTTTGTGAAGCAGGGAGAGGGGGTTATAGTGCCAGTGTCAGAGGTAATGGAGCATAGTGTAATACTGCGTTTATGTGGTTTGCTGGTTCAGTAAATGAAAGAACACGAGTGCAGATAGTAAGGACATCCAAAGACATCTTCTCCAATGACTTGCATTCTCCACTCTCTGTATTGTGTTTTCTCATCTCGTATAGTATGAAGTGACGGAGGACCGGAACGCATCCTTAAAAAAGATATCAGAAATATTTACACTTGTATCCTTTAATCCAGTGTCAGTAGCAACTGGAATTCTCCCTTCGTTTGGGAAGTCCATAGTAGTAGGTAGGTGTGGGGCTGGTAGGGTAGAAGGTGACAGTGTTACCTACCTTGTGCAGCATACGACAAGACTTTCGAATTCCAGTGTTTGGAGACAGATTCTTTCTAAGGTGTTTGCGTCAGTGAGAGCTTCCAACACTTTGCTTGGATGATTACCGCTGGTGACCATGATACCTCCTCAGTGCCTTACGCACTGGCCTCGACGTTTACGACTCACTTACCATGGATTCTAACCCCACCCGTATTATGATACCTCCTTCTTTGCCCGCTGTAGTGACCATAATGTTTATATTTTTGGCCTCAGAGCTGACAGCGTCATTGTTAATGCTTGTGGAAGGAAGGAATGCGTGGTTCTCGTGAGGTAGCAGTTAGTGCTATCGGAACGTATCGTTTCTTGAAGCCGGCGTCAGAGTGTCTGTGGAGGCATCTAACAAAATCAATGTGTTCTCTAGGTTTCTGGATACCAGTAGAGAATCTTAAGCCAAGGTTAAAGGCTTCGGTATTGGTGTCGGTGAACTGGTGATTAGGAATACTAATAAGAATTTAAGAAGGGAGGAACACTGCAACAGGCCTACTGGCCCAAAGTAAGCAAGTCCTTTATACCTATGTATCTTTACTTGAATAACGTTTCGCCTGCATAGCATGCCATTATTTCAAGGTAATACAAGAACAAGAATGCACAGTCTTACGGAGGGGAGCCATAAGAAGAGGCTGAGAGTTGCAGCAGTTGTAGACGTGGTTGTCGGTGGACGGGACCCACTGGTAGAAGTTCAGATTCCTACTGGAATGAAATAATTGTCACAAGATTCTCACGGAAATCAAGCAACTGGGAAAAGATTCCCACGAGAATTAAACCAGATGTGTAGATTTAAATCCGTAAAACTACAACATAAAAATTACCCTTACTATCACATGAACGAGCATAGTCATTATTAATTAAAAAATAATTAAACCTTTCCAGTAAATATAGCTGGTTAATTGAGTTTGAAGACTATCGACTACACGAGGGTCATTAAGGCTGCGTGTCACCTGTACTCGACCGGTCAAGAACACTTTACTTCTTAAGATAAACTAAATTAAATTATAATTGTATACCCACTGAGAAACATACACCTCCCAGTGTATATACACTGAGAAACATACACCTCCCAGTGTATATACACTGAGAAACATACACCTCCCAGTGTATATACACTGAGAAACATACACCTCCCAGTGTATATACACTGAGAAACATACACCTCCCAGTGTATATACACTGAGAAACATACACCTCCCAGTGTATATACACTGAGAAACATACACCTCCCAGTGTATATACACTGAGAAACATACACCTCCCAGTGTATATACACTGAGAAACATACACCTCCCAGTGTATATACACCGAGAAACATACACCTCCCAGTGTATATACACTGAGAAACATACACCTCCCAGTGCATATACAATGAGAAACATACACCTCCCAGTGTATATACACTGAGAAACATACACCTCCCAGTGTATATACACTGAGAAACATACACCTCCCAGTGCATATACAATGAGAAACATACACCTCCCAGTGTATATACACTGAGAAACATACACCTCCCAGTGCATATACACTGAGAAACATACACCTCCCAGTGAATATACACTGAGAAACATACACCTCCCAGTGCATATACAATGAGAAACATACACCTCCCAGTGTATATACACTGAGAAACATACACCTCCCAGTGTATATACACTGAGAAACATACACCTCCCAGTGTATATACACTGAGAAACATACACCTCCCAGTGTATATACACTGAGAAACATACACCTCCCAGTGTATATACACTGAGAAATATACACCTCCCAGTGTATATACACCGAGAAACATACACCTCCCAGTGTATATACACCGAGAAACATACACCTCCCAGTGTATATACACTGAGAAACATACACCTCCCAGTGTATATACACTGAGAAACATACACCTCCCAGTGTATATACACTGAGAAACATACACCTCCCAGTGTATATACACTGAGAAACATACACCTCCCAGTGTATATACACTGAGAAACATACACCTCCCAGTGTATATACACTGAGAAACATACACCTCCCAGTGTATATACACTGAGAAACATACACCTCCCAGTGTATATACACTGAGAAACATACACCTCCCAGTGTATATACACTGAGAAACATACACCTCCCAGTGTATATACACTGAGAAACATACACCTCCCAGTGTATATACACTGAGAAACATACACCTCCCAGTGTATATACACTGAGAAACATACACCTCCCAGTGTATATACACTGAGAAACATACACCTCCCAGTGTATATACACTGAGAAACATACACCTCCCAGTGTATATGCACTGAGAAACATACACCTCCCAGTGTATATACACTGAAAAACATACACCTCCCAGTGTATATACACCGAGAAACATATACCTCCCAGTGTATATACACTGAGAAACATACACCTCCCAGTGTATATACACTGAGAAACATACACCTCCCAGTGTATATACACTGAGAAACATACACCTCCCAGTGCATATACAATGAGAAACATACACCTCCCAGTGTATATACACTGAGAAACATACACCTCCCAGTGTATATACACTGAGAAACATACACCTCCCAGTGTATATACACTGAGAAACATACACCTCCCAGTGTATATACACCGAGAAACATACACCTCCCAGTGTATATACACCGAGAAACATACACCTTCCAGTGTATATACACTGAGAAATATACACCTCCCAGTGTATATACACTGAGAAGCATACACCTCCCAGTTTATATACACTGAGAAACATACACCTCCCAGTGTATATACACTGAGAAACATACTCCTCCCAGTGTATATACACTGAGAAACATACACCTCCCAATGTATATACACTGAGAAACATACACCTCCAAGTGTATATACACTGAGAAACATACATCTCCCAGTGTATATATAGTGAGAAACATACACCTCCCAGTGTATATACGCTAAGAAACATACACCTCCCAGTGTATATACACTGAGAAACATACACCTCCCAATGTATATACACTGAGAAACATACTCCTCCCAGTGTATATACACTGAGAAACATACACCTCTCAGTGTATATACACTGAGAAACATACACATCCCAGTGGATATACACTGAGAAACATACACCTCCCAGTGTATATACACTGAGAAACATACACCTCCCAGTGTATATACACTGATAAACATACACCTCCCCGTGTATATACACTGAGAAACATACACCTCCCAGTGTATATACACTGAGAAACATACACCTCCCAGTGTATATACACTGAGAAACATACACCTCCCGGTGCATATATACCCAGAAACATACACCTCCCAGTGTATATACACCCAGACACATACACCTCCCAGTGTATATATACCCAGAAGCATACACCTCCCAGTGTATATACACCCAGACACATACACCTCCCAGTGTATATACACCCAGACACATACACCTCCCAGTGTATATACACCCAGACACATACACCTCCCAGTGTATATACACCCAGACACATACACCTCCCAGTGTATATACGCCCAGACTCATACACCTCCCAGTGTATATACACCAAGACACATACACCTCTCAGTGTATATACACCCAGACACATACACCTCCAAGTGTATATACACCCAGACACATACACCTCCCAGTGTATATACACCCAGACACATACACCTCCCAGTGTATATACACCCAGACACATACACCTCCCAGTGTATATTCACCCAGACACATACACCTCCCAGTGTATATACACCCAAACACATACACCTCCCAGTGTATATACACCCAGACACATACACCTCCCAATGTGTATACACCCAGACACATACACCTCCCAGTGTATATACACCCAGACACATACACCTCCCAGTGTATTTACACCCAGACACATACACCTCCCAGTGTATATACACCCAGATACATACACCTCCCAGTGTATATACACCCAGACACATACACCTCCCAGTGTATATACACCCAGATACATACACCTCCCAGTGTATATACACCCAGACACATACACCTCCCAGTGTATATACACCCAGACACATACACCTCCCAGTGTATATACACCCAGATACATACACCTCCCAGTGTATATACACCCAGATACATACACCTCCCAGTGTATATACACCCAGACACATACACTCCCAGTGTATATACACCCAGACACATTCACCTCCCAGTGTATATACACCCAGATACATACACCTCCCAGTGTATATACACCCAGATACATACACCTCCAGTGTATATACACCCAGATACATACACTCCCAGTGTATATACACCCAGACACATACACCTCCCAGTGTATATACACCCAGACACATACACCTCCCAGTGTATATACACCCAGACACATACACCTCCCAGTGTATATACACCCAGATACATACACCTCCCAGTGTATATACACCAGATACATACACCTCCCAGTGTATATACACCCAGACACATACACCTCCCAGTGTATATACACCCAGATACATACACCTCCCAGTGTATATACACCCAGATACATACACCTCCCAGTGTATATACACCCAGACACATACACCTCCCAGTGTATATACACCCAGATACATACACCTCCCAGTGTATATACACCCAGATACATACACCTCCCAGTGTATATACACCCAGACACATACACCTCCAGTGTATATACACCCAGATACATACACCTCCCAGTGTATATACACCCAGACACATACACCTCCCAGTGTATATACACCCAGATACATACACCTCCCAGTGTATATACACCCAGACACATACACCTCCCAGTGTATATACACCCAGACACATACACCTCCCAGTGTATATACACCCAGACACATACACCTCCCAGTGTATATACACCCAGACACATACACCTCCCAGTGTATATACACCCAGATACATA
>NC_069459.1:21099568-21109568 GCF_026875155.1 Cherax quadricarinatus | reverse complement strand
AACCCTAACTTAAAAACTCTAAAACCACAGTTCTAAAATAAAAATCTCTTGAACTTGATGTTCAGAAACTGAAAACAGAAGTTCGAACGTTCAGAGTCTTGAGCCTCGATAAAAAATCACTTGAACTTGATGTTCAGAAACTGAAAACAGAAGTTCGAACGTTCAGAGTCTTGAGCCTCGATAAAAAATCTCTTGAACTTGATGTTCAGAAACTGAAAACAGAAGTTCGAACGTTCAGAGTCTTAAGCCTCGATAAAAAATCACTTGAACTTGATGTTCAGAAACTGAAAACAGAAGTTCGAACGTTCAGAGTCTTAAGCCTCGATAAAAAATCACTTGAACTTGATGTTCAGAAACTGAAAACAGAAGTTCGAACGTTCAGAGTCTTAAGCCTCGATAAAAAATCACTTGAACTTGATGTTCAGAAACTGAAACAGAAGTTCGAACGTTCAGAGTCTTGAGCCTCGATAAAAAATCACTTGAACTTGATGTTCAGAAACTGAAAACAGAAGTTCGAACGTTCAGAGTCTTAAGCCTCGATAAACTCGATAAATTAGATAAATACATAAATGTGTAGAGTTGAGTTTGAGTGGAAGTTTACACTTGAGTTATTAAGATTATCAAAATTTATTCCTTGGGTAACATCGATAATAAATTGGGTGAATAATTTTTAGTGGGTTGGGGTTTGAGAAGGACTTGCCATGTCTGGGCCAGTAGGCTTGTTGCAGTGTTCCTCCTCTTATAAGAACATAAGAATGGAGGAACACTGCAGAAGGCCTACTGGCCCATATGTTCTTATATACAAGTCCCCACCTTATTTCTGGGTATTTATATTTCATATATTTCAGGGAAATATAGAATACAGTGGACCCCCGCATAACGATTACCTCCAAATGCGACCAATTATGTAAGTGTATTTATGTAAGTGCGTGTGTACGTGTATGTTTGGGGGTCTAAAATGGACTAATCTACTTCACAATATTTCTTATGGGAACAAATTCGGTCAGTACTGGCACCTGAACATACTTCTGGAGTGAAAAAATATCGTTAACCGGGGGTCCACTGTATTCTCTCAACACCCAAAAGAAGGACTTAAAAAACAGGTTCCAGGAGTCTCCACCACATTTCCAGATGTTTATTTTCCAGTACATGGAATTAAAAACCAGGTTCCAGGAGTCTCCACCACATTTCCAGATGTTTATTTTCCAGTACATGGAATTAAAAACCAGGTTCCAGGAGTCTCCACGACATTTCCAGATGTTTATTTTCCAGTACATGGAATTAAAAACCAGGTTCCAGGAGTCTCCACGACATTTCCAGATGTTTATTTTCAGTACATGGACTTTAAAACCAGGTTCCAGAGTCTCCACCACATTTCCAGTGTTTATTTTCCAGTACATGGAATTAAAAACCAGGTTCCAGGAGTCTCCACGACATTTCCAGATGTTTATTTTCCAGTACATGGACTTAAAACCAGGTTCCAGGAGTCTCCACCACATTTCCAGATGTTTATTTTCCAGTACATGGAATTAAAAACCAGGTTCCAGGAGTCTCCACGACATTTCCAGATGTTTATTTTCCAGTACATGGACTTAAAACCAGGTTCCAGGAGTCTCCACCACATTTCCAGATGTTTATTTTCCAGTACATGGAATTAAAAACCAGGTTCCAGGAGTCTCCACCACATTTCCAGATGTTTATTTTCCAGTACATGGAATTAAAAACCAGGTCCCCGGCGTTTCGTCACGGTCTCGAGAAAGTATATAAAGAACAGCGATAATGCGGTAAAAATGGCCGCTGCTTCGTCCACCGGAAGCCCAGAGCCGGAAGTACTAAATTTGCATAACCCCGGGGGGATTTGGTGCGTCCGTTCCGGCCGTCCCAGCGTCCGTTCCAGGGGTCCCGGCGTCCGTTCCTCGCGTCCCAGCCCATCTACTCGTAAAGCAAACTTGGCGAGCTAATGGTCCAGCGGCTTCAGTGAGGCATGAAGTGGTGATAGGGAGGGAAGAAGGGAGACACTGAAGGAGGGAGGGAAGGAAGGGAAGCGGGAGGCAATGAAGGAGGGGCAGAGGAAGGGGAGAGGGATTCTGTGAAGGGAGAAGGGAAGAGAGGGAACAAGAGAAGAAAGAGGGAGGGAGGGAACAAGAGGGTGACAGAGGGAGAAGAGAGAACCAGAGATGGAAAAAAACAGAGAAAGGGGAAGATGGGAGAAGACAGAGGATAAAACAGCAAGGAAATGAGAGAATAAGAGAAGAAAAGGCAAGAGAGAGAGAGAGAGAGAGAGAGATAAGAACAGATAAACATATAGTGAGAAAAACAGCAAAAATAAAAAGGGACGTGGGGAAAGATAAACAAAAGAATAAATACAAGGACACAAGAAAGAAGGAGCACTGCAGAAGGCCTACTGGCTCATGCTAGTCAAGTCAACCAGGCTGTTGCTGGTGGTGCAGATAGTCATCACAACTCGACTGTTCAAATATTTACAGTTTCCTTCGTATTAAAAAAATCAAAGTGGCTTTCCCCATGATTAAAAGGAAATGACTTAAACAATAACATAGAAGAATGGACGAGCAGTAATAATGGAAAAGTTACCGACAGAATGTTAGGTAAATGAACACAGATGCAACTACTGTTACAACATTTGGCAACGTTTCGCTCTCCAGGGGCTTTGTCAAGCCGTTTGATGTACAAAAGATGAGGTAATTAGTCCCTCGTCCAAGGTTGAGGGACTGATTAAGTCATTTTGATGGCGGTGAAGGGCTCTTGATCCAGGGAATATTATCTGCCTCTTACATCGGATGGCATTCTGATTATTTTCCTGTCTTATACGCTAAATCAGTATGACCCTCATACGGATTTGGAGCTTTCCAGTGGAGATATTTCTGATCAGATGGTAATGTTTCAAAGACCCTCGAAGCTTCACCGCCACAGACCACTTGGACAAAGATCACTTGGACAAAGACCACTAGGACAAAGACCACTAGGACAAAGACCACTTGGACAAAGACCACTTGGACAAAGACCACTTGGACAAAGACCACTTGGACAAAGACTACTAGGACAAAGACCATTAGGACAAAGACCACTAGGACAAAGACCACTAGGACAAAGACCACTAGGACATAGACCACGTTAGAAGGAGGGAGCATTGGAGGAGGTGAAAGTGGAGTGTTGGAGAGTGATGGAGGAGACGTCTACGAGGCATTGAGGGAATTGTTGGGATGTAACCTACCATCCTGAAGGAGGGAGAGGAGGAGCTGGGGGAGGGAGGGAGCGGCAGCAGGAGGAAGAAGGGGAGAGAAAGAGAGTTAAGGGAGTAAAGCTTATTGTTGGAGTCTTAAAAAACGGAGAGACAAATGTGGCAGTGATGGGAATGTTGTGGGTGGAGAATGAGCTGAGGAAGTGGGTCTCCAACAGCACCACACAACAGACAACAGGAGAGCCGTCTCCACCAACCTGCTTGCTGCCAACCCTTTTATAAGGAAGCATGACCTTTCTCTTCCTCAAGACAGATGCAACAACATTCCTTCTGATCCATGCATGGATATTCCCAGATGGATGCCAGATATTCTTCAAGCACCTGATGGAGATATTCTCCCGATATTTTCAGGCATATTCCCCGATAAAAGCCCATATATTCTTGGAATATATGTAGAGGTGAAATTTCAGACCTGGAGACGCTACTGACAGCTGTAACTACAGTATCAGTTACAACAAGACGAACAACAATGAAAAATCCTCCAGGCTTCAGAACGCAGCAAGAAAGATGTATCATAATATACGCCTGGCAAAATACTAGAGAGATTGATTCCAAATCTTCACATTGAGATAAATCCTTACGAAAGCAGAAATTTTGAGAAGGAAATTGGGTCAGCACTTGTCCAAGAGGCAGATCAACCAGGCTGTGATGATTACCTTGCAAAGAGGCAGTGAGGAGCGAGGAGAGGAAGGAAGGGTTGGGTAGAGGCAGGAAGGGATGGGTACAGGCAGGAAGGGATAGGTACAGGCAGGAAGGGATGGGTACAGGCAGGAAGGGATGGGTACAGGCAGGAAGGGATGGGTACAGGCAGGAAGGGATGGGTACAGGCAGGAAGGGATGGGTACAGGCAGGGAGGGATGGGTACAGGCAGGAAGGGATGGGTACAGACAGGGAGGGATGGGTACAGGCAGGAAGGGATGGGTACAGGCAGGGAGGGATGGGTACAGGCAGGAAGGGATGGGTACAGGCAGGGTGGGATGGGTACAGGCAGGGAGGGATGGGTACAGGCAGGAAGGGATGGGTACAGGCAGGAAGGGATGGGTACAGGCAGGAAGGGATGGGTACAGGCAGGGTGGGATGGGTACAGGCAGGGAGGGATGGGTACAGGCAGGAAGGGATGGGTACAGGCAGGGAGGGATGGGTACAGGCAGGGAAGGATGGGTACAGGCAGGGAGGGATGGGTACAGGCAGGGAGGGATGGGTACAGGCAGGGAGGGATGGGTACAGGCAGGGAGGGATGGGTACGTCATTTTATCAAAAATGGATATATCAGCAGTGTGCTGCCGACCTATTTTATATGATAGTCACACAGTGGAATCAAAGCTAACTACGATTCCCTGTCGTAGCCTATCACACAGGATGGGGCTCAGGCTGGATGGGATGGGGAGGGAGAGGGAGGGGATGTAGATGGAAAGAGGAATGGGGAGTGATGGGGAGGTAAGATCGTTGGGGAGAGCAGGAGAGGCAGTCTCACTGTTAGTTGTTAGCATTATTCACCTTAACCTTACCTAGTAATAAATCTCTTAAGCAATAAAGACTGGTGGTGGTGGTGGTGGTAGTGGTGGTAGTGGTGGTAGTGGTGGTAGTGGTGGTAGTGGTGGTAGTGGTGGTAGTGGTGGTAGTGGTGGTAGTGGTGGTAGTGGTGGTAGTGGTGGTAGTGGTGGTAGTGATGGTAGTGGTGGTAGTGATGGTAGTGGTGGTAGTGGTGGTAGTGGTGGTAGTGGTGGTAGTGGTGGTAGTGGTGGTAGTGATGGTAGTGGTGGTAGTGGTGGTAGTGGTGGTAGTGGTGGTAGTGGTGGTAGTGGTGGTAGTGGTGGTAGTAGTGGTAGTGGTGGTAGTGGTGGTAGTGATGGTAGTGATGGTAGTGGTGGTAGTGGTGGTATGGTGGTAGTATTTGGTTTAGTGGTGGTAGTGATGGTAGTGGTGGTAGTGGTGGTAGTGGTGGTAGTGGTGGTAGTAGTGGTAGTGGTGGTAGTGATCGTAGTGGTGGTAGTGGTGGTAGTGATGGTAGTGGTGGTAGTGGTGGTAGTGATGTAGTGAGGTGTGTGGTAGGGGGTGGTAGTGGTGGGTGGTGGTGGTGGTGGTGGTGGTGGTAGTGGTGGTGGTGGTGGTGGTGGTGGTAGTGGTGGTGGTGGTGGTGGTGGCAGTGATAGTCAGGTCAGCACTATACATACTCGCCACTATATATCTTCATCACACATACACAAATAACCCGCACACAATGGTAGTAGTGGTAGTGGTGGTAGTAGTGGTAGTAGTGGTAGTGGTGGTAGTAGTGGCAGTGGTGGTAGTAGTGGTAGTAGTGGTAGTGGTGGTAGTAGTGGCAGTGGTGGTAGTAGTGGTAGTAGTGGTAGTGGTGGTAGTAGTGGCAGTGGTGGTAGTAGTGGTAGTGGTGGTAGTAGTGGTAGTAGGGGTTTAGTAGTGGTAGTGGTGGTAGTAGTAAGGTAGTAGTGGTAGTAGTGGTACTGGTGGTAGTAGTGGTAGTAGTGGTAGTAGTGGTATTTAGTGGCAGTGGTGGTATTTAGTGGCAGTGGTGGTTAGTAGTGGTAGTAGTGGTAGTGGTGGTAGTAGTGGCAGTGGTGGTAGTAGTGGTAGTGGTGGTAGTAGTGGTAGTAGTGGTAGTAGTGGTAGTGGTGGTAGTAGTGGTAGTAGTGGTAGTAGTGGTACTGGTGGTAGTAGTGGTAGTAGTGGTAGTAGTGGTAGTAGTGGCAGTGGTGGTAGTAGTGGTAGTAGTGGTAGTAGTGGTAGTAGTGGTAGTGGTGGTAGTAGTGGTAGTAGTGGTAGTAGTGGTAGAAGTGGTAGTAGTGGTAGTAGTGGTAGTAGTGGTAGTAGTGGTAGTAGTGGTAGTAATGGTAGTAGTGGTAGTAGTGGTAGTAGTGGCAGTGGTGGTAGTAGTGGTAGTAGTGGTAGTAGTGGCAGTGGTAGTAGTAGTGGTAGTAGTGGTAGTAGTGGTAGTAGTGGTAGTAATGGTAGTAATGGTAGTAGTGGTAGTAGTGGTAGTAGTGGTAGTAGTGGTAGTAGTGGTAGTAGTGGTAGTGGTGGTAGTAGTGGTAGTGGTGGTAATAGTGGCAGTGGTGGTAGTAGTGGTAGTGGTGGTAGTAGTGGTAGTAGTGGTAGTAGTGGTAGTAGTGGTAGTACTGGTAGTAGTGGTAGTGGTGGTAGTAGTGGTAGTGGTGGTAGTGATGGTAGTGGTGGTAGTGATGGTAGTGGGGGTTTAGTGATGGTAGTAGTGGTAGTGGTGGTAGTAGTGGTAGTAGTTGGTAGTGGTGGTAGTGATGGTAGTAGTGGTAGTGATGGTAGTAGTGGTAGTGGTGGTAGTAGTGGTAGTAGTGGTAGTGATGGTAGTGATGGTAGTGGTGGTAGTGGTGGTAGTAGTGGTAGTGTTTGGTAGCAGTGGTAGTGATGGTAGCAGTGGTAGTGATGGTAGCAGTGGTAGTGGTGGTAGTAGTGGTAGTAGTGGTAGTGATGGTAGTGGTGGTAGTGGTGGTAGTGGTGGTAGTAGTGGTAGTAGTGGTAGTAGTGGTAGTAGTGGTAGTGATGGTAGTGGTGGTAGTGGTGGTAGTGGTGGTAGTGGTGGTAGTAGTGGTAGCAGTGGTAGTGGTGGTAGTAGTGGTAGTAGTGGTAGTGGTGGTACTCAGGTCAGCACTAAACACACTCACCATCTACTTGTCAAGATTTATTTCACATTTTCTGATATCCTGCTATTTTATCTCATTTTATTTTATGATAGACGTTATTTTCCATTCTTTGGGTTTTTGGTCCTTTATTACTCTGAAAATATTGAAAAATGTTTATTATATTCTGTCAATCATTGTGTGTGTACTCACCTAGTTGTACTCACCTAGTTGTACTCACCTAGTTGTACTCACCTAGTTGTACTAACCTAGTTGTACTCACCTAGTTGTACTCACCTAGTTGTACTCACCTAGTTGTACTCACCTAGTTGTACTCACCTAGTTGTACTCACCTAGTTGTACTCACCTAGTTGTACTAACCTAGTTGTACTCACCTAGTTGTACTCACCTAGTTGTACTCACCTAGTTGTACTCACCTAGTTGTACTAACCTAGTTGTACTCACTAGTTGTACTCACCTAGTTGTACTCACCTAGTTGTACTCACTATTGCACTCACCTAGTTGTACTAACCTAGTTGTACTCACCTAGTTGTACTCACCTAGTTGTACTCACCTAGTTGTACTCACCTAGTTGTACTAACCTAGTTGTACTCACCTAGTTGTACTCACGTAGTTGTACTCACCTAGTTGCACTCACCTAGTTGTACTAACCTAGTTGTACTCACCTAGTTGTACTCACCTAGTTGTACTCACCTAGTTGTACTCACCTAGTTGTACTCACCTAGTTTAGGTTGCTGGGGTCGAGTCCGAGCTCCTGGCCCCGCCTCTTCACTGATCGCTACTAGGTCACTCTCTCTGAACCATGAGCTTTATCGTACCTCTGCTTAAAGCTATGTATGGATCCTGCCTCCACTACATCGCTTCCCAAACTATTCCACTTACTGACTACTCTGTGGCTGAAGAAATACTTCCTAACATCCCTGTGATTCATCTGTGTCTTCAACTTCCAACTGTGTCCCCTTGTTACTGTGTCCAATCTCTGGAACATCCTGTCTTTGTCCACCTTGTCAATTCCTCTCAGTATTTTGTATGTCGTTATCATGTCCCCCCTATCTCACCTGTCCTCCAGTGTCGTCAGGTTGATTTCCCTTAACCTCTCCTAGTAGGACATACCTCTTAGCTCTGGGACTAGTCTTGTTGCAAACCTTAGCACTTTCTCTAGTTTCTTTACGTGCTTGGCTAGGTGTGGGTTCCAAACTGGTGCCGCATACTCCAATATGGGCCTAACGTACACGGTGTACAGGGTCCTGAATGATTCCTTATTAAGATGTCGGAATGCTGTTCTGAGGTTTGCTAGGCGCCCATATGCTGCAGCACGTGGGCGTGTGTGTGTGTGTGTGTGTGTGTGTGTGTGTAACTCTGTAAGATGGGCTTAATGTACAACTACAAGTAATTATACTATCAGACAGACAGACACAGACAGACAGACGGACGGACGGACAGAGAGAAATGAAGCAAAAGAGAGATGATAGAGCCAGGCTGGATGTTATATTCTTGAAGAATGATGAATTATGTGTCAGCAAGTTGAGAATGGCGCAAGATTATTACATGGAATGAGTGAGTGAGAGACAGACAGACAGACAGGCAGACAGACAGACAGACAGACAGACAGACAGACAGGCAGACAGACAGACAAACAGGCAGACAGTCAGACAGACAGACAGACAGGCAGACAGACAGACAGACAGACAAACAGACAGACAGACAAACAGACAGGCAGACAGACAGACAGACAGACAGACAGACAGACAGACAGACAGACAGACAGACAGACAGACAGACAGACAGGCAGACAGACAGACAGACAGGCAGACAGACAGACAGACAGACAGACAGACAGACAGACAGGCAGACAGACAGACAGGCAGACAGGCAGACAGACAAACAGACAGACAGACAGACAGACAGACAGACAGACAGACAGACAGACAGACAGAGAACATGGATCGTCGTAATTGCTCTTCACTATTATTATTATTATTATTATTATTATTATTATTATTATTATTAATAAGAATATTTTTGAAAAAGCTCTAAATACGTAGGGATCATACAGTGCCTGGGGACAATAAGGATCGACTCATATAAGGTAACATAAGTCCAATCCCTTGGATCAAGAGCCTCCCGGGGTCATCAAGACACCTCCATTGAAAATTGAAAATTCTGAATGTATATAGTATATATGCACATTATATACACTTGGGAATGTGTATTTCTCTGTGTATATTACATATTGTGGACACGATAACCTTGAATGGCGACTTATCTCACTGAACCGGAGACCATTGAACCTGACATCACTAAACCTGACATCACTGAATCTGACATCACTGAATCTGACATTAAATCTGACATCATTGAATCTGACATCACTGAACCTGACATCATTGAATCTGACATCACTGAACCTGACATCATTAAATTTAACATAACTAAACCTGACATCATTGAACCGGTTTTTTCGAGACTTATTTCAGAGAGCTTCAACATTTGGTTCATCTTTGCTGACAGAAGTCAGCTATTACACTACAAGACGGTCAATACAGGTCACTATAGGTCACTACAGATAACTATAGGTCACTGTAGGTCAATACAGGTGACTGCTGGTCACTATAGGTCACTGCAGGTCATTACAGGTCACTACGGTTCACTACAGATCACTACAGGTCATTACAGATCACTAAAGGTCATTACAGATCACTACAGGTCATTACATTCATTACAGGTCACTGCAGATCACTACATTCACTCCATGTCACTGCAAGTCACTACAGGTCACTACATTCAATACAGGTCACCGCAGGTCACTACAGGTAACATGAAAGTAGGAGAAAGAAATGAGTAAATGGGGAGACAAAAAGGGGGAGAGTGAGAAAAGAGGGAGAAAGAAATAAGGAGATAAGGTAGAATAAAGAAGGGATGGAGGGAGCGAGAAGGGAACTTAAGGATGATGGAAGAGAAGGGAAGGAAGGAAGGATGGAGGAAGTGGCACCATAGAGGGAGAGTAACGAAGATAAATATTAGGAAGGTGGAGCCAGGGCGATGAGAGGGATAATAAAAGTTAATGTGAGGGAGATGTGGCTACCGTGTTTGAGAGGGAGTGAGG
>NC_069459.1:21084568-21092068 GCF_026875155.1 Cherax quadricarinatus | reverse complement strand
GTTTCTCATGTCAAACACTGCAAGAAGGTCATCAAAGTCCCTCTGTATAAGGTGCTGGTTGAGGTCACCAACAATTATAATATGTTGACAATTGTGTTGTAGCAGAAGGGATCAATATTTTCCATTAGGAAGTTGATAGGGTCTGCATGTTGCCACTGAGGTCTGTACATTGCACATGCTAGTACAGAGGTACTAGTGTTTATACAGAGCTTTGAAGAACATCTTTTTCAAGATGTGTAGGGGTGGCAACATCAATGTGCGGCATGAACCTTTTAGAGAAGCACACAGCAACACCTCCTCCTTGCCCTTGCCTGTCTCTTTTTAAATCCATGGGGGGTAGCCAGCAATTCTTGCAAAATTTTTGGAGCCCTGTCATCCAAAATGTTTCAACAAACAGCTATAATGTCGGGGACGTCGAGTTGTTCACAATACCATGTGTGAGCTCTCCAACATTAGTAATAAAAACCTCTAATGTTGGCCGACAGGATGCTGATAGATGGCTCCTCATGATGAAGGGGGTCAGCTTGAGGTGGTGGGTGTGTAGGAATGTAAGGTGCCTGCCCCTTGAGAGAGGTAGGGTATGAGGCAGCTGCAGGATGTAGGTTGAGGTCTTGTATAAGGCACAATCCCCCTGCTGGGCTGGATAGGATTTAGCTAAGTGGGTTGACGTATGAGAGTGTTCACCAATTCAGAGTTTCCTGCTTGTTTGTTTGAGAACAGGTATCTAAACAGGTGGCCCTGTCTGTCAAGTTCCTTTTCTTCCGACACTGGTCCTCCTGATGCCTTTCTTGTAGCAGTAATTACACCTGGTATCTCGCCCGGGCGTTGTTGGCAGTGTGCCCCTTCCGGTGACAGCGAGAGCACAGCCTAGGTGCCTGGGAGGGTGGACGAGGATTTGTTGCACTTCCAGTGTTTTGCAGATTTGTCCTCAGATTCTGCCGCTGGAACTGTGTTAGTGGAGGGCGAGACGGCTGTAGATGTCTTCCTCCTCCACGTCCTCTTCCACGTCCTCTGCCCCGTCCTCTACCAGTTCTGACAGATGTGTCCCTGCTGTTCGTACTTTGGCGCAGTAGGTGATCAGGTGCAGTGATAGTTCCCTGATCATTAACTGCACCAATCTCTGGTAGAGAAACTCCTGGCTCAGAACTTGCTGATGAAGCACTCTCTCTCTCTCCTTCCTTTTCCTAGCCTATTCTATTCTACCCCTTCTAACCTCTACATCTGCTTTTCTCATCTTTTTCCCCATTCTTCCACCCCCCCTGACTCTCTTAATCTCTCTCCCATTCCTTCGTTAAGCACCCATTAATCCTTTGTCCATCCCTCGTAAAACACCCATTAATCTCTTACCCATCCCTGGTAAAAAACACCCATTAATACTTTACTCATCCCTCATAAAACACCCATTAATCCCTAACCCATCCCTGGTAAAACACCCATTAATACTTTACTCATCCCTCATAAAACACCCATTAATACTTTACTCATCCCTCATAAAACACCCATTAATCCCTAACCTATCCCTGGTAAAACACCCATTAATACTTTATCATCCCTCATAAAAACACCCATTAAACCTAACCCATCCTGGTAAAACACCCATTAATACTTTACTCATCCCTCATAAAATGCCCATAAATACTTTACTCATCCCTCATAAAACACCCATTAATACTTTACTCATCCCTCATAAAACACCCATTAATCCCTTACCCATCATTCATCAAAACATTTCCCTAACCCATTCCCCATCATTCACGAAACACTCCCTAACCCATCCATCTTCAACACGGTGAATAATAAGTGAATAATGACTCAGATTATTCATGGGAACGTGAGTGAAAGTGATGTAAAGTGAGAAAAATGACTTGCCTGTTTTATCCCTCTAATCTGATAGATGGTCACAGCATGATATATTGACCTGGTCATTTTCAGCTGCCGTAAATTAAAATGAAAATGACCCCCTGAAGATGAGCACTGTAATGTACAACGAACATGACCTGAGAATGAGAAAAGCAATTATATAGAGAATATGAGGAGGAAATTTGCTGAATGACGAGAAAATGAAACGAAAGTGACACATAAATTAACATAAATATGAGAATTAAATAAAGCGAATATGATATAGAGAAATAAAATAATGGAAAGAGAATGTTAAATAATTAAAGAAAATACAACTGTGAGTTGAGGATGAGACGAAAATGAGGTGAAAATGAGGTGAAAATGAGATGAACATGAGGTGAAAATGAGAACATGAGGTGAACGTGATATAAACATGAGGTGAAAATAAGGTGATGAGATGAACATGAGGTGAAAATGAGAACATGAGGTGAAAGTGAGGTGAAAATGAAATAAACATGAGGTGAAAATAAGGTGATGAGACGAATATGAGGTGAAAATGTTAACTTGAAGTGAACATGAAGTGAAAATGAGGTGAACATGAGGTCAAATAAAGCGAAAATGAGGAAGATGATGCGAGGGAGGGATGGGAGGGGGAGGGGGGTAGGGGCTCCCTCTGGCTGAGATGTTATAAATATGAAAGTGAACCAGGAGCTTCCTCTCTCCCTTCCTCCCTCACTCCCTCCCTCACTCTCTCCCTTCCTCCCTCCCTCACTCTCTCCCTCTCTCCCTCACTCACTCCCTCCCTCCCTCCCTCACTCCCTCCCTCCCTTCCTCCCTCCCTCACTCCCTCCCTCCCTCCCTCACTCTCTACCTTCCTCCTTCCCTCCCTCACTCTCCTCCCTCTCTCCCTCACTCTCTCACTCTCTCCCTCCCTCCCTCCCTCCCTCACTTTCTCCCTTCCTCTATTTCCCCCTCTACTCCCCCCCTCCCTCCTCCTTTCAACCAGGCTGTACTTACCTGCTTGTGGTTGCAGGGTCGAGTCACAGCTCCAGCCCCTCACAACTACACAATAAATAATATAAAAAATAATTCAAAGCCATCAACAATATTTTGAGTTTTTTTTTTCATGGGGGTTTAAATTAGTTTTTTTTTATCATATATAAATCCAGTTTTATCACTGGAGTCCAAAATCAAATTTGGTTTTAATTAGTTCTGATGCCTCACCGGGAGATATAATTCTGGAATTATTCAATTATCTTACTGTGTACAAGTAGTTACAGTGAATTATCTCGGGAATTATCAGTGGAATTATTAAATATTTTATTGGACTGTGATTCCTTGATAATCCACGAAATTTTCGATATGACAGAACTACGAAAAATAATCTATGTAAATAATTTCTCAGACATAAAAAATTGATAATAATGATAATAAAATAATAATAATAATAATAATAATAATAATAATAATAATAATAATAATAATAATAATAATAATAACAACAATAATAATAAAACAATAAAACAATAAAATTAATAATAATAATAATTATAATATTAAAAGCAAGAATAATAATAATAATAATAATGAAAAAAAATAATATAACTAAATTAATAATAATTATTAAAATTATGATAATAAAATAATAATAATAACGACAATAAAATAGAGCTTAAGAAAGCACAAATAAAATAGAGTTGAGACAGGCGACAGGAACTAACTAACTAGTGAATTAAATTGTTAAGTTTGTGAAGTTAGAGCTGCTGGGAGGGTAGACTTGTCTCTCACCTCAACGGAGACCAACAGAAAGTTTGGGATAAGCAAGACAACGGGAAGTGTCTGTTGACATGGTGGAGCCTCAAAGAAAATGGTTTGTGTCTAAATGGCTGGAGGTCAAAGAAAATGGTTTGTGTCTAAGTGGCTGGAGGTCAAAGAAAATGATTTGTGTCTAAGTGGCTGAAGACCAAAAAAATGGCTTGTGTCTTAGTGGCTAGAGGCCAAAGAAAATGGGAAGCTGTGCTGTAAAAGCAGGAATGTTAAGTGATAACATTGATATTGTGATGAATATGAGTGACAGGAGAGTGTAAGTCAGCACCATCTATGAGTCAGCTCCCTAACTCACCTGGTGGTCTGAAGATTTTCTTCGGACTATTTACCCCTAGTGGGATTACCCCTAGGGGGGATCGACACCATACCTAACCCTTCTAGGGTAGGGTAGGTGCCTGAGCCCGAGCCTATAGCTCATAAGACTGTCATTCCCATTTGCCCCTTTGGGGCTGGGATGGCAGACCAGAGAGGCCTAGCTTGTGGCTAGGCCTGGGGACAGTTGGTCCCAAAGATGAGGAGGTACTTGTGCCTCCTCCCATGGGAGACTTAGGTCTCAGACACTCCCTAAAGAGGGAGCCAAGGCCGGGCCACCACTTGGAAAGGGCCCGGGCCGGGAGAATACCGGCTAATCTTTACCTAACCTAACCCTAGGGGGATTAATTATTAACCCCCTCAGGGGGTTAATAATTAGAAGATCGTTGAATTATTAACCACTTGGGTTAATAGTTGTATTGTCAGGATGTCATTAGATTTTAGTTCCATTAGGGGTCCCCAGGGACGAATCTGCTAAGAAACTAACGAGGCTTAAACTTCAGGGCCCCTAATCCCTGAGGGGCCCAAGTAACCACTTTAGTTCACATTGTTTAAAAATTTTGGGTCTGCTATATGAGATGGAGTTTTTGAAAAATAATAATATTAATGATATCGTGTGATTCAATACAAAATAATAATTAAGATGAACATTAACAGGTTAGTGAAGACTCATGAAATCTGGTTGTTGCTGGTTGTGAAGGTGTCTCCATAACAGTTCAAGTTTGAGGGCCACAGAGAATGTAGGTCTGCCTCTGGGAGCAGCAAGTTACAGGAAATGTGATTGACGTTACTACTCTCCGAGGGTTCGAACCCCGGTCCCTTCATGGATGAGTTGAGGCGGCTACTAACCGTGCTGCTTACTGCTTACTGCCTACTCCTTACTGCTTCCTCCAATTCACGAAATCTTTGGCTGTTTTCAAGAGGGCACTGATAGGTTTCTCATGACAATTTCTAATCAGCTAGGTTGACTGTATGCAACTGGTACCAACAGCCTGGTTGATCACGACCAGGCGGAGACCCATAAATCGAGGCAAGGTATACTCGAAGCCTGTTTAGTTATCAGTAGGGATTTCTTTTCTGTTTAATATAAACCTCTCGTGTCAAGCTCTTCTTTAGGGGATTCCTGCAGTTATTTAGCTTAGTGTTATTCCTCTAAACCCACATGTTTAAAGTTGGATCGTCCAAACTGTGAGGATAAGTGAGGGTAAGGTTGTTAACATATTATAGTTACGACCCCTCAAGGAAGGTTCCTTGATGTTGGTGAGGGGCTCTTGATTTAGGGAATTGGATCTGTGCTCCAGTTCCCCGAATTAAGCCTGAATGCCTTCCACATCACCCCTCCCCCCTTCAGGCGCTGCATAATCCTCCGGGTTTAGCGCTTCCCCCTTGATTATAATAATAATAATAATAATTATAGTTACGACTAAAATAGTCACTCGTTCATCATGTCCAGCAGTCAACTCTGATAGCTTTTCCTCTCGCGGTTCACTGACTGTCAACATTTTGACTCCATGACCTTACTGTATTAGCGAATTTTATTGACATTATTTCTTGAAATGATCAGAAAAAACGAGATCCGTCTCTTGCATTACCTCTCGCCTCTTCACCTGACCTGGCTTCAGGCTTTCTCCCCATCAGATCTATCTCCTGGTTTTCTCCTTACTTGACCTGTTTTCTGACTTTCTCCTGATCCCCCAGAAAGATAATTCTGGATAAAAACGACTCGTGGCAAGATAATTCCCAGTAAGATAGCAAGATAATGTTCTCCAGGAGGGCGCCCGGCAAAATAAGGTCAGAGTGCAAAGTATAGCCAGTACAAGTCTCACCCTTAAGGCGGACATACAGTGTCTGGCGATTGCAGCAGAGAACTGAGAGATGAATTTTTGATGTGGATGCTGCGACCAGTGATGGGTGGGGAGTGAGTAGCGAGGGAGTGGGGAGCAGAGAGGTGGGGAAGTGAGAAGCGGGGAGTAGACTGGTTAGTGGGGGCTGGGTGTTGGGGAAGGTAGGAGTTGTTACAGTCGTCTTTCTCTAAAAAGTGGTGAGATGATATCAGCAGAGGGTAAGTCTGGGATCTGGTCGCCACGACAAGAAGGTTTATGTTCTAATTATTGATCCTGTTCAATGTGTGTGTGTGTGTATGCGTGGGCATGTGTGTGTGTGTGTGTGTGTGGGGTGTGTGTGTGTGTGTGTGTGTGTGTGTGTGTGTGTGTGTGTGTGTGTGTGTGTGTATGCGTGGGTATGTGTGTGTGTGTGTGTGTGTGTGTGTGTGTGTGTGTGTTTTGTGTGTGTGTGTGTGTGTGTGTGTTTTGTGTGTGTGTGTGTGTGTGTGAAGTGGGGTTCGCCAACGTATACGTTCCCCTTGTTCTGTTCTATGGTTTCGGTGAGGTGGACAATAACTGTCTTTAAACGCCTCTGTTCCACCTGTGTCGCACCATTGTGTGTCTGTGAATGGGATATGATTTAAAATACATAAATAATCTGCACATAGGAGAGAGGACCTTACGACAACGTTTCGGTCCCATATATATATCGGAAGCAAGAGTACTCATGATAGTAGTTATCTCTCAGAAAGCAATAGGTTTTGCTCACATGGTGTGGGCCCAGAAAGTGTGGCCCAGAAGGTGTGGCCCAGGTGTGGCCCAGAAGGTGTGGCCCAGGTGTGACCCAGAAGGTGTGGCCCAGGTGTGGCCCAGAAGGTGTGGCCCAGGTGTGGCCCAGAAGGTGTGGCCCAGGTGTGGCCCAAAAGGGTGTGGCCCAGGTGTGGCCCAGAAGGTGTGGCCCAGTGTGGCCCAGAAGGTGTGCCCAGGTGTGGCCCAGAAGGTGTGGCCCAGGTGTGGCCCAGAAGGTGTGGCCCAGGTGTGGCCCAGAAGGTGTGGCCCAGGTGTGGCCCAGAAGGTGTGGCCCAGGTGTGGCCCAGAAGGTGTGGCCCAGAAGGTGTGGTCCAGAAGGTGTGGTCCAGAAGGTGTGGCCCAGAAGGTGTGATCCAGAAGGTGTGGTCCAGAAGGTGTGGCCCAGAAGGTGTGGCCCAGAAGGTGTGGTCCAGAAGGTGTGGCCCATAAGGTGTGGCCCAGAAGGTGTGGCCCAGAAGGTGTGGCCCAGAAGGTGTGGCCCAGGTGTGGCCCAGAAGGTGTGGCCCAGAAGGTGTGGTCCAGAAAGTGTGGCCCAGAAGGTGTGGCCCAGAAAGTGTGGCCCAGAAGGTGTGGCCAGACTTACACTAAGAAACAGTTGGGGAATACTTCCATGTTTTGGTTAGTGTGGTAATTCACTTATGGTTCTCCTCCACTTTACAACTTTCACAAGTTTAGGGAACGTGATGTTGGAGGGGGTGTTGGAGGGGGTGTTGGAGGGGGTGTTGGAGGGGGTGTTGGAGGGGGGTTTGGAGGGGGTGTTTTGGAGGGGGTGTTGGGGGGGGTGATAGAAGGGTGTTGGAGGGGGTGATGGAGGGGGTGTTGGAGGGGTGTTGGAGGGGGTGTTGGAGAGGGTGTTGGATGGGGTGTTGAAGGGGGTATTGGATGGGGT
>NC_069459.1:21074568-21079568 GCF_026875155.1 Cherax quadricarinatus | reverse complement strand
TAAAAATTATTTTTAAATTTTTTATCCCCATCATGCTCTTATCAAATAAGTAAAAAATTTTCGGGTTTGTTTTAAACCGCAAGACTCTTCTTGCCGATTTGGGAAGCGAAAATTTGTGTATGCAAAAAAAACGAAAAAAACGTTCCCGAAAACCCAACAAAAAAAAAATATTTCAATTTTTTTGTTTTTTATAAAAATTTTTTTTTTGTAAATTTATTATTACAACCCCGGAGTCCCGAAAGGGCCTTTTTATCCAGGGTGTAAAGGGAGCAAAATAAACCCCAGCAGAAAAAATTTTGGGTTTAAAATTAAACCTTTACCAAGTAAGGGAACCCGAATTATTACACAAAATACACAAAGTAAAAACAATAGGTAACAAGGCAAAAAAGAAACCCTGAAAAGTAACTTGCTTCGTCCAGCTCTAAATGGGGAAAACAAGGGCAGACAGGTTTTTTTTGTGCCCCCCAACAAACCCCTGCCCATTTTTCAAAACCATCTTTTTCATTGGCAAACCTGGTTTCGGATTAATCGAAAGGGGGGGCCCCATCGTTTAACCCCCAGTAAATGGTTCTCTGGTTAGGGTGGTTTTCATGCGCCGAAAGAAGGTTTCGGGAAATCTTTGCAAAGCCAACTTATCTAAAATATAAATTTTGTTGGATTAGGGGTAAATTAAAAATTTCGCTTGTTATAAATAAGGTTTGGTTAAGTTTTAAGGTTCTTTTGGAAAAAAAATTTTTAATTTTCAAAATAAACATAAATGGGAAAAAAATTTTTCTATAAATTTTATATAAAATAAATATAAAAATTTAAAAATTATATAAATATATATAATATATATAAAATATATATATATAATATATAATTTATATTATATATATATAAATTTTATAATTTTATATATATAAATTATATATAATATATATAAATATATATAAATTATATATATAAAATATATATATTTAATATGTTTTTATTACAAATTTTTTCAAACCTTTTTTTTTTAAAATTTTAATTAAATTTCCCATCTAAAAATTTTTTAAATTTTTTATTTTGGGTCCCAAAAAAATAAATGTTTCCTTTGGGTTTAAATTTTTCGAAAAAGTGGGCATTGTATTGGCAGTCAGGGTTTTTTCCTTTCCCCTCCAAAACTCACTACTTTAAAAAAAATTTCCAGCTACTGGGTAAAAGATGAAAAGACCTTTTCAATAGAAAAACAAATTTTATGCCACTGGGTTTTTAAAAATTTTTTTTTTTAAAAAATAAAAGTGGGCGCGAGGGTGGTATTTTACATGGGGAATTTAACTTTGTTGAAAAAAACCCCGGGGATTGTTGTGGGTTTTTTTTATGAATTTAGGAGTTCATTTCTCTCTCTCCCTCTCTCTCTCTCTCTCTTTTTCCTCTCTCTCTCTCTCCCCTCTACTCTTTTTTCTTCTCTTTTCCGTTTTTCTCTCCTCTCTCTCTCCTCTCTCTATTTTCAAGATTGCAAAATGCAGTTTTGCAGCGCTCAAAGAGGGGGTGTAGTGTAGTCTGGGAAAAGGGGACAGCTGTGACTGACAATTTCCTCAGCTTGTGTGAAGTTACCGCTGCCCCCCACGAGCCCCTTTACAATGTTGCTCCCCAAAATTTTTAAGATGACAAAAAACGCAAACTTTCCAAAATTTTTTTTTTGGAGGGGGGGGAGGGGGTTTGGGGGAGTGAACAAGGGGGGAAATGGGGAGGGGGAAATGGGGAGGGGAGGGGGGGGGAGGTGGGGGGGAGGAGGGGGGGAGCGGATGGGGAGGAAGTTGGGAGGGGGAGTGGGGGGAGGGGAGTGGGGAAAATTAGTGTTGATGGAACTGTGGGGGAAAAACCCTCCCCCCCTTTTTTTTTTCGGTTAAAATACTGGGATTGATTTCCAAAGGGGTTTTTCCTCTCGAAATTTTGAAATGGGCTCCCTTTTTCCCCTTCCCTCTCACTCCCCCCCTCTTTCTACTCCCCCTCTCTCCTTTTCTCCCTTTTCCTCCCTCTCTCTCTCTTTTCCTCTCTCTCTCCCCTCTCTCCTCCCTCTCTCCTTTTCTCACGGAAGCCTCAAAACAAATCTCCAAACTCAAAATTTTTTGCACAAACTCCCCACGTATTTAAAAAACATAAATCACCCCCAAAATTCCCCGGAAAATTCCCTTTAAAATAAATTAAATTTTTTTGTCTGCACAAATAAAAAAAAATAATTGTTAAATTTTTTTAAAAAAGATATAAATATATATAAACCCTATATAATAAAATATATATATATATATATAAAAATAAATATATTTTTAAAAAATATAAAAAATATATATAAAATAATATTATATAAATATATAACCTATATATAATAAAACATAAAAATATATATTTTATATATTTATATATATATATATATAAATATTTTATATATATAGTAAAAATATATATATTAAATATATATATAAAAGAAAAAGAGAGAGAGAGAGAGAAGAGAGAGGGGAGAGAGAAGAGAAAGAGAGGGGGGGGAAAAGAGAGAAATGAGTTTATTTGGGAGATAGGAAAATTTTTTTTTACCCCACATTGTTTTCAGGAAATTGGGGCGTCCCGGGGAGGGGGAGGCAGTAGCAAAAAGGAAAGGGGGGCCAGGGGCTATGCTCCCATCCCCCCAACCCACAAATAGTGGGTAAAATAGCTAAGTAACACACACACACACACACAAACAAAAAAAAACACACACACACACACACACACAACAACACCACACACACACGCACCCAAACACGCACAAAAACACACCCAAAACAAAACACGCACGGACAACACACCACGCACACACACATACACACCCCCACCCCACACACACAAAACACCCCACACCACCCACACACAAAACACACGCCATTCACACACACACACACACAAAACCCCACAAAAACACAAAACACACCCCACACGCAACACACACACACACACAAACACACATTTCACACGCACAGCACAACACACCCCAAAAACACACACAGTGCTGTTTCTGGTAAATTTTTGAACGACATAAAGGAAGGAATAGACTCTGAGGGGTCCCCCGTTGCAGAGACGTGAAGTTGATGGGGAAAAATTTACCGATCCCAAGACCAGGGAGAACTACAAAGGGAAACTTTGGGCAGGCCCGCAGACCTGGTCCACAATTGGCTCCCGGAGTTTAATCCCACCAAGTGCAAATTTATGAAGTTTGGGGGAAGGGGAAAAGAAAGGCCCCCAGAAAGGAGTACATCTAGGGGGGCAGACACACAAACCTCAAAATCAAGGGGAAAAAGATTTTTGGGGTAAGGTTTTAAAAAAAAACCCCCGGCCCCATTCCTGAACGCAAAATCAACCAAATAACTGCTTGCAGCATATTGGGGGCCCTAGCAAACCTCAGAACACCCCTTTTCCCACATCCCCTTTAAAAAGGAAACAATTCAGGACCCCGTACAACCGTTTCTTGGCCCAATTGGAGAGCGGGACCATTTGGAACCCCCCAAACCCACCAAGCCGTGAAGAAACAAAAGAAATGCAAAGGATTTGCAACAAGACTAATCCCAGAGCTAAAGGTAGTCCTACGAGGAGAGGTTAAGGGAAATCAACCTGACGAAAACGGGAGAACAGAGAGATAGGGGGGACATGTAACGACAAACAAAATACTGAGGGGAAATTTGACAAGGGACAAAGACAGGATTTCCAGAGATTGGACACAGTAACAAGGGGGACACAGTTGGAAGCTGAAGACACAGAGAACCCACAGGGATGTTAGGAAGTATTTTTTCCCAGCCACAGAGTAGTCCAGTAAGGGAATAGTTTTGGGTAGCGATGTAGTGGAGGCAGGATCCATACATAGCTTTAAGCGAGGTATGATAAAGCTCCCGCTCAGGGAGAGTGACCTAGTAGCGATCAGTGAAGAGGCGGGGCCGGGAGCTGGGCCCTCGACCACCCCGCAAACCTAAACTAGGTGAGTACAACTAGGTAGTACACATACACACACAACGCACACACACACACACACACACACACACATACACACACACACGCACACACACACAAAACACACACACACACAAAACACACACACACACACACACACCCATCAACACAAACCCCACCTACAACCAAAAGCCCCAATAGGCCCCCACCAAGGGCCCTTCCTCCTCCCCCAACCCCAAAATTCTTGCATGACCACAATGATAGAAAAGAAACTAAAGGTTTGGTACAACAAACGCGGATGGAATAATGAATAAACATGAGGAGTGGAATGAAAGAATCAGTAAAAAATCCCCAGACATCATAGCAGTCACAGAAACAAAACTCGCTGAGACAATAACAGACACAATCTTCCCAACGGGAAATATCAGATCCGAGGAAAGATAGAAGGAGTAGAGGGGGGGAGGGGTGCACTGCTCATAAAACAACCGATGGGATTTGGGGAAAAATGGAAGGCATGGACATGATTGGAGAAAGAGACTACATTGTAGGTACAATTCAGCCCGGAGAACATAAAGTAGTAAATGGAGGATGTATAACCCACCACAAACTGCAGGAGGCCAAGAGAGGAGTACGAAGAAAACAACAGGGTGATGGTGGACACCCCTGGCTGAGGTGCCAAGAAGAGCTCACTCGAGCAGAGCAAAGTTACTGGTAATGGGCGATTTCAACCACAGGGAAGATCGACTGGGAAAACCTGAGCCACATGGGGGTCCCCGAAACAGGAGGGCCAAGATGATGGATATGGTACTTGAAAACCTCATGCATCAAAAATGCCCAGGGACACAACCAGAGAGAGGGGGGAGGATGAGCCCAAGACTGGATCTTGTGTTCACCCTGAGCAGTTCAGACCATTGGGACATCACTTATGAGAGGCCCCTTGGAGCTACCCGATCATGTGGTTCTGAGTTTTGACTATAATAGAGTTACAAGTGGAGAAGGTAACAGGAACTAAAGGGGGACAGGCCCAAACTATAAAAGGGGGGACTACACAGGTATGA
>NC_069459.1:21032068-21069568 GCF_026875155.1 Cherax quadricarinatus | reverse complement strand
ATAACTCCCTAAGTTTTTAAGTAACTAGTTATAGAGTGAAGAATAAATAACTTCCCAGGTGAGTGTAACAAAGGTAATAATTTCACGGGAGTTATTCTCAACAGGAGCCTTAACTTTAGTGTTCGTGAATCCTCTTAATTCCCTGGGATTACGGATTACCTTGGAGGTGCGTTGTAGAGCGTGTGTCCAGACTGCTGTAGAGTCTGTGAAGTGTTGTAGATCGTGTGTCCAGACTGCTGTAGAGTCTGTGAAGTGTTGTAGATCGTGTGTCCAGACTGCTGTAGAGTCTGTGAAGTGTTGTATAGCGTGTGTCTAGACTGCTGTAGAGTCTGTGAAGTGTTGTAGAGCGTGTGTCCAGACTGCTGTAGAGTCTGTGAAGTGTTGTAGAGCGTGTGTCCAGACTGCTGTAGAGTCTGAGAAGTGTTGTATAGCGTGTGTCTAGACTGCTGTAGAGTCTGTGAAGTGTGTGAAACGTGTGTCCAGACTGCGTAGAGTCTGTGAAGTGTGTAGATCGTGTGTCCAGACTGCTGTAGAGTCTGTGAAGTGTTGTATAGCGTGTGTCCAGACTGCTGTAGAGTCTGAGAAGTGTTGTATAGCGTGTGTCTAGACTGCTGTAGAGTCTGTGAAGTGTTGTAGAGCGTGTGTCCAGACTGCTGTAGAGTCTGTGAAGTGTTGCATAGCGTGTGTCCAGACTGCTGTAGAGTCTGTGAAGTGTTGTAGAGCGTGTGTCCAGACTGCTGTAGAGTCTGTGAAGTGTTGTATAGCGTGTGTCCAGACTGCTGTAGAGTCTGTGAAGTGTTGTATAGCGTGTGTCCAGACTGCTGTAGAGTCTGTGAAGTGTTGTATAGCGTGTGTCCAGACTGCTGTAGAGTCGTGAAGTGTTGTATAGCGTGTGTCCAGACTGCGTGTAGAGTCGTGAAGTGTTGCATAGCGTGTGTCCAGACTGCTGTAGAGTCTGTGAGTGTTGTAGAGCGTGTGTCCAGACTGCTGTAGAGTCTGTGAAGTGTTGTATAGCGTGTGTCCAGATGCTGTAGAGTCTGTGAAGTGTTGTTAGAGCGTGTGTCCAGACTGCTGTAGAGTCTGTGAAGTGTTTGTATAGCGTGTGTCCAGGCTGCTGTAGAGTCTGTGAAGTGTTGTATAGCGTGTGTCCAGACTGCTGTAGAGTCTGTGAAGTGTTGTATAGCGTGTGTCCAGACTGCTGTAGAGTCTGTGAAGTGTTGTATAGCGTGTGTCCAGACTGCTGTAGAGTCTGTGAAGTGTTGCATAGCGTGTGTCCAGACTGCTGTAGAGTCTGTGAAGTGTTGTATAGCGTGTGTCCAGATTGCTGTAGAGTGTGTGAAGTGTTGTATAGCGTGTGTCCAGATTGCTGTAGAGTCTGTGAAGTGTTGTATAGCGTGTGTCCAGACTGCTGTAGAGTCTGTGAAGTGTTGTATAGCGTGTGACCAGACTGCTGTAGAGTCTGTGAAGTGTTGCATAGCGTGTGTCCAGACTGCTGTAGAGTCTGTGAAGTGTTGCATAGCGTGTGTCCAGACTGCTGTAGAGTCTGTGAAGTGTTGCATAGCGTGTGTCCAGACTGCTGTAGAGTCTGTGAAGTGTTGCATAGCGTGTGTCCAGACTGCTGTAGAGTCTGTGAAGTGTTGTATAGCGTGTGACCAGACTGCTGTAGAGTCTGTGAAGTGTTGCATAGCGTGTGTCCAGACTGCTGTAGAGTCTGTGAAGTGTTGCATAGCGTGTGTCCAGACTGCTGTAGAGTCAGTATGATGTTGTGGTTGTTGCTACAGGCTACAACAAACTCACTAAAATGCTGTACTTGTAATATTGTCATCTTACAACTCTCATTACAAGTTGTTGTTTTTTCTCCTGTACTTTCGCCTCTACCCTTTCGCGTCATGGAAAGTTGGCTCCAGTTCCTGGGATCATGAGCCCTCCATCAACCACCCCATAAAGAGGACAGAGAAAATCATTCACAACTTTTCCTCTCCTCACACATTCACTGCTCCACGTAAAAAAAATCTCACAACCAGAAAGCAAAGATTTTCACTGTTGTTTTATACACCGGATCATTCACTGTTTTACAAATAAAGTCAGAGGTTTTTTCAATATCCGGGTTATTTATTTATTGAAATGGCGGGAGAGGGGTTTTTTGAGTGGTTCATTGTGTGGATTTTTGGAAAGTCATGTAGGGCGGGGCATTATTCCAGAGGGTAAACATATGCCCTCTGCCAATGTTTTTTTTTACTGTCTCCCCTACCAAGGTACTTCAGTGGTATTTTTGGTGGAAATTTTGGTGGTTGGAGTACCCAGCCTGGTTGTTAATTAGGTTTGAAGCTTATCTACTGCACGATGGTTGTTAAGGTAGTTAATCTTCTGAAAGTTTGTATCGAAGAGGGTTTAATACGTTAAATAAACATTGAACTCTCAGTGTATATACACTGTGAGATACACACTTGTCAGTGTATATACACTGTGAGATACACACTTGTCAGTGTATATACACTGTGAGATACACACTTGTCAGTGTATATACACTGTGAGATACACACTTGTCAGTGTATATACACAGTGAGATATACACTTATCGGTGTATATACACTGTGAGATTCACATTTATCAGTGTATATACACTGAAATACATACCTCTTAATGTATACATACACTGTCTTGCATGGTAGAATGGACTGCGAAATATTCGAGTATATACACGAATATCCGTGTATGAGCGAGCACTAGGCTATACAGGCATGTGTGGATCTTGGCATGTATGCATGTGCGTGTACATGGACTTGCGTGTGTACGACTTTAGTATCTCCCATGTAGGTAAATATTGAAGAGTGTGCATTCTCCAGCATGTGCGTTTAATACTGGTGTACACATGTCTCTAGAAACCTGTTGTTGCGTGTACACGTACGTGTATTTTCATTTATGTGCGGGTGTGAATGTACGTGTGCGTGTCGTTAATTGTCAATGTGTACATTTATATCAGTGATTGTCAGTGTAACGACCAGGATAACAGGAGAGTTAGGAGTGATACTGCAGTGAGACGGAGGGAGGGAGGGAAGGAGGGAGGGTGGTAGGGAGAGAGGGAGGGAGGGAGGGAAGGAGGGAGGGAGGGAAATAGGGAGGAGGAGGGAAGGAAGGAAAGAGAGATGGCTAACGAGAGAAAAAGAATGAACAAGAAAAAGACTAGAAGCAACAGCAACATCAATCACTCACAGCCACATCAACCACTCACAGCCACATCAACCACTCACAGCCACATCAACCATTCACAGCCACATCAACCACTCACAGCCACATCAACCACTCACAGCCACATCAACCACTCACAGCCACATCAACCATTCACAGCCACATCAACCACTCACAGCCACATCAACCACTCACAGCCACATCAACCATTCACAGCCACATCAACCACTCACAGCCACATCAACCACTCACAGCCACATCAACCACTCACAGCCACATCAACCATTCACAGCCACATCAACCACTCACAGCCACATCAACCACTCACAGCCACATCAACCACTCACAGCCACATCAACCATTCACAGCCACATCAACCACTCACAGCCACATCAACCACTCACAGCCACATCAACCACTCACAGCCACATCAACCACTCACAGCCACATCAACCATTCACAGCCACATCAACCACTCACAGCCACATCAACCATTCACAGCCACATCAACCACTCACAGCCACATCAACCACTCACAGCCACATCAACCATTCACAGCCACATCAACCACTCACAGCCACATCAACCACTCACAGTCACATCAACCACTTACAGTCACATCAACCACTCACAGCCACATCAACCACTCACAGCCACATCAACCACTCACAGCCACATCAGCCACTCACAGTCACATCAACCACTCACAGTCACATCAACCACTCACAGCCTCATCAACCACTCACAGCCACATCACCCACTCGCAGCCACATCAATCACTCACAGCCACATCAGATACTTACAGCCACATCAACCACTCACAGTCACATCAACCACTCACAGCCACATCAACCACTCACAGCCACATCAACCACTCACAGCTACGTCAACCACTCACAGCCACATCAACTACTCACAGTCACATCAACCACTCACAGCCACATTAACCACTCACAGCCACATCAATCACTCACAGCCACATCAACCACTCACAGCCATATCAGCCACTCACAGCCACATCAATCACTTTCAGCCACATCAGATACAGCCACATCCACTCACAGCCACATTAACCACTCACAGCCACATCAACTACTCACAGCCACATCAACCACTCACAGCCACATCAACCACTCACAGTCACATCAAACACTCACAGTCACATCAACCACTCACAGCCACATCAACCACTCACAGCCACATCAACCACTCACAGCCACATCAAACACTCACAGCCACATCAACCACTCACAGCCACATCAACCACTCACAGCCTCATCAACCACTCACAGCCACATCATCCACTCACAGTCACATCAACCAATTACAGCCACATCAACCACTCACAGCCACATCAACCACTCACAGCCACATCAACCACTCACAGCCACATCAACCACTCACAGTCACATCAACCACTCACAGTCACATCAACCACTCACAGCCACATCAACCACTCACAGCCACATCAACCAGTCACAGCCACATCAACCACTCACAGCCACATCAACCACTTACAGCCACATCAACCAATCACAGCCACATCAACCACTCACAGCCACATCAACCACTCACAGCTACATCAACCATTCACAGCCACATCAACCACTCACAGCCACATCAACCACTCACAGCCTCATCAACCACTCACAGCCACATCATCCACCCACAGCCACATCAACCACTCACAGCCACATCAACCACTCACAGCCACATTAACCACTCACACCCACATCAATCACTCACAGTCACATCAACCACTCACAGCCACATCAACCACTCAGAAGACATCAACCACTCACAGCCACATCAACCACTCTCTGCCTCATGAACCACTCAGAAGACATCAACCACTCACAGCCACATCAACCACTCACAGCCACATCAATCACTCAGAAGACATCAACCACTCACAGCCACATCAACCACTCTCTGCCTCATGAACCACTCAGAAGACATCAACCACTCACAGCCACATCAACCACTCACAGCCACATCAACCACTCACAGCCACATCAACCTCTCACAGCCACATCAACCACTCACAGACACATCAACAACTCACAGCCAAATCAACCACTCACAGCCACATCAACCACTCAGAAGACATCAACCACTCACAGCCACATCAACCACTCAGAAGACATCAACCACTCACAGCCACATCAACCACTCACAGCCACATCAACCACTCAGAAGACATCAACCACTCACAGCCACATCAACCACATCAACTACTCAGAAGACATCAACCACTCACAGCCACATCAACCACTCACAGCCACATCAACCACTCACAGCCACATCAACCACTAACAGTCACATCAAACACTCACAGCCACATTAACCACTCACAGCCACATCAACCACTCATAGTCACATGAACCACTCACAGCCACATCAACCACTCACAGTCACATCAAACACTCACAGCCACATTAACCACTCACAGCCACATCAATCACTCGCAGCCACATCAACCACTCACAGCCACATCAATCACTCAGAAGACATCAACCACTCACAGCCACATCAACCACTCACAGCCACATCAACCACTCACAGCCACATCAACCACTCAAAGCCACATCAACCACTCACAGCCACATCAACCACTCACAGCCACATCAACCACTCATAGTCACATCAACCACTCACAGCCACATCAACCACTCACAGCCACATCAACCACTCACAGCCACATCAACCACTCACAGCCACATCAACTCAACAACTTCCCCTTAAATTTTCTTTATTACATGCTTTAAAAATAAAAATAATTGTGTAATTATTTAATTAAGAGAGACTCAGTGTGTGGGGGAGGGGGGAGAAGTGGGGGGGAGGGGGGAGAGTGGGGGGGGGAGGGGGGAGAGTGGGAGTGGAGGGGGAGAGTGGGGGGGGGGGAGGGGAGGAGGGTGTTGGGAGGGGAGGGGGAGAGAGGGAGGGGAGGGGGAGAGTGGGGGGGAGGGGAGGGGAGGGAGGGGGAGAGTGGGGGGGGAGGGGAGAGTGGAGGGGAGGGGAGGAGAGTGGGGGGGAGGGGGAGAGTGGGAGGGGAGGGGGAGAGTGGGGAGGGAGGGGAGTGAGTGGAGGGAGGGAGAGTGGGAGGGGAGGGGGAGAGTGGGAGGGGAGGGGGTGAGAGTGGGAGGGGAGGGGGAGGAGTGGGAGGGGAGGGGGGAGAGTGGGGGAGGGGGGGAGGGAGAGTGGGAGGGGAGGGGGTGGAGAGTGGGAGGGGAGGGGGGAGAGAGGGAGGGGAGAGGGGAGCGTGGGAGGGGGGGGGAGAGTGGGAGGGAGGGGGGAGGAGTGGGGAGGGAGGGGGAGAGTGGGAGGGGAGGGGGAGAGTGGGAGGGGAGGGGAGAGTGGGAGGGGAGGGGGAGAGTGGGAGGGGAGGGGGAGAGTGGGAGGGGAGGGGGGAGAGTGGGATGGGGAGGGGGGAGAGTGGGAGGGGAGGGGGGAGAGTGGGAGGGGAGGGGGGAGTGGGAGGGGGAGGGGGGAGAGTGGGAGGGGAGGGGGAGAGTGGTGAGGGGAGGGGGGAGAGTGGAGGGGAGGGGGAGAGTGGGAGGGGAGGGGGAGAGTGGGGAGGGAGGGGGAGAGTGGGAGGGGAGGGGGAAGTGAATGAAGTGGAAGGAGGGAGGATAGTGGAGAGGTGAGTGGGGTTAGGAAATTTGAAGAGAGGGAGGAGAGGTATGGAAGGCATTGCCCAGGAACAAGTTTTTTTTTCACTGGAACGATGAAGGAAACTGGGAAGGTTTCACTGGAACTATGAAGGAAACTGGGAAGGTTTCACTGGAACTATGAAGGAAGCTGGGAAGGTTTTACTGGAACGATGAAGGAAGCTGGGAAGGTTTTACTGGAACGATGAAGGAAACTGGGAAGGCTTCACTGGAACTATGAAGGAAGCTTGGAAGGTTTCACTGGAACGACGAAGGAAGCTGGGAAGGTTTCACTGCAACGATGAAGGAAACTGGGAAGGTTTCACTGGAACGATGAAGGAAACTGGGAAGGTTTTACTGGAACGATGAAGGAAGCTGCGAAGGTTTCGCTGGAACGATGAAGGAAGCTGCGAAGGTTTTACTGGAACGATGAAGGAAGCTGGGAAGGTTTTACTGGAACGATGAAGGAAGCTGCGAAGGTTTTACTGGAACGACGAAGGAAGCTGCGAAGGTTTTACTGGAACGATGAAGGAAGCTGCGAAGGTTTTACTGGAACGACGAAGGAAGCTGCGAAGGTTTTACTGGAACGATGAAGGAAGCTGGGAAGGTTTCGCTGGAACGATGAAGGAAGCTGCGAAGGTTTTACTGCAACGATGAAGGAAGCTGGGAAGGTTTCACTGGAACTATGAAGGAAATTGGGAAGGTTTCACTGGAACGATGAAGGAAGCTTGGAAGGTTTCACTGGAACGACGAAGGAAGCTGGGAAGGTTTCACTGGAACTATGAAGGAAATTGGGAAGGTTTCACTGGAACGATGAAGGAAGCTTGGAAGGTTTCACTGGAACGATGAAGGAAACTGGGAAGGTTTCACTGGAACGATGAAGGAAACTGGGAAGGTTTCACTGGAACGATGAAGGAAACTGGGAAGGTTTCACTGGAACGATGAAGGAAACTGGGAAGGTTTCACTGGAACGATGAAGGAAACTGGGAAGGTTTCACTGGAACGATGAAGGAAACTGGGAAGGTTTCACTGGAACGATGAAGGAAACTGGGAAGGTTTCACTGGAACGATGAAGGAAACTGGGAAGGTTTCACTGGAACGATGAAGGAAACTGGGAAGGTTTCACTGGAACGATGAAGGAAACTGGGAAGGTTTCACTGGAACGATGAAGGAAGCTGGGAAGGTTTCACTGGAACGATGAAGGAAACTGGGAAGGTTTCACTGGAACGATGAAGGAAGCTGGGAAGGTTTCACTGGAACGATGAAGGAAACTGGGAAGGTTTCACTGGAACGATGAAGGAAACTGGGAAGGTTTCACTGGAACGATGAAGGAAGCTGGGAAGGTTTCACTGGAACGATGAAGGAAGCTGGGAAGGTTTCATTGGGATAATGAAGGAAGCTGAGAGACTTCACTAAGACAATGAAGTCACCTAGAAAGATGGAGACAATGGAGGAAACCAGAGAGGAAGCCTTCAGTGGGTCAAGGAATGGAGCTAAGAAAATGTATGTTAAAGAAGAGAACAGGAAAATACATCTCATCAGGGAATGTAACACCAGCGACGCCTTCCATAACCTTTGGAATGTAACACCAGCGACGCCTTCCATAACCTTTGGAATGTAACACCAGCGACGCCATCCATAACCTTTGGAATGTAACACCAGCGACGCCTTCCATAACCTTTGGAATGTAACACCAGCGACGCCATCCATAACATTTGGAATGTAACACCAGCGACGCCTTCCATAACCTTTGGAATGTAACACCAGCGACGCCTTCCATAACCTTTGGAATGTAACACCAGCGACGCCTTCCATAACCTTTGGAATGTAACACCAGCGACGCCATCCATAACCTTTGGAATGTAACACCAGCGACGCCTTCCATAACCTTTGGAATGTAACACCAGCGACGCCTTCCATAACCTTTGGAATGTAACACCAGCGACGCCTTCCATAACCTTTGGAATGTAACACCAGCGACGCCTTCCATAACCTTTGGAATGTAACACCAGCGACGCCTTCCATAACCTTTGGAATGTAACACCAGCGACGCCATCCATAACCTTTGGAATGTAACACCAGCGACGCCTTCCATAACCTTTGGAATGTAACACCAGCGACGCCTTCCATAACCTTTGGAATGTAACACCAGCGACGCCATCCATAACCTTTGGAATGTAACACCAGCGACGCCATCCATAACCTTTGGAATGTAACACCAGCGACGCCATCCATAACCTTTGGAATGTAACACCAGCGACGCCATCCATAACCTTTGGAATGTAACACCAGCGACGCCATCCATAACCTTTGGAATGTAACACCAGCGACACCATCCATAACCTTTGGAATGTAACACCAGCGACGCCATCCATAACCTTTGGAATGTAACACCAGCGACGCCATCCATAACCTTTGGAATGTAACACCAGCGACGCCATCCATAACCTTTGGAATGTAACACCAGCGACGCCATCCATAACCTTTGGAATGTAACACCAGCGACGCCATCCATAACCTTTGGAATGTAACACCAGCGACGCCATCCATAACCTTTGGAATGTAACACCAGCGACGCCATCCATAACCTTTGGAATGTAACACCAGCGACGCCATCCATAACCTTTGGAATGTAACACCAGCGACGCCATCCATAACCTTTGGAATGTAACACCAGCGACGCCATCCATAACCTTTGGAATGTAACACCAGCGACGCCATCCATAACCTTTGGAATGTAACACCAGCGACGCCATCCATAACCTTTGGAATGTAACACCAGCGACGCCATCCATAACCTTTGGAATGTAACACCAGCGACGCCATCCATAACCTTTGGAATGTAACACCAGCGACGCCATCCATAACCTTTGGAATGTAACACCAGCGACGCCATCCATAACCTTTGGAAACTCGTCTATGTGAAACCATTGAAGTTAATGATGGCTGAAGACACGACTGTTGAGATTATAAATTTTCTTTACCGAATTGACGGACAAAAGTTTTAGATCCATCCCGAGGAACACAATGAAAGGCAGCAGTGAAGTCAAGAATGTTCTTGTGGTAGGTGATTTTCGGACTGCATTTATGAATTCATGAGGCGTTTTGTGTCAAGGATGGGAGGAGGAGGAGGAGGATGAGGAGGAGGTTGAGGACTAGGAACAGGAGGAGGATGAGGAGGAGCAGGAGTAGGAACAGGAGGAGGAGGAGGAGGAGTAGGAGGAGGAGGCCAAAGGTGTGTTTTCCTAGGGATGGAATTAAAGATCAAGCTAGCAGATTATGAAATCTCATGACAACCTAACCAACGATATTATTTGCCTCAGCTGAGCACTGGAGGATATGATGTTTGGAAACATGGAAGAGATTTCGTGAGTCACCACGCGAACAATGAGAGATATAGAATTATGAAGAATGGAAGAATGTTTGTCACATGTGGCATTTCCTGAGAGAGGAGTGATGGCAATGAATAATTGTCCAGAACAAATGGTGTTAACTGCAGACTGGACAAACACTGTAAGCATATTGCAGTGACATTCATTTAAAACTCTGACTACTTCTACGGCAGGAGTGAGATGTATGCCAGGGATGAGCTTATTTGTATTCCAAATATGTCTAAATTCACATCTTTATCACAGAGGAGCGAACTAAGACCTTAGATTGTTGTGGTAGCTCAGCTGGGTCAGTGTTCTACCGTGGACTGCAGTCTCGTTGAGTTTGTCTCGTCTGTAAGAGGTTAGATATTTATGCTGCTGTTATATATCAGTTTAAACATAGAAGTATAGACAGAAATAAATACTTCATATGCCCAACCAATTACCTTAACCTCTCCTTCCATTCTATATTCTACCTCGGTCTCTCTCCTCTCTTTCTCCATTAGTCCTTTTCCATTTCTCTTCTCCTCCCCTCCTCTATACTTCCTATTCATTTTCTAATCCTCATACTCTTCTTCCATCTTCCTCTTTCCCCTCCGCTCGTCTTTTCTCGTCCATTCCTTACTCCATTTCTTCCTATCCACCACTCCTCCCTCTTACCTCTCCCCCTCAACTCCAGCAATCAGCTCCTCCTACTCCCAACGTACACAGGAGGGAGTGGGCATATTACACGCTATATCCTGCACCTATGTACTAAGCAAACCAATCCGTGAGGCAATCAGGCTACATTTTCTTGACGTTTTCCGCCTCAGGAACCACCACGTCCCCAAACGAGACGACCCAGAAGTGGGCAGAAATAAACCTCATTTCATGGACACCGGTTCGAACTGCTGGAGTCCCAGGGACGGGTCTTTGATGCAAGGTGCTCCTTGCTGTGAGCTCCTAGGGTCCCAGGAACAGGTCTTTGATGCACTGTTCCTTGCTATAAGCTGCTAGGGCCACAGGGACTGGTATTTGATATAGTCTTTCTTGCAGTGAGTTGGTTTCCAAGTGTGTCGAAGGACTGGGTATGATTTCAAGAGCTCTGGAATGTACTGGGATATATGTGCTAGGGTGTACTGGAGTGTAGTGTGGATATACTGGAGTGTAGTGAGGTATATTGGAGGCATGAGGGATCCCATTTAAGATCCCATATGGGGGTCCCACTTCTAGTCTAAATATAAGGGATATTTAGGGATTTGTTTTGTGTTGTGCAGTAGAAACAACAGTAACAACAGCAACAACATTCACAGCAGCGCAGCAACAGAAGGAATCAAATGCCAAAGAAGAAACAGTGTGGGAAGGTAACAGAAAATTATAGTGAAGACAAGAGCAAAAGAGAAAGAGAAACTGAAGATGGAGGAGGAAGAAGACGAGGAAGATTAAGAGGGCAAGAAAGAGAAGAAGGAAACGAAGAAGAAAGAGCTGAAGGAAGAGAAGAAATAGAAAGGAGTAGGAATGCGTGTTTGTATTCTCAAGTGTAGGGAAAGTGAGAAAGGGAGAAAAAGAGAGAGAGAGAGAAAGAGAGAGAGAGAAAGAGAGAAAGAGAGAGAGAGAGAGTCTTCACGACTGTGGTAAATAATTCTTAGCTGATGCGACTTTCAGTCTTCCGGCGTCCTTCCATTACCGGCACTGCTGGGAGGACGGAGAGAGAAAGAGAGAGAGAGAGAGAGAGAGAGAGAGTATGCTCCATTTTCTTGGATCGCCTATCCTCCGTCTCATCTGTGTATTCTTGACAGAACAGAAAACAGAGCAAGATGCCTCATCTCTCGCCTGGACCCGTCCTGGATAGATCTGTCATTTCAGTAGAGCCTTCAACACCGGAGGGATGTGGGCGGCCTTACTGTTATATAAGTGAGAAGTGAGCTTTTACACCACAAGACGGGCAGCAAGCAGCAACTACACTCTGACTGTAACCTTCTCCAGAACATCACTACATCTGAAATCATTTATTCCCTGGATGTTTCGTGTCTGGAACATGTTCGTATAGCATGACAACATCAACGAAATACAGTCAGTTGACCAAATGAAATCGTTGGCTCACAGATGGCTCCAACTTCATCCTGTTTCATATCTGTATGTCTCAGAACAATAAAAAGGTTTTAAAATGATCTCATATATTTAACAGCTCATAGCTTGTAAATAGAGTTAGGAACCTTAACCTAACAAAAAAGAGAGAGAGAGAGAGAGAGAGAAGAAATACAGGAGGAAGGGAGAGCCAGGAAGGGAGAGAGGGAAGAAATGAAGGAAGAGAGAGCATAAACATGGTAGGGAGGGAGAGAGCAATGTAGAATTGGAGGAGAGACAATTAGAGATGGATAGAAAAATAGATTTAGAGAGGAATGGGTGTTGACAAGAAGGGAATGGTAAAGGAATAGTGAGGGGGGTACGGAATGGTAGGGAAAAAGTAGGGAATGGTGTAGGAATAGGGAAGGAAGGAATGAAAAACAAAGCAGAGGAAGAGATAATAGAATGGTTGAGAAATAGGGTGTAGGAGAAACGAATGGGGAAGGAAGGGGAGGAAAGAAGGAAGGAAGGAAGAAGAATAGGGGGTAATATGATCCTCGTTGCCCCCTTTTAATACCTCTTGTCCGCCTCCCCCCATGAATCATGGGTACACCCATCATCTAATTTAGAAATTTACCTCCCCATTCATTAATGGGTTCTACCTCGTGAGTCGTCTAATATAATTTACCTCCCCATTCATTAATGGGTCCTACCTCGTGAGTCGTCTAATGTAATTTACCTCCCCATTCATCAATGGGTCCTACCTCGTGGGTCGTCCAGTATAATTTACCTCCCCATTCATCAATGGGTCCTACCTCGTGGCTCGTCCAGTATAATTTACCTCCCCATTCATCAATGGGTCCTACCTCGTGGGTCGTCCAATATAATTTACCTCCCCATTCATCAATGGGTCCTACTTCGTGGGTCGTCCAGTATAATTTACCTCCCCATTCATCAATAGGTCCTACCTCGTGAGTCGTCCAATATAATTTACCTCCAAATTCATCAATGGGTCCTACCTCGTGGGTCGTCCAGTATAATTTACCTCCCCATTCATCAATGGGTCCTACCTCGTGGGTCGTCCAGTATAATTTACCTCCCCATTCATCAATGGGTCCTACCTCGTGGCTCGTCCAGTATAATTTACCTCCCCATTCATCAATGGGTCCTACCTCGTGGGTCGTCCAATATAATTTACCTCCCCATTCATCAATGGGTCCTACTTCGTGGGTCGTCCAGTATAATTTACCTCCCCATTCATCAATAGGTCCTACCTCGTGAGTCGTCCAATATAATTTACCTCCAAATTCATCAATGGGTCCTACCTCGTGGGTCGTCCAATATAATTTACCTCCCCATTCATCAATGGGTCCTACCTCGTGGGTCGTCCAATATAATTTACCTCCCCATTCATCAATGAGTCCTTCCTCGTGGGTCGTCCAATATAATTTACCTCCCCATTCATCAATGAGTCCTTCCTCGTGGGTCGTCCAATATAATTTACCTCCCCATTCATCAATGAGTCCTACCTCGTGGGTCGTCCAATATAATTTACCTCCCCATTCATCAATGGGTCCTACCTCGTGAGTCGTCCAATATAATTTACCTCCCCATTCATCAATGAGTCCTACCTCGTGGGTCGTCCAGTATAATTTACCTCCCCATTCATCAATGGGTCCTACCTCGTGGGTCGTCCAATATAATTTACCTCCCCATTCATCAATGAGTCCTACCTCGTGGGTCGTCCAATATAATTTACTCCCCATTCATCAATGGGTCCTACCTCGTGGGTCGTCCAATATAATTTACCTCCCCATTCATCAATGAGTCCTACCTCGTGGGTCGTCCAATATAATTTACCTCCCCATTCATCAATGGGTCCTACCTCGTGGGTCGTCCATATAATTTACCTCCCATTCATCAATGAGTCCTACCTCGTGGGTCGTCCAATATAATTTACCTCCCCATTCATCAATGGGTCCTACCTCGTGGGTCGTCCAATATAATTTACCTCCCCATTCATCAATGAGTCCTACCTCGTGGGTCGTCCAATATAATTTACCTCCCCATTCATCAATGGGTCCTACCTCGTGGGTCGTCCAATAAAATTCTCTTCAATGAAAATATTCCATTGATTTTTTTCCTTAATTTTTTAGTTATCTTTAATGATATCGTGTCAGATTATTTAGTACTTTGAATTATCTTTAAGATAACGTGTTATATTGCTTATTATTTTGAGTTATCTTTAAGATAACGTGTTATTTTGCTTATTATTTTGAGCAATCTTTAAGATAACGTGTTATTTTGTTTATTATTTTGAGATATCTTTAAGATAACGTGTTATATTGCTTAATATTATGCGTTATCTTTGTGATATTGTTATATTATTTAGTTATCTCTGTAATAACTTTTCAAATAGTTATTCTTAACGATATCGTCTTACCTTCGTCTTCTTGCCACATTTACACAAGGGTGTTACAAGGTTACACAAGGGTGTTACAAGGTTACACAAGAGTGTTACAAGGTTACACAAGGGTGTTACAAGGTTACACAAGAGTGTTACAAGGTTACACAAGGTTGTTACAAGGTTACACAAGGGTGTTACAAGGTTACACAAGGGTGTTACAAGGTTACACAAGAGTGTTACAAGGTTACACAAGGGTGTTACAAGGTTACACAAGAGTGTTACAAGGTTACACAAGGGTGTTACAAGGTTACACAAGGGTGTTACAAGGTTAAACAAGAGTGTTACAAGGTTACACAAGGGTGTTACAAGGCTACACAAGTTTGTTGCAAGGCTGCATCAGTGTGCTGTAAGGCTGCATCAGTGTGTTACAAGGCTATATCATTGTGTTACAAGGCTACACAAGGGTGTTACAAGGCTACATGAGTGTGTTAGAAGGCTACACAGGGGTGATACAAGGCTACATCAGTGTGTTGCAAGGCTACACAAGTGTGTTACAAGGCTACACAAGGATGTTACAAGGCTATATGAATGTGTTACAAGGCTACACTGGGGTGATACAAGGCTACATCAGTGTGTTACAAGGCTACACAGGGGTGATACAAGGCTACATCAGTGTGTTGCAAGGCTACACAAGTGTGTTGCAAGGCTACATCAGTGTGTTGCAAGGCTACATCAGTGTGTTGCAAGGCTACACAAGTGTGTTGCAAGGCTATATCAGTGTGTTGCAAGGCTACATCAGTGTGTTGCAAGGCTACACAAGCGTGACATAAGGCTAGACTAAGATTTTCACTCAGTATTTACAAGCTGAGAGCTGTTACCTTCCTCAGCTCATTTAACAGCCTATAATCATACGTAATCATACGTAATTATACGTAATTATATGCAGCTATGTGGCGGTCTGCTAGCGCGTCGGTCTGGGGTTTTATGATTCACTGATCGCGGGTTCTAACCCCATCCGTAGTATGGTTTGATACCTACAGCTCATAACGCTGAATACTGAACGTGCGTTTATCCGCGAAGCTAAGAGGAAGATTTTGGTGCAAAGGTACATGAAAAATGTGCAGCTAAGAGAGGAATCTTGTGGCGATGTTATGGTTCTTTTTGGACCATTGTCAAGTCACAGTTGGGGTGAGAAAAATAGAGAAGGCCAGAAGAAACTACTTAAGGAGTCTGGGGGGGGATCAAGTAGAAATATTACTAGCAGTAACAAGGAGTAGTACTAGTAATAATAGTAGAAATAGTTTTAGTAGAGAAAGTAGGGGTAGTAGTAATACTAATAATAGAAGTAGTAATAGTAGTAATAATAATAGTAGAAATAGTAGTAGTAGGAGTACATGTAACAGTAATAGTAGTAGTATTAGTAATAGTAGTAGTAATAGCAATAGTTGTAGTAATAATAATAGTAGTACTAGTGGTAATAGTACTAGTAGTAGTAGTAATGGTGTTTCGTGAAGTGTTTTAGACAGGGTATTTTTATATAAGTGTGTGTGTGTGTGTGTGTGTGTGTGTGTGTGTGTGTGTGTGTGTGTGTGTGTGTGTGTGTGTGTGTGTGTGTGGTGTGTGTGTGTGTATGTGTGTGTATGTGTGTGTGTGTATATGTGTGTGTATGTGTGTGTGTGTGTGTATGTGTGTGTATGTGTACTCACCTAATTGTGGTTGCAGGGGTCGAGACTCAGCTCCTGACCCCGCAAGACTTAGCTCCTGGCCTGTGTGTGTGTGTGTGTGTGTGTGTGTGTGTGTGTGTGTGTGTCTGTCTGTCTGTCTGTCTGTCTGTCTGTCTGTCTGTCTGTCCATTCCCCATTTAATTAGGGTGCTAGTGAAATCATTTTTTTTTATTTTTGGTCCGATTTCAACGAAATTTTTACAGTGATTTAAGCAGCACCTGTAGCCTACACACTGTGTTTGTAGTGACTTTTTGCCTTAAAAGATAGATAGCAAATAATACTGTCCTACTGTATGGGGCATCAAACTCTCCCGTATCTACAAAATTGGTAAGATGTACAATGCTGTAGTTGACATCATATAAAAGATAAAGGTTAGATAATCTTGGTACTAACCCCGTTTGAGCGAAAATGTCAATAGATTGCATAATAAAAAGTGTTGAAATTTGTTATTTTTTATGGATTTTTTGGGAAGAAAAAATCAATAAAAACAAAGCGGAAAAAAATATTGCAAATCCCCTACACATGCCTGTAGAACCATCATTACTCAACAACGTGTGTAAAAATCATGACACTCCTATAAATACTTTTCGCCAAAAATGGAAAATTATGTTAACTTATTCCCGAGTTATACATATTTTATGTTTTCCGTAAAACTCTACGGTGATAGCGCGCCACGTTTCAGTATGTCGCGCACCTCAACACATGTTGGCAGCCCACAGGCGACTGAGCTGCTGTCTCTGCCTGAAGTTGAATGGAGTCCTCAGAGAAGTTACAATAAAACAATCATAAAAATCGTAATTTTTGGAGGGAAAAAAACACGAATTGCCATCATGTCTTTTTGATGACAGCAAGAAGAAAAAAAATATATTTTTGGAAAAACTTACTTAGAAATATGATAGAAACAAGCTGATTACATTAACATGATGGCAGAATTATGCACTGGTTTTGGTAAGAAAACATTTTATTCCATAATTTTTCCATTTTGCTTTCTTATTACTCATAAAAAAAATTTGCACCATCTAAGTGCCTCAGACTCACTGAGGTTTATATAACTTACTCTCTCTCTCTCTCTCTCTCTCTCTCTCTCCTCCCTCATACATCAGTCATCATCTCTTTCACTACCTACTCCATCATCTCTCCTCTCACTTTTTCCTTCACACCTCCTTTACCACACTCTCCTCTTTATGTTTTTACTCATCGCCTCCCCACATTTTATTCTTGTTTTTCCCCTCGTTTTATTCTCTCTCTGCCCCTTTTCTTTCTCCTCTTAACCTCGTCTCGCTCCCTCTCCATCCCTGTACCTCACCTCACACTCCTCCCACTCACCCCCATCCCCATCCCAATCCCACTCCAAACTCCTACTCCACCTCCCTCTCCCACTACCCCTCCCATTCCCAATCCCACTCCCACTCCCAACTCCCGCTCCCGCTCCCGCACCCCCTCCCACTCCCCCTCCCCAAGTCATCATCACTCCCTCATCCCTCCATCACCATCCTTCCCCGCACCTCCCTACCCCATTACTTCCCATCCTGCTTGCCCCTCCCTAATACCCCCCTCCCCCTCCCCCACCCCTATCTTCCCTCCACCACTGGACACTACTAAGGGGTAGGGGGGGGGGTAGCGGCAGCTCTAGGTGAAACAAGGACAATGAGTTATTGCTTTACATAAATCCTGGCTTAAGCACCGAGCCTGGAGTAAAAATAGAGTGCCCGTTGAGCAAGGGGGAGGGGGGTTTGGGTGGGGAGGAGGGGGAAGGGGGAAGGAAATAGAGAGAGTGGGAGGAAGCGTGGAAATGGTCGGGATGGTATGATGGGGAGGGGGAGGGGAGGAGAATGGGGAGGGGGAATGGGTGCGGGAGGAAGGGAGGGGGGTCGGAGACGTCAAGGTCGGGGGGGGGGAAATTGAAAACAAAATTAGGTTCAATGCTATTCTTTATTGATGACGTTTCGCCCACACACTGAACTTTATCAAGTGACGAGCAGCTTTACCTGTAGGAGAGAGAGAGAGAGAGAAAGAGAGACATTTTAAAGAGAAATTAGAGTATGAACACACACACACACACACACACACACACACACACACACACACACACTCACTCACGAGATTATAATTTAAAAGTCAAACTTCAAGTTTCCTTCAACATAGTCAAGTTAGGACGCACTTCATCCACGTAACTTATACCAAATGATACTCTCTGCTAGATATTATTATTATTATTATTATTATTATTATTATTATTATTATTATTATTATTATTATTATTATTATTATTATTATTATTGTTATTGTTATTATCATCATCATCATTATTATTTTCATCATCATACTATGTCGGTTATCTCTCTCTCTCTCTCTCTCTCTCTCTCTCTCTCTCTCTCTCTCTCTCTCTCTCTCTCTCTCTCTCTCTCTCTCTCTCTCTCTCTCTCACTCTCTCTCTCTCCTCTCTCTCTCTCTCTCTTTCGCTCTCTTTCTTCTACAAGGAGAAGAACAGGCAAACATTATACTCAGTTTCGAAACTGGGTAGTAAATTCACAAATACAATACTTGACAAAGGTAATGCCATCTTGATCTTCTCAGTAGATGTAAAGTCGTACCACATCAGACGTTTCACTCTGTAGGGTCGTGAGAGAAACGAACTAGACAAGGTCGTAGTGACAATCCCAGTGCACAGTCTAAGAAGTGGAGGTAAGAAGCATAGATTACCTCTAGTGACTAACAAAGGTAACATCACCTTTGGTCAGTCTCAGGACTTGGGCAGGTAGCATAGATTATCTCCAATGGTTGACAAAGGTAACATCACCTTTGGATAGTCTCAGGAGTGGGGCAGGAAGCATAGATTACCTCCAATGGTTGACAAAGGTAACATCACCTTTGGTCAGTCTCAGGACTTGAGCAGAAAGCATAGATTACCTCTAATGATTGACAAAGGTAACATCACCTTTGGATAGTCTCAGGAGTGGGGCAGGAAGCATAGATTACCTCCAATGGTTGACAAAGGTAACATCACCTTTGGTCAGTCTCAGGACTTGGGCAGGAAGCATAGATTACCTCTAATGATTGACAAAGGTAACATCACCTTTGGAGAGTCTCAGAAGTGGGGTAGGAAGCATAGATTACAGCCAACGGTTGACAAAGGTAACAGCCCGTTGGTCTCTTCCCCAGCAGATGTCAGGTCGTATGACGACAAGACGGTGGTGATCAAGGAGCTGGTCGTTCCTGACAATCCCAGTGATGGGGACGACGTTACGCTCACCTGTCGTTTCGAGCTGACTGGTTACAACCACAGATTGTACACAGTCAACTGGTGGAGAGGCAAGGATCAGTTCTACACCTACAAAGGAACTAACTACGATCACAAGCACGCCTACACCTTCCGTGGTATACAAGTGAAGGTACGTCCTACTTCCTGTATCATACACACACGTACTTGGACAGTTTTATCAAGTCATATTTTGCTCTATGTAGAGCTTTATCAAGTCATGTTTCCCCTCTATGTAGAGCTTTATCAGGTCATGTTTCCCTCTATGTAGAGCTTTATCAAGTCATGTTTCCCCTTTATGTAGAGCTTTATCAGGTCATGTTTCCCTCTATGTAGAGCTTTATCAAGTCATGTTTCCCCTCTGTGTAGGGTTATTTGCGTGAGGGTTATTTGTGTATTGTACCAGTATTGTACCGGTATTGTACCAGTATTGTATAGGTATTGTACCAGTATTGTACCAGTATTGTACCGGTAGTGTACAATATTATACGAGTATAGTACCAGTATTGTACCCGTATTGTGTCTTTTCATTTGTTAGTGTGATATTTTTCGTTTCTCACAATAACCTCGTTTTGAATGACTATCTCTCTCTCTCCCTCTCTCTCTCCCTGTGTGTGTCTCAGAAGGAAGAGTCGACGGACGAGTCTGTGGTTCTCAAGAACGTGTCAGAGGACACTTCGGGTGTTTTCAAGTGCGAGGTGATGGGGGAGGGTCCCTCCTTTCGCACGGCAGTTGAAACCAAGACTATGACTGTTATAGGTAAGTGATGGGGAAATGGGAGGATGGGGGAGGACTGGATAGGTCGTGGTGGGAGAGTAGGGGATGGATGACCTCTTCTATAACACTCTGATGGGACTTGAATCATCTTCACTATAGTAACTGTGTTTCCATATCTATAGATCGCAGTAATTAATTCCTGCAGATGTTTTCCCCAGTCATACACTCCCTCCCTGATACGTTTCATCCCTTACTCCCCTCATCTTCTCTTCCTCCTGTCTCATCTCCCCTCTCCTCTTCCCTTTGTCAAGGGAAACCAAGAACTCAGCAGATATAGATCAAAGAAGCTGAAAAACAAGCAGTCTCCCAGGTCAGGTACTGTGCCACCCAGAGCAAGGCACTATGCCACCCAGGGCCAGGCATTGTGCCATCCAGGGCCAGGCATTGTGCCATCCAGGGCCAGGCATTGTGCAACCCATGGCCAGGCACTGTGCCACCCAGGGCCAAGCACTGTAATCACCCTGGGCCAGGCACTATGCCACCCAGGGCCAGGCACTGTACCACCTAGGGCCAGACTCTGTGCCACCCAGAACAGGCACTGCACTACATAGCAGGCATTGTTCATTTAAGCTAGCAGATTGGTGCTCATGGTACCCCACTCACACGGCTATGACTGTCGTTATGTCCCTCTGACTCCATGTCTGTGTATATTTTGTATGTTTTGTAATACACACACACATACATATATATATACGTATATATATATATATATATATATATATATATATATATATATATATATATATATATATATATATTATATATATATATTATATGTATATATATATATATATATCACTGAACCGTCTTGGGTTTGTGCACCAAAGAATGAACAACACAGTTCAGATGTGAACGTATTATTGAATAAAACTTTATTGCATGAGTAGCGATCTTGATCTTATCTGAAGAGCAATTTCATTTGAATTCTGATGTTTGCTCACCTCTGCCAAGACAGCTATTGATGGAATGATGGTCAATGTTTACTTCTTTTTATTTAGGGGGGAATCGCCCAATCTTGATGGGAGATGTCCCATGTGGTAACAATAATAATAATAATAATAATAATAATAATAATAATAATAATAATGATAATAATAATAATAATAATAATAATAATAATAATAACAATAATAATAACAATACTAATAATAATAATAATAATAATAATAATAATAATAATAATAATAATAATAATAATAATAATAATATTAATAATAATAATAATAATTTTAAAATAGACGAAATTCTATAAATAGTAATCAATTCATACATAACTGGACACGAGGTATACATTCCAAGACTTATAACAGGGCTATGTATTATGTATAAATCTTAGGCATATAAGGAATTACGTACGTGTAGCAGCAATAGTGGCTTCCATAACGAACAGTTAGTATACGTGGAGCTTACTGTGGTATTTCCCGTATATTGAGGAGTTTAGAGCAGCATATCTCCGTCTTAGTGGGACAATCAGTGTATTGTTGGATATTGTTGTGATGGTGAGAGAGAGAGAGAGAGAGAGAATGTGTTGGTGGAGTATGGGAGTAGAATTAAGGCGTGTAGGATGTTAAATAGGTGTGGTATGGGTTTGGAATGAGTGGGTGTTGTGTGTGGAATGGGATGGGTATGGGAGGAGAATGAGAGGGAAATAGGAAGAGAAATAAGGATGGTATGAGGTGGAAATGAAGGGGTTTTGAAGAGGGAAGAATAGGGTGTTATTGTGAGGAGGATGGAGGTGTGCTGGAGTGGAAAATTGGAGAGATAAGAGTGTAGAATGAGTGTGTGGGGGTGGGAGAGAGGTGTGTGGGTGGGGAGATACGTTGTGTAGGAGTGGAGAAAAAGATTGTGTGGGAGAGAAAGGTTGTGTGGGTGGGGAAAAGGTTGTAGGGGTGGAGAGAAAGATTGTGTGGGTGGGAGAAAGGTTATAGGGGTGGAGAGAAAGATGGTGTGGGTGGGGAGAAATGTTGTGTAGGAGTAGGGAGAAGCGTTGTGTGGGTGGAGAGAAACGTTGTGTAGGGGGGAGGAAGAGTGTGTGAACATACAATATTCCCACATTTCTCTCGTAAGTCCCAAAAATTATAGAAGATTCGATACCACTGACATGAATTCTAATGTTTTATAATTAACAAGAACACAAACCATAAACCAACCAATACAATGCAACGTTTTCATTAAACTGACCCAGATAAAACCATCGTTTTGTCATTTTACTTTTTCTTGAGACACGAAACACCCATTAATCCAGTCCCTCTCCCTGTATGTTCAATGTAACAATCATCACATGCACCACATGGATATACAACAGCAAGAACACTGGAATTTTAATTTCATGACTGCCTTTCCACGGGTCGACTCAAACCTTTGAACTACTAACCTTTGGGACACCCTGTATACATCACTTTCACAAGTGATGTACAGGGTGTCCCCAAAGTCTAGGACCATAGGTCATTGGCACAGTTGTTTTTATTCTTAGCGTTCGTTAAAGAAATTGCTTTTCTTATGCTGCTGGTAAAGGATCTATATTATATTGTCTCATGTTTGTCTTGTGTGTATGTGTGTGTATGTGCGTGTGTGTGTGTGTGTGTGTGTGTGTGTGTGTGTGTGTGTGTGTGTGTGTGTGTGTGTGTGTGTGTGTGTGTTGTGTGTGTGTGTGTATGTGCGTGTGTATGTGCGTGTGTGTATGTGCGTGTGTACGTGTGTGCGTGTGTGTGTGTGTGTGTGTGTGTGTGTGTGTGTGTGTGTGTGTATGTGTATGTGTGTGAAAATAGATTTTAATCTACTGTGAATTATTATACCACTGATTAATTGGCTAATTAGTCTACAGATAATCACTGACATCATTAGAGAGCTGGGTTGGGTTATTTTATGTGAATCTTTAGCATTATGCAGCATTCATCTGTGTTTGTCTGTTCACAGCATCATCTAACCTTCCTCTCTTCATTCACAGCATCATCTGACCTTGCTTTCTTCATGCACAGCATCAACTATCCTTCTCCTACCCACCCACAGAGACACCTAAGTCCATCTATCCATCCTCTGGTGCTTCCTAATTCGACCTATTCACTCACAATATTTCCTAACCTACGCCTATCCATCCAGGTAGCCATGTACCCTTCCAATCTATCCACTTAGAGTGCCTCTTAATCCACACATGCCCACCCAGAGTGCCCACTAATACCACGTACGAACCCACAGTTACAAAAATCTCCCATATCCACCCACAGTGCTATCTAACTTCCCCATGTTCACCCACAGTTCCGTCTAATTCCCACATATCCACCCACAGTGCCACCCAAACAAGTTGAGATCCACTCCTGGGCCAACCCCGACCCTCCTACATACCGTGCTGGAGAGACCATCCAGATCAACTGTACTGCTAGAGGAACCAAGCCAAGAGCACATATTACGTGGAAAATCAATGGAAGACCGGTGAGTTTCATCAGTGTCCGGATAAACGGTCAGTTTTCCGCATAAGCGGTGAGTTCTCTAACGAGTAGACAACTTCCGGATAACCGGTGAGCTTCGCATCTAGTTGCTGGTACCTCCGGGTGAGTGGTTAGTTTCTTGAGTTATTCGGAAAAGTGATCAGAGTCTTGAGTTATTGAACTGGTGTAAAAAGATGTGTGTGTTTGTGTGTGTGTGTGTGTGTGTGTGTGTGTGTGTGTGTGTGTGTGTGTGTGTGTGTGTGTGTGTGTGTGTGTGTGTACTCACCTAATTGTACTCACCTAATTGTGGTTGCAGGGGTCGAGACTCAGCTCCTGGCCCCGCCTCTTCACTGATTGCTACTAGGTCCTCTCTCTCTCTGCTTCCTGAGCTTTATCATACCTCTTCTTAAAACTATGTATGGTTCCTGCCTCCACTACTTCACTTGCTAGGCTATTCCACTTCCTGACGACTCTATGACTGAAGAAATACTTCCTGACGTCCCTGTGACTCGTCTGAGTCTTCAGCTTCCAGTTGTGACCCCTTGTTCCTGTGTCCCCTCTCTGAAACATCCTATCTCTGTCCACCTTGTCTATTCCCAGCAGTATCTTGTATGTCGTTATCATGTCTCCCCTGACCCTTCTGTCCTCCAGTGTCGTCAGTCCGATTTCCCTCAACCTTCCCTCGTACGACATTCCCCTGAGCTCTGGGACTAGCCTTGTTGCAAACCTTTGTACTTTCTCTAACTTCTTGACGTGCTTGACCAGGTGTGGGTTCCAGACTGGTGCTGCATACTCCAGTATGGGCCTAACATACACAGTGTACAGTGTCTTGAACGATTCCTTATTAAGGTATCGGAACGCTATTCTCAGGTTTGCCAGGCGCCCGTATGCTGCAGCAGTTATTTGGTTGATGTGTGCCTCCGGTGACGTGCTCGGTGTTATGGTCACCCCAAGGTCTTTCTCCCTGAGTGAGGTCTGTAGTCTTTGTCCACCTAGCCTATACTCTGTCTGCGGTCTTCTTTGCCCCTCCCCAATCTTCATGACTTTGCATTTGGCAGGATTGAATTCGAGAAGCCTGTTTCTGGACCACGTGTCCAGCATGTCCAGGTCTCTTTGCGGTCCTGCCTCATCCTCATCCGATTTAATTCTTCTCATCAACTTCACATCATCTGCGAATAGGGACAATTCAAAGTCTATTCCTTCCATCATGTCGTTCGCATATATCAAAAATAGCACTGGCCCTAGAACTGACCCCTGTGGGACCCCGCTCGTCACAGGCGCCCACTGTGATACCTCTTCACGTACCGTGACTCGTTGCTGCCTCCCTGTCAGGTATTCCCTTATCCATTGCAGTGCCCTCCCTGTTACATGCGCCTGATCCTCCAGCTTCTGCACTAATCTTTTGTGGGGAACTGTGTCAAAGGCCTTCCTGCAGTCTAGGAAAACGCAATCTACCCACCCCTCTCTCTCTTGTCTTACTTCTGTTACCTTGTCATAAAACTCCAGGAGGTTTGTGAAACAAGATTTGCCTTCCATGAACCCATTCTGGTTTTCATTTATAATCTTGTTCCGTTCTAGGTGTTCGACCACTCTCCTCCTGATAATCTTCTCCATGACTTTGCACACAATACATGTCAGAGACACAGGTCTGTAGTTTAGCGCCTCGTTTCTGTTTCCTTTCTTAAATATGGGGACTACATTTGCTGTCTTCCATTTCTTAGGTAGTTGCCCAGTTTCAAGGGATGTGTTGAAGATTGTGGTTAGAGGCACGCACAGCATCTCTGCTCCTTCTCTAAGGACCCATGGGGAGATGTTGTCCGGTCCCATCGCCGTTGAGGTATCAAGGTCACTTAGCAGCTTCTTCACCTCCTCCTCGGTTGTTCGTATGTCATCCAACACTTGGTGGTATATTCCCTCTTGATGTTCCCTTCTGTGCTGACTTCCCACAGCTTTTCCTGTCTCTACTGTAAAAACTTCCTTAAATCTCCTGTTTAGCTTCTCACATACCTCCTGGTCATTTATTGTGAGTTCTCCCCCTTCTGTCCTTAATCTGATAACCTGGTCTTTGACTGTTGTCTTCCTCCTGATGTGGCTATGCAACAGTTTCGGGTCAGTCTTGTTTTTCGATGCTATGTCATTTTCATACTGTCGCTGGGCCTCCCTCATTACCTGTGCGTACTCGTTCCTGGCTCTGCGACTGATCTCCCTATTTTCGCGTGTTCTCTGCCTTCTATACTTTTTCCATTCTCTATTGCACTTTGTTTTTGCCTCCTTACACCGTCGGGTAAACCAGGGGCTCGTTCTGGTCTTCCCGTTGTTACTGTTGCCCACGGGAGTAAACCTTTCCACTGCCTCCTTGCATCTTGTTGTTACATATTCCATCATTTCATTTACTGGCTTTCCTGCCAGTTCTCTGTCCCACGGGACCTCCTGCAGGAAGTTCCTCAACCCTATGTAGTCCCCTCTTTTATAGCCAGGCTTTTCCCATTCAACTCCTGTTACTCTCTCCACTTGCAGCTCTACTATATATTCAAAGCACAGAACCACGTGGTCGCTAGCTCCTAGGGGACTCTCATACGTGATGTCCTCAATGTCTGAACTGCCCAGGGTGAACACAAGGTCCAATCTTGCTGGTTCATCCTCCCCTCTCACTCTGGTAGTGTCCTTAACATGTTGGTGCATGAGGTTTTCCAGCACCACGTCCATCATCTTGGCTCTCCATGTTTCGGGACCCCATGTGGCTCCAGGTTTTCCCAGTCAATCTCCCTGTGGTTGAAATCCCCCATAACCAGCAACTTTGCTCTGCTGGAGTGAGCTCTTCTTGCCACCTCAGCAAGTGTGTCCACCATTGCTCTGTAGCTCTCTTCATATTCCTCTCTTGGCCTCCTGCAGTTCTGTGGTGGATTATACATCACTGCAATGACCACCTTGTGTTCCCCAGACTGAAGTGTACCTACTATGTAGTCTCTTTCTCCCGTCTCATCTATACCTTCCATTTTCTCGAATTTCCATCTGTTTTTTTACAAGCAGAGCAACCCCACCTCCCCCCCTGCCCCTTCTATCTTTCCTCATGATCTGGTATCCTGGTGGGAAGATTGCATCTGTTACTGTCCCCGTGAGTTTTGTTTCTGTAACTGCTATGATGTCTGGGGACTTCTCATTGATTCTTTCTTGCCATTCCTCATGTTTATTCGTTAATCCATCTGCATTTGTGTACCAAACCTTCAACTTCTGTTCTAATACTGTAACTGTGGTGCGGGGGGTGGAAACAGAGGGATCGGTGTGTGATGGTTGGTTTGGAATGTTCAGTTGCCTTGGGGGTGTCGTGGCTGGAGTCCTTCTGCAGGTGTTTCTGGGGTGTGTGCTTGTCCTTCCACTTGTTCCTGTGTAATTCTGCTCTCCTTTTTCATTTCCTCCCATTTCCTCCCATTTCTCTTTGTGTGTGTGTGTGTGTGTGTGTGTGTGTGTGTGTGTGTGTGTGTTTTATTCACTCTCTACAAATCTGAGATGCAAAATATACACTTGAATCAATGAATAAATGTATATTACATGTTCTCTTTTTTTCTTATTTCTCACCACTCTCTTCTCTCTCTCTCTCTCTCTCTCTCTCTCTCTCCTCTCTCTCTCTCTCTCTCTCTCTCTCTCTCCTCTCTCTCTCTCTCTCTCTCTCTCTCTCTCTCTCTCTCTCTCTCTCTCTGTTGCTTCCTCCCTAATTCCTTCCTTCTCTCCAATATCTCTGGTTTATCTCTCCATACTTTCATCAGCCCATTTTTTTTCTTTCCCTTCCCCTCCTGCGATGTCTAGCTCTCTTCCTTCCTCTCCATCGATGTTTTACCTCTCCCCTCCTTTACTTCGATGTCTCACCCCCCACTCCCATTTTCTTCCTCTTTACTTCTCACCGTCTCTATCACTTGAGATCTCTCATCTCTCCACAGGTGAGAGACCTCAACGTGGTAAGGTACGCGGACTTCGAGGACCACCGTGGTCGTGTGACCTCCACCCTGGGTCTTCGCTGGATGGCACCAGAATACTTCCACAACAACCTGGCCAGAGTCACCTGCACGGCTACTGTTGGAGATCACTCTAACGCAGCCTCCAAAGACATATACCTAGACCCAGCCTCCAGCGCCGCCTTCAATCACCCATACGGCTCTGCGGGTGGGCGTTATGTATATGTATATGAATATGTGTATACATATATATATATATATATATATATATATATATATATATATATATATATATATATATATATATATATATATATATATATATATATATATATATATATATATATATATATATATATATATATATATATATATATATATATATATATATATATATGTGTGTGTGTGTGTGTGTGTGTGTGTGTGAATTTTAGAACCCAGTGTTTTAGAACCCTGTGTTTTAGAACCCAGTGTTTTAGAACCCTGTGTTTTAGAACCCTGTGTTTTAGAACCCAGTGTTTTAGAACCCTGTGTTTTAGAACCCAGTGTTTTAGAACCCAGTGTTTTAGAACCCTGTGTTTTAGAACCCTGTGTTTTAGAACCCTGTGTTTTAGAACCCAGTGTTTTAGAACCCAGTGTTTTAGAACCCAGTGTTTTAGAACCCAGTGTTTTTGAACCCAGTGTTTTAGAACCCAGTGTTTTAGAACCCAGTGTTTTAGAAACCTGTGTTTTAGAACCCTGTGTTTTAGAACCCTGTGTTTTAGAACCCAGTGTTTTAGAACCCAGTGTTTTAGAACCCAGTGTTTTAGAACCCAGTGTTTTAGAACCCAGTGTTTTAGAAACCAGTGTTTTTGAACCCAGTGTTTTAGAACCCAGTGTTTTAGAACCCTGTGTTTTAGAACCCTGTGTTTTAGAACCCTGTGTTTTAGAACCCAGTGTTTTAGAACCCAGTGTTTTAGAACCCAGTGTTTTAGAACCCAGTGTTTTTGAACCCAGTGTTTTAGAACCCAGTGTTTTAGAACCCAGTGTTTTAGAACCCTGTGTTTTAGAACCCTGTGTTTTAGAACCCTGTGTTTTAGAACCCAGTGTTTTAGAACCCAGTGTTTTAGAACCCAGTGTTTTAGAACCCAGTGTTTTAGAATCCAGTGTTTTAGAACCCAGTGTTTTAGAACCCAGTGTTTTAGAACCATGTTTTAGAACCTTTTTAAATCAAGTGTTTTAACCCTTTTTGAAATTTAAACATTTTTAGAACCTGTGTTTTAGAACCCTGGTTTAGAACCCTGTTTAACCCTATGTTTTAAACTCAGTTTTTGAGTAAAATGCGACCCTTTTTGACCCATTTTTAGAACCCAGTGTTTTAAACTCAATCGTATTTCCTGTTTTAAAATCCATATTAATTTAGAACTGTAGAAAATATTCCTGTTCCCTCTTCGCATCCTTTCTTAGCCTTTCTTTTCTAACCGTTTTTCCTTTTTATTTCCACTTGTTTTAGTCAACCCGTGTTGACCTGTTTAAACCCATGTTTTAGCACCCTCCTTTACTCTTGTTAATCAACCCTTCCCATTCTTAACACCTCCACTTCTACACCCCCTCCACCTCTCTCTCCTCCCACCTTCTCTACACCCCTTCCAGCCTACTCTAAACCCTCTCCACACTTTCATAGCAAACCCTCTTACCCTAAATCTCTAAACCTCCCTCCCATTCTCTATCACCCCCTACCACTTTTCTACTACCCCTCCCACCTTCTCTAACACCCCCTCCCACCTTCTCTACACACCCCCTCCCACCTTCTCTACACCCCCTTCCCCACCTTCTCTACACCCTTCCCACCTACTCTACACCCCCTCCCACCTTCTCTACACTTCCTCCCACCTTCTCTACACCCTCTCCCACCTACTCTACACCCCTCCCACCTTCTCTACACCCCCTCCCACTCTACCTCTACACCTACACCCCTCCCACCTTCTCTACACCCCACCTCCCACCCTCACTCTCTACAACCCCCTCCCACCTTCTCTACAACCCCCTCCCACCTTCTCTACACCCCCTTCCCACCTACTCTACACCCCCTCCCACCTTCTCTACACATCCTCCCACCTTCTCTACACCCCTCCCACCTCTCTACACCCCCTCCCACCTTCTCTAACCCCAACCCTCTACACCCTCCCACCTTCTCACCCACTACTCACACCCCTCCCACCTTCTCTACACCCCCCTCCCACCTTCTCTACAACCCCCTCCCACCTTCTCTACACACTACTCCACACCCCTCCCACCTTCTCTAAACCACCCCTCCCACCATCTCTACACCCCTCCCACCTTCTCTACCCTACACCTCTCTACACCACCTACTCCTACACACCCCCACTCTCATCACCTTCCTCTACACCTCCTCCCACATTCTCTACACCCCCTCCCACCTATTCTACACCCCCTCCCACCTTCTCTACAACCCTCTCCCACCATCTCTACAACCCCCTCCCATCTTCTCTACAACACCCCTCCCACCTTCTCTACACCCCTCCCACCTTCTCTACACCCCCTTCCACCTACTCTACACCCCCTCCCACCTTCTCTACACCCCCTCCCACCTTCTCTACACCCCTGCCACCTTCTCTACACCCCCTCCCACCTTCTCTACATCCCTCCCACCTTTCTCACACCCCTCCCACCTACTCTACACCCCCTCCCACCTTCTCTACACCCCCTCCCACCTTCTCTACACCCCTGCCACCTTCTCTACACCCCTCCCCACCTTCTCTACACCCCCCTCCCACCTTCTCTACACTCCTCCCACCTTCTCTACACCCCCTCCCACCTGCTCTACACCCCCTCCCACCTCTACACCTCCTCCCACCTTCTCTACACCTCCTCCCACTTTATCTACACCCCCTCCCCTCTTTCCTTCCACGGATATGTCTGCCCCTTCTTGATGTATCATCGTCTCTCCCCCAGGACATCATCTGCCAACCACTTGGACTATCGTCAGCCTCACCTTCTTCCATGTAGTCCGGAGTCTGCCCTAGAAGTCTGCCCTAGGAGTCTGCCCTAGGAGTCTGCCCTAGGAGCCTGCCCTGGGAGTCTGCCCTAGGAGCCTGCCCTGGGAGTCTGCCCTAGGAGTCTGCCCTGGGAGTCTGCCCTGGGAGTCTACCCTAGGAGTCTGCCTAGGAGTCTGGCCTAGGAGCCTGCCCTAGGAGCCTGCCCTAGGAGTCTGCCCTAGGAGTCTGCCTAGGAGTCTGGCCTAGGAGCCTGCCCTAGGAGTCTGCCCTAGGAACCTGCCCTAGGAGTCTGCCCTAGGAGTCTGCCCTGGGAGTCTGCCCTAGGAGCCTGCCCTGGGAGTCTGCCCTAGGAGTCTGCCTAGGAGTCTGGCCTAGGAGCCTGCCCTAGGAGTCTGCCCTAGGAACCTGCCCTAGGAGTCTGCCCTAGGAGTCTACCCTAGGAGTCTGGCCTAAGAGTCTGCCCTAGGAGCCTGCCCTTGGAGTCTACCCTAGGAACCTGCCCTAGGAGTCTGCCCTAGGAGTCTACCCTAGGAGTCTGGCCTAGGAGTCTGCCCTAGAAGCCTGCCCTAGGAGTCTACCCTAGGAACCTGCCCTAGGAGTCTACCCTAGGAACCTGCCCTAGGAGTCTACCCTAGGAGCCTGCACTAAGACAAGCACTATCAAAAAGGAGATAGAGACGAAGAGACCGTCTCTCCCGTGTGTGTGTTATATTTTTATTGTTTATCTCAGCCAGTCCACAGGCCTACTCTCCTGGGCCTATAGAATAGTCTTGTGGTTTGGTCCTGCAGTATGGTCCTGCAGTATGGTCCTGCAATATGGTCCTGCAGTATGGTCCTGCAGTATGGTCCTGCAATATGGTCCTGCAGTATGGTCCTGCAGTATGGTTCTGCAGTATGGTCCTGCAGTATGGTCCTGCAATATGGTCCTGCAGTATGGTCCTGCAGTATGGTCCTGCAATATGGTCCTGCAGTATGGTCCTGCAATATGGTCCTGCAGTATGGTCCTGCAGTATGGTCCTGCAGTATGGTCCTGCAGTATGGTCCTGCAGTATGGTCTCTGCAGTATGGTCCTGCAGTATGGTCCTGCAGTATGGTCCTGAAGTATGGTCCCTGCAGTATGGTCCTGCAGTATGGTTCTGCAGTATGGTTCTTGCAGTATTATCCCTGCAGTATGGTCCTGCAGTATGATCCCTGCAGTATGGTCCTGCAGTATGGTCCTGCAGTATGGTCCTACAGTATGGTCCTACAGTATGGTCCTGCGTTAGGCTGGAAATACAACATAAAATTCCCCTCATTACGTCACAGTCTCCAGCTGGACAACAAGAGGAGACACACACATACTAAGCTACGAAATGATGCTCAATAGTAACCCAGAGAAGTACTGGTCTTTATTCTGGGAGGGAGAAAGGGGAGGAAAAGGGGAGGGGAGAGAACTTGGGTTCCGAACCCCTCAAGAAAGGGGCTGCAAATATGTGGGTTATGAACAGCCCATATTCTTCTTCTCTCCTCCCCCCTCCCATCTCTCTCCCTCTCTCCCTCTCTATCTATCTATCTATCTATCTATCTACCTATCTATCTATCTATCTATCTATCTATCTATCTATCTATCTATCTGTCTGTCTATCTATCTATCTATTTATCTATCCATCTTACGTTCTTCGCATTCATTTATTTGCGCTAGCATTCTTCTTCTTTTCCACCTCAGTATCGTGATTTATTCCTCCCGGCTTGAATAAACTGGTGAGAGTAACAAAAAAATGCACTTTCCTCCTCCACCTCATGAATTCATTGCCTGCAAATGAACTCTGGGAGAAGCAAGGAAGAGAGTTTGAGTGCAGGATGCAGCCTCAACCACCACTGGCGCTCTCAGCCTCTCCCTCCACACCGGTAATTTCCAAGACGGGAGAGACAGGAGTTGACAGATGAAGCGGGAATGCATTTAGTGATGAGCTTTTGTTATGGACTGCATCCGGCTCTTTGTACAGCTTCATTAAGTCATGAATAGAGATCCATCAAGAGCCAGGTGCATAGTACAGGTTTGATATGCACTGAAAATGTCTTATGCCATAGGTAAAGAGGCAGCACCTGCTGTCTTAGTGCCAGCGTGCAGGTGAGTGAGACATACAAGGCTGTGTTGCGGTCAAGAACTTAATTTTCTATAGTTCTCCGGGATAACTTAACACTGCCTGGTGTACCTTGTGTCATCCAGCAGGCATTTATCGTTCCTGATGGGGAAGCAGTCAAGCAGACAGAGAGAGAGAACTGGCAGTTTTGCCAACTGACAGCTGCTGCCTGTATCTCTGAAGAGACACACAAAACAGTTATATTTTGCCAATGTTTTGAGTTAAATTCTGAAAGTGATGAACAACTACTGGAATGGAAGCTGTAGTCTGTGACCTCGTCCAGGTTAATACATGACCCATGAACTGTGTAAAATATTCAGATGTAATCCACTGTGGGTTACAAATAAATTATGATTAAGACACATGTCCAACAGTTTCGTATCTTTACTGTTAAAACGTTATCGCCTACACAGTAGGCTTCTTCAGTCAAATATGGAGGCAGCAGGAGTAGCAGCCAAGTAAAGTTGATGTAATCAGTCTATCAACCTTGAAGAAACTAGTATTTGAGGTGGTCAGTCCCTCAGCCTGGAGACGAATTCTGCTCCATGGTCTGGAACAAGGTGGTCAGTCCCTCAGCCTGGAGAAGAATTCAGCTCCATTGTCTGGAACAAGGTGGTCAGTCCCTCAGCCTGGAGAAGAATTCTGCTCCATTGTCTGGAACAAGGTGGTCAGTCCCTCAGCCTGGAGAAGAATTCAGCTCCATTGTCTGGAACAAGGTGGTCAGTCCCTCAGCCTGGAGAAGAATTCAGCTCCATTGTCTGGAACAAGGTGGTCAGTCCCTCAGCCTGGAGAAGAATTCAGCTCCATTGTCTGGAACAAGGTGGTCAGTCCCTCAGCCTGGAGAAGAATTCAGCTCCATTGTCTGGAACAAGGTGGTCAGTCCCTCAGCCTGGAGAAGAATTCAGCTCCATTTCTGGAACAATTAGAAAGACATCAAGAATAAAAACACCCAACTGTTCCACATGTGTCTTAATCATCAACTTGTCAGTATTTTATACCATTTTCAACATTTAAATTAATAATAACTGGTGACAGGATGAGATGGTAGATGTGATACTGACTATTATTTATCTTTTTACCGAGAAAGACACAGGAAGAACAACGAATAATTCTGAGGAAATGTATTATTTTTCCCTCAGTAGAGCGTTTATCTGGCCCCGTTTAGAGCTTTGCAAAGCTCCTTATCTCCCCCTGCCTTCCAGCCTGGCATTCATACTTCTAAAGCTCAATGGGCTACAGGCTTCGACTCCCCTCCTGTCTTTAAGGCTCAGTTACTGCCGCCTCAACACACCAAAAGCCTCCTTACTGATCTGGTTTTAATTTTCAATCCCCCTCTTTTTTTCCTAGGAGTCTAAAATGAACTGAAAAATTTTGGATGTGGAGAAAGTGGCTAAGATATAATACATAAATCAGAAGTGATGAATTTTGGATTTGTGTGTGTGTATGTATGTGTGTGTGTGTGTGTGTGTGTGTGTGTGTGTGTGTGTGTGTGTGTGTGTGTGTGTGTGTGTGTGTGCACCGAGAAGTGTATTTCTCTGTGTGTTTATATGTTGAGATGCATTTATTTCTGTGTATATACACCGAGATATGAATCTCTCAGTGTATATATACCGAGAGACGTGTATCTCTCATTGTATATACGCCGAAAGGTTAGATTCAATAATTGGGTTTCAAGTCTATCTACTACACGAGGATCATTAGTGCTACGCGTCACATGTTTAATACCAAACAGGAATACTTTTATACCTAAAACAGTGAATAAAGAAAACTCTCAGAGACATACACAACTCAGTGTATATGTCCTTCTCCGAGAGGTGTGTATATCTCAGCGTATATACATTGAGAGTTTACATAAATCCCCAATTAAACGTTTAGTGTCATTAACAAGTGATGTACAGATGATATTCAACCTTACTAACCCTAGTGTAGCAGATAGGCATTAAACCTAGCTAACTCACCAGATAAAAGCTATCTCTAGGAGCAAGTATCAGTATACAAAACACCGTTCCAAACTACCCAATAAAAATCACTAAAACCTTTATCGAAGAGAAATAATTGATATACATTGAAGAAGAATAGACACACTTATCCGTAATTGCTTTAGTTTCCCCCCTCCTCTTCCCCCTCCTTCTTCTCCTCCTCTTCCCCCTCCTCCTTCTCCTCCTCTTCCCCCTCCTCCTTCTCCTCTTCCCCTCCTCATCCTCCTCCTTCTCTTCCTCCTCCTCCTCCTCCTCCTTCTCCTCCTCTTCCCCCTCTTCCCCCTCCTCCTCCTTCTCCTCCTCCCCCCTCTTCCTCCTTCACTCCAGCTACGATCAGCTGACAACACGATGGTGATCAATATTTTGGGGGAATAAAATTATTGAAACAGCCTGAGGAAAGTGAGCAACACCAAGATATTTGTGTGGAATTATTGTGGTACTCGCACTTAAGTGCGAGTGAATATATTAGAGAGTATTATGAGTGAATAAGTATGTAAAACGTGAAGAGTGCAAGAAGAGAACGCCAACTTTAGTGCATAATAGAGTGAAAATGCCGTGAATAAAGTGGTAGAAAAGAGAGAGTAAAGTGGAGCCCCTCTGTGTGTTTACCCCCGGTTAACGATAATTTTTCACTCCAGAAGTATGTTCAGGTGCCAGTACTGACCGAATTTGTTCCCATAAGAAATATTGTGAAGTAGATTAGTCCATTTCAGACCCCCAAACATACACGTACAAACGCACTTACATAAATATACTTACATAATTGGTCGCATTCGGAGGTAATCGTTATGCGGGGGTCCACTGTATTAAAGTATTCTTGTTTGGTGGTGACATGTTGCCTTACTGACCCTCGTGTAGTAGATAGGCTTCAAACCTCCCAGAAAAACAATGGAACTAAAGAATCTATTTAAATAAGGAAAATAAAGCAAGTTAAACAATGAAACTTTAAAAAATAATAAAATTAAATAAAACACACACACACACACATTCAGTGAATAGGCGGGGCCAAGAGCTGTGACTCGACCCCTGCAACCACAGCTAGGTGAGTGCACACACACACACTAGTATATCAATATATAAATCACTTCATTCCTATAATTTCAGTGTTATACTGCAGGCAAGATAATCTTCCCTGGTGTATAATTCCAGTTATATGATTATATAATTCCTAACTGATTTTTAAACCAATGTGATTAAAAATTCTATTTATGCACTCTCAATTTTTTTTACTCTGTATCTAAAATTGTTATCTAATGTGTATTATATACACTATGTAAACATTATATACATGATATATACACATTATTAACGCATTAAATGTGATATCTGTGTGTATTTTACAACAAAAAATCAAAATTATGTAAAGAAATGTGGTTTTTGTTAAGTGCGGAAAAAGATCGACGTTCAGTGGTCAGTTGAGTGGCAGCAACAGCCAATCACCACTCAGAAAGCAATGGCGATTAGCCACTCATCAAGGTGCTAGAGGGACACCTGAAGTCAGTACCTGACCAGCCGGGCTGCGGTTCGTACGTCGTTATGCGTGCGGTCATCAGTAACAGCCTGGTTGATCAGGCCATGATCCACCATGAGGCCTGATCACAGGCCAGGCCGCGGGGGCGTTGACCCCCGGAACACTCTCCAGGTAAACACTCGTCTGACGGCGTAACTGAGAGTCTTCTGTGTGCCACGGCGGACGAAGCGTCGTAGTATCAATGCTTTCCTGACTTGGACTGACTCTGAAATATCACCGGTCAGTTTACGGTATTGTCTTACAGCCAATCACCAAGCAGGACTCCACAGTGATTAGCCAATGAGAGAGCAGATTCTGGGGAACGTCAGACCAATACTGACTTGTTGTTCAAACAGTGAATTGTGTTTCTCAGTGAGTATGTAGATTTATATATATATAAATATATATATATAAATAATATATATATATATATATATATATATATATATATATATATATATATATATATATATATATATATATATAGATAGATAGATAGATAGATAGATAGATAGATAGATAGATAGATAGAGAGAGAGATTGAGAGGGAGAGAGAGAGAGAGAGAGAGAAACTTATTCTGTGTATTGGGTATTAAAGTATTCTTGACTGGTGATCTATACAGGTGAAATGCAGTCTTAAATGACCCTCAGGTAGTCGATAGGCTTCAAACCCGACTAACCAACCAGTGAACTAAGGAGAGAATTGATATCTACTGTTTAAAGTGACGCTATTCTCTCTCTCTCTCTCTCTCTCTCTCTCTCTCTCTCTCTCTCTCTCTCTCTCTCTCTCTCTCTCTCTCTCTCTCTCTCTCTCTCTCTCTTGTAAAGAGAGAAACTTGAAATTTCACGACTCATATTTTGCTTTGAACAAGTGAGACAATTAGGTAACTCACGTCCTCAACATGACATAATCATGTCTCCATGACTGACTCTCTCCATGTACTCTGCTGATTATCTCGAATTATTTTTGTTTTTTGTGGATTATTCCTCTGTATTTTTAATTGTAATCGTGGGGGAAGTGCTCAACCACACTAACAATAATATTACAGCGGTCTAAGCAGACACATCAGGCTTTCAAAGCAGACATGTCAA
>NC_069459.1:20989568-21024568 GCF_026875155.1 Cherax quadricarinatus | reverse complement strand
ATGTGTAGATCGGTAGTGGGGACTACATGTGAAGGTCGGTAATGGGGACTACATGTGTAGGTCGGTAGTGGGGACTACATGTGAAGGTCGGTAATGGGGACTACATGTGAAGGTCGGTAGTGGGGACTACATGTGTAGGTCGGTAGTGGGGACTACATGTGTAGGTCGGTAGTGGGGACTACATGTGTAGGTCGGTAGTGGGGACTACATGTGTAGGTCGGTAGTGGGGACAACATGTGTAGGTCGGTAGTGGGGACTACATGTGTAGGTCGGGTAGTGGGGACTACATGTGTAGGTCGGTAGTGGGGACTACATGTGTAGATCGGTAGTGGGGACTACATGTGTAGGTCGGTAGTGGGGACTACATGTGAAGGTCGGTAGTGGGGACTACATGTGTAGGTCGGTAGTGGGGACTACATGTGTAGATCGGTAGTGGTGACTACATGTGTAGGTCGGTAGTGGGGGGCTACATGTGTAGGTCGGTAGTGGTGACTACATGTGAAGGTCGGTAGTGGGGACTACATATGTAGGTCGGTAGTGGGGACTACATGTGTAGGTCGGTAGTGGGGACTACATGTGAAGGTCGGTAGTGGGGACTACATGTGTAGGGCGGTAGTGGGGACTACATGTGTAGGTCGGTAGTGGGGACTACATGTGTATGTCGGTAGTGGGGACTACATGTGTAGGTCGGTAGTGGGGACTACATGTGTAGGTCGGTAGTGGGGACTACATGTGTAGGGCGGTAGTGGTGACTACATGTGTATGTCGGTAGTGGGGACTACATGTGTAGGTCGGTAGTGGGGACTACATGTGTAGGTCGGTAGTGGGGACTACATGTGAAGGTCCGTAGTGGGGACTACATGTGTAGGTCGGTAGTGGGGACTGCATGTGTAGGTCGGTAGTGGGGACTACATGTGTAGATCGGTAGTGGGGACTACTGTGAAGGTCGGTAATGGGGACTACATGTGTAGGTCGGTAGTGGGGACTACTGTGAAGGTCCGGTAATGGGGACTACATGTGTAGGTCGGTAGTGGGGACTACATGTGTAGGTTGGTAGGGGGACTACATGTGTAGGTCGGTAGTGGGGGATACTATGTGAAGGTCGGTAGTGGGGACTACATGTGTAGGTCGGTAGTGGGGACTACATGTGTAGGTCGGTAGTGGGGACTACATGTGTAGGTCGGTAGTGGGGACTACATGTGTAGGTCGGTAGTGGGGACAACATGTGTAGGTCGGTAGTGGGGACTACATGTGTAGGTCAGTAGTGGGGACTACATGTGTAGGTCGGTAGTGGGGACTACATGTGTAGATCGGTAGTGGTGACTACATGTGTAGGTCGGTAGTGGGGACTACATGTGTAGGTCGGTAGTGGTGACTACATGTGAAGGTCGGTAGTGGGGACTACATATGTAGGTCGGTAGTGGGGACTACATGTGTAGGTCGGTAGTGGGGACTACATGTGTAGATCGGTAGTGGGGACTACATGTGTAGGTCGGTAGTGGGGACTACATGTGTAGGTCGGTAGTGGGGACTACATGTGTAGGTCGGTAGTGGTGACTACATGTGTAGGTCGGTAGTGGTGACTACATGTGTAGGTCAGTAGTGGGGACTACATGTGTAGGTCGGTAGTGGGGACTACATGTGTAGGGCGGTAGTGGTGACTACATGTGAAGGTCGGTAGTGGGGACTACATGTGAAGGTCGGTAGTGGGGACTACATGTGTAGGGCGGTAGTGGTGACTACATGTGAAGGTCGGTAGTGGGGACTACATGTGTAGGTCGGTAGTGTGGACTACATGTGTAGGTCGGTAGTGGGGACTACATGTGTAGGTCGGTAGTGGGGACTACATGTGTAGGTCGGTAGTGGTGACTGCATGTGTAGGTCGGTAGTGGGGACTACATGTGAAGGTCGGTAGTGGGGACTACATGTGTAGGGCGGTAGTGGTGACTACATGTGAAGGTCGGTAGTGGGGACTACATGTGTGTGTCGGCAGTGGGGACTACATGTGTACGTCGGTAGTGGGGACTACATGTGTAGGTCGGTAGTGGGGACTACATGTGTAGATCGGTAGTGGGGACTACATGTGTAGGTCGGTAGTGGGGACTACATTTGTAGATCGGTAGTGGGGACTACATTTGTAGGTCGGTAGTGGCGACTACATGTGTAGGTCGGTAGTGGGGACTACATGTGTAGATCGGTAGTGGGGACTACATGTGTAGGTCGGTAGTGGGGACTACATGTGAAGGTCGGTAGTGGGGACTACATGTGTAGGTCGGTAGTGGGGACTACATGTGTAGATCGGTAGTGGTGACTACATGTGTAGGTCGGTAGTGGGGACTACATGTGTAGGTCGGTAGTGGGGACTACATGTGTAGGTCGGTAGTGGGGACTACATGTGTAGGTCGGTAGTGGGGACTACATGTGTAGATCGGTAGTGGGGACTACATGTGTAGGTCGGTAGTGGGGACTACATGTGTAGATCGGTAGTGGGGACTACATGTGTAGGTCGGTAGTGGGGACTACATTTTGTAGGTCCGGTAGTGGGGACTACATGTGTAGATCGGTAGTGGGGACTACATGTGTAGGTCGGTAGTGGGACTACATGTGTAGATCGGTATGTGGGGACTACATGTGTAGGTCGGTAGTGGGGACTACATGTGTAGGTCGGTATGTGGGACTACATTTGTAGATCGGTAGTGGGGACTACATGTGTAGGTCGGTAGTGGGGACTACATTTGTAGGTCGGTAGTGGGGACTACATGTGTAGATCGGTAGTGGGGACTACATGTGTAGGTCGGTAGTGGGGACTACATGTGTAGATCGGTAGTGGGGACTACATGTGTAGGTCGGTAGTGGGGACTACATTTGTAGGTCGGTAGTGGGGACTACATGTGTAGATCGGTAGTGGGGACTACATGTGTAGGTCGGTAGTGGGGACTACATGTGTAGATCGGTAGTGGGGACTACATGTGTAGGTCGGCAGTGGGGACTACATTTGTTGGTCGGTAGTGGGGACTACATGTGTAGATCGGTAGTGGGGACTACATGTGTAGGTCGGTAGTGGGGACTACATGTGTAGATCGGTAGTGGGGACTACATGTGTAGGTCGGTAGTGGGGATACAATTTGTAGTGTCGGTTAGTGGGGATACATTTGTAGGTCGGTAGTGGGGACTACATGTGTAGGTCGGTAGTGGGGACTACATGTGTAGATCGGTAGTGGGGACTACATGTGTAGGTCGGTAGTGGGGACTACATGTGTAGGTCGGTAGTGGGACTACATGTGTAGGTCGGTAGTGGGGACTACATGTGTAGGTCGGTAGTGGGGACTACATGTGTAGGTCGGTAGTGGAAACTACATGTGTATGTCGGTAGTGGTGACTACATGTGAAGGTCGGTAGTGGGGACTACATGTGTGTGTCGGCAGTGGGGACTACATGTGTACGTCGGTAGTGGGGACTACATGTGTAGGTCGGTAGTGGGGACTACATGGTGTAGTCGGTAGTGGGGATACATGTGTAGGTCGGTTAGTGGGGACTTCATGTGTAGGTCGGTAGTGGTGACTACATGTGTAGGTCGGTAGTGGGGACTACATGTGAAGGTCGGTAGTGGTGACTACATGTGTAGGTCGGTAGTGGGACTACATTGTGTAGGTCGGTAGTGGGGACTTCATGTGTAGGTCGGTAGTGGTGACTACATGTGTAGGTCGGTAGTGGGGACTACATGTGTAGGTCGGTAGTGGGGACTACATGTGTAGGTCGGTAGTGGGGACTACATGTGTAGGTCGGTAGTGGGGACTACATGTGTAGGTCGGTAGTGGGGACTACATGTGTGGTCGGTAGTGGGGACTACATGTGTAGGTCGGTAGTGGGGACTACATGTGTAGGTCGGTAGTGGGGACTACATGTGTAGATCGGTAGTGGGGACTACATGTGTAGGTCGGTAGTGGGGACTACATGTGTAGATCGGTAGTGGGGACTACATGTGTAGGTCGGCAGTGGGGACTACATTTGTTGGTCGGTAGTGGGGACTACATGTGTAGATCGGTAGTGGGGACTACATTGTGTAGGTCGGTAGTGGGGACTATTGTGTGATCGGTAGTGGGGACTACATGTGTAGGTCGGTAGTGGGGACTACATTTGTAGGTCGGTAGTGGGGACTACATTTGTAGGTCGGTAGTGGGGACTACATGTGTAGGTCGGTAGTGGGGACTACATGTGTAGATCGGTAGTGGGGACTACATGTGTAGGTCGGTAGTGGGGACTACATGTGTAGGTCGGTAGTGGGACTACATGTGTAGGTCGGTAGTGGGGACTACATGTGTAGGTCGGTAGTGGGGACTACATGTGTAGGTCGGTAGTGGGGACTGCATGTGTAGGTCGGTAGTGGGGACTACATGTGTAGATCGGTAGTGGGGACTACATGTGAAGGTCGGTAATGGGGACTACATGTGTAGGTCGGTAGTGGGGACTACATGTGAAGGTCGGTAATGGGGACTACATGTGTAGGTCGGTAGTGGGGACTACATGTGTAGGTTGGTAGGGGGACTACATGTGTAGGTCGGTAGTGGGGACTACATGTGAAGGTCGGTAGTGGGGACTACATGTGTAGGTCGGTAGTGGGGACTACATGTGTAGGTCGGTAGTGGGGACTACATGTGTAGGTCGGTAGTGGGGACTACATGTGTAGGTCGGTAGTGGGGACAACATGTGTAGGTCGGTAGTGGGGACTACATGTGTAGGTCGGTAGTGGGGACTACATGTGTAGGTCGGTAGTGGGGACTACATGTGTAGATCGGTAGTGGGGACTACATGTGTAGGTCGGTAGTGGGGACTACATGTGAAGGTCGGTAGTGGGGACTACATGTGTAGGTCGGTAGTGGGGACTACATGTGTAGATCGGTAGTGGTGACTACATGTGTAGGTCGGTAGTGGGGACTACATGTGTAGGTCGGTAGTGGTGACTACATGTGAAGGTCGGTAGTGGGGACTACATATGTAGGTCGGTAGTGGGGACTACATGTGTAGGTCGGTAGTGGGGACTACATGTGTAGATCGGTATGTGGGGACTACATTGGTAGGTCGGTAGTGGGGACTACATGTGTAGGTCGGTAGTGGGGACTACATGTGTAGGTCGGTAGTGGTGACTACATGTGTAGGTCGGTAGTGGTGACTACATGTGTAGGTCAGTAGTGGGGACTACTGTGTAGGTCGGTAGTGGGGACTACATGTTGGTAGGGCGGGGGAGTGGTGACTACATGTGAAGGTCGGTAGTGGGGACTACATGTGAAGGTCGGTAGTGGGGACTACATGTGTAGGGCGGTAGTGGTGACTACATGTGAAGGTCGGTAGTGGGGACTACATGTGTAGGTCGGTAGTGTGGACTACATGTGTAGGTCGGTAGTGGGGACTACATGTGTAGGTCGGTAGTGGGGACTACATGTGTAGGTCGGTAGTGGTGACTGCATGTGTAGGTCGGTAGTGGGGACTACATGTGAGGTCGGTAGTGGGGACTACATGTGTAGGGCGGTAGTGGTGACTACATGTGAAGGTCGGTAGTGGGGACTACATGTGTGTGTCGGCAGTGGGGACTACATGTGTACGTCGGTAGTGGGGACTACATGTGTAGGTCGGTAGTGGGGACTACATGTGTAGATCGGTAGTGGGGACTACATGTGTAGGTCGGTAGTGGGGACTACATTGTAGGTCGGTAGTGGGGGACTACATTTGTAGGTCGGTAGTGGCGACTACATGTGTAGGTCGGTAGTGGGGACTACATGTGTAGATCGGTAGTGGGGACTACATGTGTAGGTCGGTAGTGGGGACTACTGTGAAGGTCGGTAGTGGGGACTACATGTGTAGTGTCGGTAGTGGGGACTACATGTGTAGATCGGTAGTGGTGACTACATGTGTAGGTCGGTATTGGGGACTACATGTGTAGGTCGGTAGTGGGGACTACATGTGTAGGTCGGTTAGTGGGGACTACATGTAGTAGGTCGGTAGTGGGGACTACATGTGTAGATCGGTAGTGGGGACTACATGTGTAGGTCGGTAGTGTGGGACTACATGTGTAGATCGGTAGTGGGGACTACATGTGTGTAGGTCGGTAGTGGGGACTACATTTGTAGGTCGGTAGTGGGGACTACATGTGTAGATCGGTAGTGGGGGACTACATGTGTAGGTCGGTAGTGGGGATACATGTGTAGATCGGTAGTGGGGACTACATGTGTAGGTCGGTAGTGGGGACTACATGTGTAGGTCGGTGTAGTGGGGACTACATTTGTAGATCGGTAGTGGGGACTACATGTGTAGGTCGGTAGTGGGGACTACATTGTATGTCGGTAGTGGGGACTACATGTGTAGATCGGTAGTGGGGACTACATGTGTAGGTCGGTAGTGGGGACTACATGTGTAGATCGGTAGTGGGGACTACATGTGTAGGTCGGTAGTGGGGATACATTTTTAGGTCGGTAGTGGGGACTACATGTGTAGATCGGTAGTGGGGACTACATGTGTAGGTCGGTAGTGGGGACTACATGTGTAGATTCGGTAGTGGGGACTACATGTGTAGGTCGGCAGTGGGGACTACATTGTTGGTCGGTAGTGGGGACTACATGTGTAGATCGGTAGTGGGGACATACATGTGTAGGTCGGTAGTGGGGACTACATGTGTAGATCGGTAGTGGGGACTACATGTGTAGGTCGGTAGTGGGGACTACATTTGTAGGTCGGTAGTGGGGGATACATTTGTAGGTCGGTAGTGGGGAACTACATGTGTAGGTCGGTAGTGGGGACTACATGTGTAGATCGGTAGTGGGGACTACATGTGTAGGTCGGTAGTGGGGACTACATGTGTAGGTCGGTAGTGGGACTACATTGTGTAGGTCGGTAGTGGGGACTACATGTGTAGGTCGGTAGTGGGGACTACATGTGTAGGTCGGTAGTGGAACTACTATGTGTATGTCGGTAGTGGTGACTACATGTGAAGGTCGGTAGTGGGGACTTACATGTGTGGTGTCGGCAGTGGGGACTACATGTGTACCGTAACACGGATAGTGGGGACTACATGACTGTGGTCGGTCAGTGGGGAACTACATGTGTAGTCGGTAGTGGGGACTACATGTGTAGGTCGGTAGTGGGGACTTCATGTGTAGGTCGGTAGTGGTGACTACATGTGTAGGTCGGTAGTGGGGACTACATGTGAAGGTCGGTAGTGGGTGACTACATGGTAGTCGTAGGGTCGGTAGTGGGGACTACATTGTGTATGGGGTACAGTTTCGGTAGTGGGGACTTCATGTGTAGGTCGGTAGTGGTGACTACATGTGTAGGTCGGTAGTGGGGACTACATGTGTAGGTCGGTAGTGGGGACTACATGTGAAGGTCGGTAGTGGGGACTACATGTGTAGGTCGGTAGTGGGGACTACATGTGTAGGTCGGTAGTGGGGACTACATGTGTAGGTCGGTAGTGGGGACTACATGTGTAGGTCGGTAGTGGGGACTACATGTGTTAGGTCGGTAGTGGGGACTACATGTGTAGATCGGTAGTGGGGACTACATGTGTAGGTCGGTAGTGGGGACTACATGTGTAGATCGGTAGTGGGGACTACATGTGTAGGTCGGCAGTGGGGACTACATTTGTTGGTCGGTAGTGGGGACTACATGTGTAGATCGGTAGTGGGGACTACATGTGTAGGTCGGTAGTGGGGACTACATGTGTAGATCGGTAGTGGGGACTACATGTGTAGGTCGGTAGTGGGGACTACATTTGTAGGTCGGTAGTGGGGACTACATTTGTAGGTCGGTAGTGGGGACTACATGTGTAGGTCGGTAGTGGGGACTACATGTGTAGATCGGTAGTGGGGACTACATGTGTAGGTCGGTAGTGGGGACTACATGTGTAGGTCGGTAGTGGGACTACATGTGTAGGTCGGTAGTGGGGACTACATGTGTAGGTCGGTAGTGGGGACTACATGTGTAGGTCGGTAGTGGTGACTACATGTGTAGGTCGGTAGTGGTGACTACATGTGAAGGTCGGTAGTGGGGACTACATGTGTGTGTCGGCAGTGGGGACTACATGTGTACGTCGGTAGTGGGGACTACATGTGTAGGTCGGTAGTGGGGACTACATGTGTAGATCGGTAGTGGGGACTACATGTGTAGGTCGGTAGTGGGGACTTCATGTGTAGGTCGGTAGTGGTGACTACATGTGTAGGTCGGTAGTGGGGACTACATGTGAAGGTCGGTAGTGGTGACTACATGTGTAGGTCGGTAGTGGGGACTACATGTGTAGGTCGGTAGTGGGGACTTCATGTGTAGGTCGGTAGTGGTGACTACATGTGTAGGTCGGTAGTGGGGACTACATGAGTAGGTCGGTAGTGGGGACTACATGTGAAGGTCGGTAGGTGGGGACTACATGTGTTAGGTCGGTAGTGGGGACTACATGGTGTAGGTCGGTAGTGGGGACTACATGGTGTAGGTCGGTAGTGGGGGACTACTGTGTAGGTCGGTAGTGGGGGACTACATGTGTAGGTCGGTTAGTGGGGACTACATGTGTAGGTCGGTAGTGGTGACTACATGTGTAGGTCGGTAGTGGGGACTACATGTGTAGGTCGGTAGTGGGGACTACATGTGTAGGTCGGTAGTGGTGACTACATGTGTATGTCGGTAGTGGTGACTACATGTGAAGGTCGGTAGTGGGGACTACATGTGTGTGTCGGCAGTGGGGACTACATGTGTACGTCGGTAGTGGGGACTACATGTGTAGGTCGGTAGTGGGGACTACATGTGAAGGTCGGTAGTGGGGACTACATGTGTATGTCGGTAGTGGTGACTACATGTGAAGGTCGGTAGTGGGGACTACATGTGTGTGTCGGCAGTGGGGACTACATGTGTAGGTCGGTAGTGGGGACTACATGTGTAGGTCGGTAGTGGGGACTACATGTGTAGATCGGTAGTGGGGACTACATGTGTAGGTCAGTAGTGGGGACTACATTTGTAGGTCGGTAGTGGGGACTACATTTGTAGGTCGGTAGTGGCGACTACATGTGTAGGTCGGTAGTGGGGACTACATGTGTAGGTCGGTAGTGGGGACTACATGTGTAGATCGGTAGTGGGGACTACATGTGTAGGTCGGTAGTGGGGACTACATGTGTAGGTCGGTAGTGGGGACTAAATTGTGTAGGTCGGTAGTGGGGACTACATGTGTAGGTCGGTAGTGGGGACTACATGTGTAGGTCGGTAGTAGGGACTACATGTGTAGGTCGGTAGTGGGGACTACATGTGTAGGTCGGTAGTCTGGACTACATGTGTAGGTCGGTAGTGGGGACTACATGTGTAGGTCGGTAGTGGGGACTACATGTGTAGGTCGGTAGTGGGGACTACATGTGTAGGTCGGTAATGGGGACTATGTGAGTTATTTCCCAAGAAAATTCACACTTACGCATTTCTCTTAAATTCAAAGTAATTTTAACATTAATATTCCAGAGTAAATAATACAAAGCAGGTTTTTTATTGCGCATCTCGACGTTGCTCTGGTTTGTAGTGTCCAGACTTCGTGTTTAATGTTTATTTTTAAGTAGAAGGAAGAGGAGAGGAAAGGAGAGACTGCTGGGGGAGGGCAGTGTGTCCATTGTTATAGGGGGAGGAGAGAGAGAGAGAGAGAGAGAGGGAAGAAAGTCAGATTTATAGCTCTATGGATGGGAGAGGAGGTAGTAAGGTGTTGTTGTTGTTGTTCTGCTGAGAGATGAGTCTTGGAAGTGAACCATTGAAGAATTCTGTAAATTGGGTGTTCCCTCCTTCTCCTGCTGCCACTTCTTCTGTTTCCCTATCCCGTAATTGATGACCCTATACGTGCACCTCAGCTCGTGCACCTCAGCTCGTGCACCTCAGCTCGTGCACCTCAGCTCGTGCACCTCAGCTCGTGCACCTCAGCTCGTTCCTTCCCGTGTCTGTCTCGGTCCGGGTGTACTCAGTGGTGTCTTGAACCCCTCAAACATGATTTCTCTATGAACGTCCTTTTTCACGAGCTGTTTGTGTCTACAGAGTTAGTCTGAGTGTGTGATCTTGTGTGTCCACCTCCTCCTACTCCTCCTCCTCCTTTACCCATTTCCCAGCTCCCAGTTCCGTCGTGACCACAAGGCTGGAGAAACACTGCAGAAGGTGTACTGGATCGCGCTGGCTAGATTCTTACACTATGTTATCACCTGAATCTTTTAGTCTTCAGAAAATATTTGTACTAATCACTTCTCCTTTGTTTCTTCCTGATTCCTTTACTAGGAGGGAGGGAGGGAATGTGGGAGGGGAGGAGGGAGGGAGGGAAGGTGGGAGGGGAGGAGGGAGGGAGGGAAGGTGGGAAGGTGGGAGAGGAGGAGAGAGGGAGGGAAGGTGAGAGAGGAGGAGAGAGGGAGGGAAGGTGGGAGAGGAGGAGAGAGGGAGGGAAGGTGAGAGAGGAGGAGAGAGGGAGGGAAGGTGAGAGAGGAGGAGAGAGGGAGGGAAGGTGGGAAGGTGGGAGAGGAGGAGAGAGGGAGGGAAGGTGAGAGAGGGGGAGAGAGGGAGGGAAGGTGAGAGAGGGGGAGAGAGGGAGGGAAGGTGAGAGAGGAGGAGAGAGGGAGGGAAGGTGAGAGAGGGGGAGAGAGGGAGGGAAGGTGGGAGGGGAGGAGAGAGGGAGGGAAGGTGAGAGAGGAGGAGAGAGGGAGGGAAGGTGAGAGAGGAGGAGAGAGGGAGGGAAGGTGGGAAGGTGGGAGAGGAGGAGAGAGGAGGGAAGGTGAGAGAGGGGGAGAGAGGGAGGGAAGGTGAGAGAGGGGGAGAGAGGGAGGGAAGGTGAGAGAGGAGGAGAGAGGGAGGGAAGGTGAGAGAGGAGGAGAGAGGGAGGGAAGGTGAGAGAGGGGGAGAGAGGGAGGGAAGGTGGGAGGGGAGGAGAGAGGGAGGGAAGGTGAGAGAGGAGGAGAGAGGGAGGGAAGGTGGGAGGGGAGGTCGTTGCAGGAAGGGTGATTCACAAGGTAATAAGCTCACATTTGCAACACTGAAAGAGAACATTTGCATTACCTTGCCTGCCACTGCACAGTCACTGCATAAAAACATCGTTAATTCTCTACTTCACTCTTCTACACTCATCTTTTGCTGCTACACTTCTTACTAAACCTTCCTTTCCTTTTTCCTCTTCCTCTTCTACTTCTTCCTCCTCTTTCTCTTTTTCTTTTTCGCTTTTTCTTCCTTTTACTCTTCGTTTTCTTCTTCCTTTTCTTCTTTTTCTCTTCTTACATTAATAACATAATTAGTAGTTTTAGTTACAGTGTAATACGATTATTAATATTTCTTCTAGGATTTTCCAAGTGTAGATTATGATGTATCTCTCTCGCCTGCGTTCCAGTGAGTACAAGTCAAGTGCTTCCAAGTGTTCCCAGTAGTTGAGATGTTTGATGGAATTGATTTGTGCAGTAAAGGTTCTCTGTACACTCTCTAGATCTGCAATATTCACCTGCTTTGAACGGCGATGTTAATGTACAGCAGTATTCCAGCCTAGAGAGAACAAGTGATTTGAAAAGGGTCATCATTGGCTTGGTATCTTTAGTTCTGAACGTTCTCATTATCCATCCTGTCATTTTCTTTGCAGTTGTGATCGTGGCACTGTTGTGGTTCTTGAAAGTGGGATCCTCAGACATTACCACTCCCAGGTCCCTCACATTATTTTCTCGTTCGTTCTATTGTATGATCAGAGTTTGTAGTATATTCAGTTCTAATTATTATTTCCTCCAGTTTTCCATAACGGAGTAACTGGAATTTGTCTTCACTGAACATTATACTGTTTTCCGTTGCCCACTGGAAAACTTGCTTTATGTCTATACACAAATAACCCGCACATAAAAGAGAGAAGCTTACGATGACGTTTCGGTCCGACTTGGACTTGGACCATTTACAAAGTCACAGTGTGACTTTGTAAATGGTCCAAGTCGGACCGAAACGTCGTCGTAAGCTTCTCTCTTTTAAGTGCGGGTTATTTGTGTATCGTTCCAGTCACGGTATTGTGCCTTTTTTTTGTTATTTATTGGTTTATGTCTTCTTGGAGGTTAACCGTGTCCTCGATAGATGACAGCCTCATGCAGATCCTAGTATCGTCTGCAAAGGATGATACGATGCTGTGGGTTACATTTATGTCTGATATGAGGATGAGGAACAGGATGGGGGCGAGTACTGTGCCTTGTGGAACAGAGCTCTTCGCTATGGCAGCTTCCGATACGTCACGTGGGGTCACGTGATGTAAACACTGCCATACCATAGTTCAGTACAGCAGCTAATGTTATCAGGTGTGTTAATGTGACTTGCTTGAGTAGGTTAGCCGTGTTGTGGTCATGCTAGTCGTGTTGTGGTCATGCTAGTCGTGTTGTAGTCATGTTAGTCGAGTCGTGATCATGTTAGTCGTGTCATAGGCAAATTGTTATTGATGTTTGACATGAGTTGTTGTACTTGGAAACAAACTCCTTGATCTAATATAGCTTTTGTTCCCTCTTAAATTGACGTTAAATATATAATTCGAATTTTATAGAATACCTCTTTTTTTTTATAGAGGGTTACCCTTCTCTCTCTCTCTCTCTCTCTCTCTCTCTCTCTCTCTCTCTCTCTCTCTCTCTCTCTCTCTCTCTCTCTCTCTCTCTCTCTCTCTCTCTCTCTCTCTCTCTCTCTCTCTCTCTCACCAGGAGTGGGATAAACATTAGCAGTAACGAGACAGTAGCTCCCAGAGGACAAGACGAAGACTGAGTCAGAGTGACGGATTCAGACACAGCGACCAGGCTAAAGACTCTCCAGAGGTGATTGTGGGTGATAGTGGGGACTCCTGTGGGTAGTGGGGAGAGAGGAGTCTTCGAGATGGTGGGGGATGTCGGGACTCTTGTGGTAATTGCGGAAAGGGGAGTCTTTAAGATGGTGGGGGCTCCTGTGGGGAGGGGGGAGTCTTTAAGATTGTGGAAGAGGTGGGGATGGAGTCTTAAAGATGGAGGGGAGGTGGGGGAGTCATGGATAGTGGGGTAGGAGGAGAGTCTTTAAGATAGTGGGGGAGGTGAGGACTCCTGTGTACGGAGTCAGCCTCCACCATTTCTTAGTTCGTCGAAGTCCTTCCACCCTGAGACTGAAGAAATACTTCTGACATCTGTGTGTACTCACCTATATGTGGTTGCAGGGGCTGAGTCACAGCTCCTGCCCCCGCCTCTTCGCTAGTCGCTACTAGGTTCCTGTTCAAAGAGCCCTATCTGTGTGTGTGTGTTAACCTAGTTGTACCCTCATGGGTCGAGTTTCGGCACCTGTCTCCCATCTCGAGAAAATCCCTGTCGTACCTATTTCAGCAACTATGTAATAACAGTTGCTTCTTCCGGCTTCCTCGGGCAATTGATTCCAACATCTCAATTACCCTATTTTGTCTCTTCTTTAACACGTTACAACTCACCTCTCAAGGAGAGGAGAGAGGAGGAAGGGGGAAGGGGGGGGGGGAGAGGAGAGAGGGGGAGAGGAGAGAGAGAGAGAGGAGGGGGAAAAAGAGGGGAGAGAGGAGAGAGAGAGAGAGAGAGGGAGAGAGAGAGAGAGAGAGAGAGAGAGAGAGAGAGAGAGAGAGAGAGAGATGGAGGGAAGTGAATTGTGCAGATTGGCTCATTATCTGAAGGTTAATGGCGTATCAACAGGTCAGTAATTAAGTGTCTATAACAGGTGCGGCACTACACTGACACTGGCACACTACCTGCTGCTTGGTGTTGAGACACTCCAGCAAATATTCTGTGTGCATCATTGAAAGTTTCTCTCTCTCTCTCTCTCTCTCTCTCTCTCGATGCTACCTACACCAGCCGACTAACTTCTAGGTGCCTATTAACTGCTAGGTGAACCAGGACAACAGGTGCCACGAGACTTACCCAGTCGTCTTCCCTTGCGCGGGAATCGAACCCCCGCCGGCTGTTTCCTTTATTCCCCGCTGTAAGCCGAACGCAAAGTGCCACACTTGTCTTCAAGAAATTAAAACATTGAAAATATATGAAAAAAAAAACTAACCTAGCTTCCCTATTTCTAAGCTCTGTGTGTATACCCATTATTACTACTGTAGTATAATTATACCCAAGTTTCCCCATTAATCCAAACAAAGAGGAATAATCGTAAAATCAACTACGACTTACGATATTATTATTTGTATTGTTAATTATATGTGAAACAAAGACAGATACTTTGTGTTGCTATGTCTCTGTTGAAGGTGGTGTTCTTGACAGACACAGACAGACATAGACATAGACACAGTCATAGACACAGACAAAGACATAGATATAGACACAGACATAGACACAGACAAAGACATAGATATAGACACAGACATAGACACGGACTTAGACACAGACACAGACATAGTCACAGACATAGACACAAACATAGACACAGAAACAGGCATAGACACAGACACAGAGATAGACATAGATACAGACACAGACACAGATAACAGACATAGAGATAGGCATAGACACATATACACAGAACAAGAGATAGACACAGACATAGACACAGACACAGAGATAGACACATACACAGACACAGACATAAAAAAGCAAAATACTCGGCAGGAGATGCAACACTGAGAGACAACACAATAAGTGTCCGGGGCCCAAGACTGTTCAGCAGCCTCCCAGCATACAGTCTTCAAGAAGGCACTGGACAGGTAACTAAAGTCAGTACCTGACCAGCAGGGCTGTGGGAGGTACGTCAGTCTGCGTGCTGCCAGTAGTAACAGCCTGGTTGATGAGACCCTGATCCACCACGAGGCCTGGTCTCAGACCGGGCCGCGGGGGCGTTGACCCTCAAAACCCTCTCCAGGTAAACTCCAGGTAGACACAGTTAAAGACATGTATTAATGCGGCACCTATCATAATGACTACTATGTGACTGTAATTAGGAGCCCTGAATGGTACCTGATTGCTAGGAAAATGTTGAGACAATGTTAGTGTAATGATGATGTGATATGAAGATGAATGGTGAGGGAGGGAGGTGAGGTGGTGAGGGAGGGAGGCAGTGATGAAGGATAAGAGGGAGGGAAGGAGGATATGTGGGAAGAGAGACAGAGAGCTAATAGGAAGAACTGTTATCTGCACAAGCGTCTCATTCGTGTGAATTCGTGTGTACTTCCTCCCTGCAGCCACCACACACCACACACACCACACACACTACACACCACACACCACACACACTACACACCACACACACACACCACACACCACACACACCACACACCACACACCAACACAACCCACACACACCACCACACCACACACACCACACACCACCACACACACACCACACAAACCCACACACACAACACACCACCACACCACACACACACACACACCACACACCACACACCCACACACACACACACACCACACACCACCACACCACACCCACAACACCACCACCCCACACACACACCCACACACAACACCACACACACAACACACCACACACTACACACCCACACACCACACACCACACCCACACACACACACCACACACACCACACACACACACACCACACACCCACACACCACACACCACACACCACACACCACACACACACACCACCACACCCCACCAACACAACCACAACCCACACCACACCCCACACCACACACCACCCCACACCCACCCAACACCACACACACACACACCACACCACACACCCACACACCACCACACACACAACCACACACCACACACCACACACCACACACCCACACACACACACCCCACACACCCCACACACCACACACCACACACCCACACACCACACACCACACACCCACACACCACCACACCACACACGCACACACCACACACCACACACACACACACACACCACACACACACACCACACCACCACACACCACACCACACACCACACACCACACACCACACACACCCACACACACACACACACACACCACCACACCACACACCACACACACCACACCACACACCACACACACACACCACACACCACACACCCACCCCACACACAACACCCACACACCCACACACACACCAACACCACACACCACACACCACACCACCCACACACCGCACACACACACACACCACACACACACACACACACACACACACACACACACACACCACACACACACACACACACCACACACCACACACCACACACCACACACCACACACCACACACCACACACACCACACACCACACACACCACACACACAACACACACACCACACACCACACACACACACACACACCACAAACACACACACCACACACACACACACACACACACACACACCACACCACACACCACACACACACACACACCACACACAGCCACAAACCACACACCACACACCACACTCACACACCACACAACACACACACACACACACACACACACACACACACACACACAACACACCACACCACACACCACACACCACACACACACACACACACCCACACATAAACCAACACACCACACACCACACACCACACACCACACACACCACACGCCACACACCACACACCACCACACACCACACACCACACACCACACACACACACACACCACACACCACACACCACAACACCCCACACCACCACACACCACACACCACACACACACACACACCACAAACCACACACCACACACCACACACCACACACCACACACGACACACCACACACACACACACACACACTGGAGTTCTATGACATGGTGACAGCAGTAAGACAAGAGAGAGAGGGGTGGGTGGATTGCATTTCCCTGGACTGCAAGAAGGCGTTTGACACAGTTCCACACAAGAGATTGGTGCAAAAACTGGAGGACCAAGCAGGGATAACAGGGAAGGCACTACAATGGATCAGGGAATACTTGTCAGGAAGACAGCAGCGAGTCATGGTACGTGGCGAGGTGTCAGAGTGGGCACCTGTCACCAGCGGGGTCCCACAGGGGTCAGTCCTAGGACCAGTGCTGTTTCTGGTATTTGTGAACGACATGACGGAAGGAATAGACCCCGAGGTGTCCCTGTTTGCAGATGACGTGAAGTTGATGAGAAGAATTCACTCGATCGAAGACCAGGCAGAACTACAAAGGGATCTGGACAGGCTGCAGACCTGGTCCAGCAATTGGCTCCTGGAGTTCAATCCCACCAAGTGCAAAGTCATGAAGATTGGGGAAGGGCAAAGAAGACCGCAGACGGAGTACAGTCTAGGGGGCCAGAGACTACAAACGTCACTCAAGGAAAAAGATCTTGGGGTGAGTATAACACCAGGCACATCTCCTGAAGCGCACATCAACCAAATAACTGCTGCAGCATATGGGAGCCTAGCAAACCTCAGAACAGCATTCCGACATCTTAATAAGGAGTCATTCAGGACCCTGTACACCGTGTATGTTAGGCCCATATTGGAGTATGCGGCACCAGTTTGGAACCCACACCTAGCCAAGCACGTAAAGAAACTAGAGAAAGTGCAAAGATTTGCAACAAGACTAGTCCCAGAGCTAAGAGGTATGTCCTACGAGGAGAGGTTAAGGGAAATCAACCTGACAACACTGGAGGACAGGAGAGATATGGGGGACATGATAACGACATACAAAATACTGAGAGGTATTGACAAGGTGGACAAAGACAGGATGTTCCAGAGATTGGACACAGTAACAAGGGGACACAGTTGGAAGCTGAAGACACAGATGAATCACAGGGATGTTAGGAAGTATTTCTTCAGCCACAGAGTAGTCAGTAAGTGGAATAGTTTAGGAAGCGATGTAGTGGAGGCAGGATCCATACATAGCTTTAAGCAGAGGTATGATAAAGCTCACGGCTCAGGGAGAGTGACCTAGTAGCGATCAGTGAAGAGGCGGGGCCAGGAGCTCGGACTCGACCCCTGCAACCTCAACTAGGTGAGTACAACTAGGTGAGTACACACACTCACACACACACACACACACACACACACACACACACACACACACACACACACCACACACACACACACACACACACACACACACACACACACACACACACCACACACACACACACACACACCACACCATACACGACATACAACATACAACCAGTTGAAGTCACCAGAATGGAAATCATATATATATATATATATATATATATATATATATATATAATATATATATATATATATATATATATGTAATGAAGGAGACCCAGAACAGTTCAAGCTTCAGTGACCGAAAAATATAATTCCGACACTGTACGTACCTAAGAGACAGGAGACAAATACCAAAATCCTCCGAGCCCCTAAGACTTTGAAGTTAGAGGTAAATTAGAAACCCGGAACACCTGATAGAAACCCCGAGAAACCCCGAAAAAAACTCGAAGAAACCCCGAAGAAACCCGGAATCCCATTGGAGACCAAACCAGCTAGAGACGCCGATGGACGCAATGGAAAACCCTGACCAAGAAAAGGAGAGACAAAGTTCTCTCCTGTCTCTCTCATCAGCACATTATGAGGCCATGTTGTAAGTCTCCACACACACATAAATACAGAAATAACCTTCTTGTGGCGACGATATATATGGCACCTGTGTGCCACTAGTTGTATCTTACAGCCTGGCACTTGTTTGCGACTCTGTCACCTTCTTTGCACTTTGTCATCACCGAGATTTTGCACTCGAAGCAAAATTGTTGTGGCTTCTGTGTCACTCTGGCACTCTCTGAGGTATGAGTGTTGGCACTGTGTCGCTCTTTCACTCTCTGGTGTGTGAGTGTTGGCACTGTGTCACTCTGGCAGTCTCTGAGGTGTGAGTATTGGCACTGTGTCACTCTGGTAGTCTCTGTGGAGTGAGTGTTGGCACTGTGTCACTCTGGCAGTCTCTGGTGTGTGAGTGTTGGCACAGTGTCATTCTGGCACTCTATGGTGTGTGACTGTTGGCACTGTGTCATTTTAGCACTCTCTTTGGTGTGAGGGTTGACACTGTGTCATTCTGGCACTCTCTGGGATGTGAGGGTTGGCACTGTGTCATTCTGGCACTCTCTGGGGTGTGAGTGCTGGCACTGTGTCATTCTGGCACTCTCTGGGATATGAGTGTTGGCACTGTTATACAGGCACTCTCTGGGGAGTGAGTATTGGCACTGCCTTGAGTACATGACAACGACAAAGTACATATCTTACTGTTTGAGTGACAGCTGAGGATAGTAAAGCAAAAGGCTCTCCGCCAACCCTGTAATTTTCTCCAGGTATACTTCTCCTGGCGGCGTTACATAGTAGGTGAAGATAATTGAAAATTAGTGGAATTATAATGGTATGAAGAGTTAAACCTGTGTGGACCATTAATCCTACGAATGATAAGTTGCTGCTAACAATGTCACTACCAATGCTGTTACTGCTACTATTATTACTACTTCTATTGTTACTGCTAATTGTAGTTTTTATTATTACTGCTGTTATAACTATTGTAACTACTGGGCCTACTACTACTACTGCTGCTGCTGCTGCTGCTGTTACTACTGTTACTACTACTACTACTGTTACTATTACTACTACCACTACTACTACTACTACTACTACTACTACTACTACTGCTGCTGCTGCTGCTGCTGCTGCTGCTGCTGCTGCTGCTGCTGCTGCTGCTGCTGCTGCTGCTGCTGCTGCTGCTGCTGCTGCTGCTGCTGCTGTTGTTACTACTGTTACTACTACTACTTGTACTACTACTACTACTACTACTACTACTACTACTACTACTACTACTACTACTACTACTGCTGCTGCTGCTGCTGCTGCTGCTGCTGCTGCTGCTGCTGCTGCTGCTGCTGCTGCTGCTGCTGCTGTTACTACTGTTACTACTACTACTACTACTACTACTACTACTACTACTACTACTACTACTACTAGAACATGTTAGAAGTTATATTCACGTGATAAGTAATCCCAGGATCTCTGAGCAGAGGCGCCTCTGGTCACAGAGATCTTCATGGCCAGACACTCGCCAGTCCTCCTACAGTTGGGACTCATGCGCTAAGTTCCAACTAGCATTCTTTAAGAACTTAGGAAAAAGATCAGGGCCTTGGGACTTAATATACTTCAAACTTAATATTCTGTAACAGATCAACCTGTTTGATCGCCATGTTCCTGACTGTGATGTTTCATAAATAATTAATAACTGTAGAGAGTTGGAAGTGTTTTATCCAGGAAGATGGCACTGTGGGATGAATATTGGCACTTTGTCATGCTGGAGCTTGGCACTGTGAGTGTTGGCACTGGATCAAGCTGAGAGAATGAGGAGGGTTTTCAGTGACGAGGGTGCCAACTGACACTCTCCTCACTGACGTGGAACACAGAAAAACTCAAGAGAATCACTGTGAAGTTTGTCGTTGACGGTGGTGCTTTCAGAGTGATAATAGTCGTTCATATTTGTACGTTGTGTCGTGCAACACCTGCACGATGATGGGTAACACACGTGTTGCAACACTTGCGTGTCTTGACTGTCTAAACGTTTCACATGCACAGCAGGTTTCTTCAGTCGAATATAGGCGCGAGAGACTGATCACCTCCTATCAAGGCTGTGGGACTGACCTCCTTCTGATGGAAACCTACGTATTACAACTAAAAGTTCCCCCCTTGTTGTTGTTATTGTTTGTTTGTTTGTTTGTTGAGATAAGCAGAACAAAAGCATTTCATTGCGGTCGTCTGGTTAAAGTGACACGCCGCTTTTATTGCATTTTTGTTTACAATATCAATCCATAAAATGGAAAGGTTTTTCCTGGTTTATTCCATCTATTGTACATCATATTGAGTTTCAAAAAAATGTCGATGGGTTTAAAATTTCGTATTTTTTTTTTACGAGAGATGCAATTTGTTGAAAGATATTAGTTTGGTGTTTATACATACATATGCACACACATGCACTCGTACACACACATGTACTCGTACACACACACATGTACTCATACACACACATGCACTCGTACACACACCTAGTAGCGATCAGGGAAGAGGCGGGGCCAGGAGCTGTGAATCGACCCCCTGCAACCAATAACAAGTGAGTACACGTCAGCTTTTTTAACAAATACACACGTTTGTTCGTTTTTCTGAGGCCGTTGAGCCCTACTTATATATATATATATATATATATATATATATATATATATATATATATATATATATATATATATATATATATATATATATATATATATATATATATATATATATATATATATATATATATATATATATATATATATATATATATATATATATATATATATATATATATATATATATATATATATATATATATATATGTTTTATGAAGGATCATATACACTTGAAGATTAAGACAAAGGGAGCAGCAGCAATGATATAAGATGATATGATCAGTCCCTCAACCTTGGAGTAAAATTAGTTGAGGTGGTCAGTCCCTCAGCCTGGAGAAGAGTTCAGCTTCGTGGAGCTACACTAGTACCACCACTACTACAACTATCGCAACTACCATTATTCAACCACCACACCAAGCTTACTCAGCATCCCTGGAAAGCTTTAACTAACTCAGCCACACACACCAACCTCACTAAGCATCCTTGGAAAGCTTCAACTAACTCAGCCACACACACCAACCTCACTAAGCATCCCTTTAAAGCTTCAACTAACTCAGCCACACATACCAAGCTCACTCAGCATCCCTGGAAAGCTTCAACTAACTCAGCCACACACACCAACCTCACTAAGCATCCTTGGAAAGCTTCAACTAACTCAGCCACACACACCAACCTCACTAAGCATCCCTTTAAAGCTTCAGCTAACTCAGCCACACATACCAAGCTCACTCAGCATCCCTGGAAAGCTTTAACTAACTCAGCCACACATACCAAGCTCACTCAGCATCCCTGGAAAGCTTCAACTAACTCAGCCACACACACCAACCTCACTAAGCATCCTTGGAAAGCTTCAACTAACTCAGCCACACACACCAAGCTCACTAAGCATCCCTTTAAAGCTTCAACTAACTCAGCCACACATACCAAGCTCACTCAGCATCCCTGGAAAGCTTCAACTAACTCAGCCACACACACCAACCTCACTAAGCATCCTTGGAAAGCTTCAACTAACTCAGCCACACACACCAACCTCACTAAGCATCCCTTTAAAGCTTCAGCTAACTCAGCCACACATACCAAGCTCACTCAGCATCCCTGGAAAGCTTCAACTAACTCAGCCACACAAACCAAGCTCACTAAGCGTCCCTGGAAAGCTTCAACTAACTCAGCCACACATACCAAGCTCACTCAGCATCCCTGAAAAGCTTCAACTAACTCAGCCACACACTCACCAAGCTCACTAAGCATCCCTGGAAAGCTTCAGCTAACTCAGCCACACATACCAAGCTCACTCAGCATCCCTGGAAAGCTTCAACTAACTCAGCCACACAAGTCAACTTCATCCTCAAAATTTTCCCCTGAAGCTTTTCTCTGAAATTAATATTTTTTTTCATTTCCCACAACACCAAAAGGTCGCTTGTTTCGTTTTGGTCAAAATTGTTGACCTCCTCGATGCAGCACCAGCGTCGTATATCACCAGTTTAAATCCTCAGCTATAAAAATGGAATTCTGGACATTTTTGTCGTGTATGTAAATGCTTGAGCGAGCAAATGGAGATTTTGCAAAGCAAAGGATTAGCACGGAAAGAAATTTGTAGATTTTTTTTTATTTTTGAGTTTGATAATGGGATATACACGTCTCGAAAAGTCTAGAAAACACTTTAGAAATACTGCTACACTTTTCATAATATATATATATATATATATATATATATATATATATATATATATATATATATATATATATATATATATATATATATATATATATATATATTTGGTGTGTGTGTGTGTGTGTGTGTGTGTGTGTGTGTGTGTGTGTACTCACCTAATTGTGGTTGCAGGGGTCGAGACTCAGCTCCTGGCCCCGCCTCTTCACTGATCCCTACTGGATCCTCTCTCTCTCTCTGCTTCCTGAGCTTTGTCATACCTCTTCTTAAAACTATGTATGGTTCCTGCCTCCACTACTTCACTTGCTAGGCTATTCCACTTGCTGACAACTCTATGACTGAAGAAATACTTCCTAACGTCCCTGTGACTCGTCTGAGTCTTCAGCTTCCAGTTGTGACCCCTTGTCCCTGTGCCCCCTCTGTGGAACATCCTATCTCTGTCCACCTTGTCTATTCCCCGCAGTATCTTGTATGTCGTTATCATGTCTCCCCTGACCCTTCTGTCCTCCAGAGTCGTCAGTCCGATTTCCCTTAACCTTTCCTCGTACGACATTCCCTTGAGCTCTGGGCCTAGCCTTGTTGCAAACCTTTGTACTTTCTCTAACTTCCTGACGTGCTTGACCAGGTGTGGGTTCCAGACTGGTGCTGCATACTCCAGTATGGGCCTAACATACACAGTGTACAGTGTCTTGAACGATTCCTTATTAAGGTATCGGAACGCTCTTCTCAGGTTTGCCAGGCGCCCGTATGCTGCAGCAGTTATTTGGTTGATGAGTGCCTCCGGTGATGTGTTCGGTGTTATGGTCACCCCAAGGTCTTTCTCCCTGAGTGAGGTCTGTAGTCTTTGTCCACCTAGCCTATACTCTCTCTGCGGTTTTCTTTGCCCCTCCCCAATCTTCATGACTTTGCATTTGTCTGGATTGAATTCGAGAAGCCAGTTACTGGACCACATGTCCAGCCTGTCCAGGTCTCTTTGCAGTCCTGCCTCATCCTCCTCCGATTTAATTCTTCTCATCAACTTCACGTCATGTGCGAACAGGGACACTTCAGAGTCTATTCCTTCCATCATGTCGTTCACGTATATCAAAAATAGCACTGGTCCTAGAACTGACCCCTGTGGGACCCCGCTCGTAACAGGCGCCCACTGTGATACCTCTTCACGTACCATGACTCGTTGCTGCCTCCATGTCAGGTATTCCCTTATCCATTGCAGTGCCCTCCCTTTTACATGCGCCTGATCCTCCAGCTTCTGCACTAATCTCTTGTGGGGAACTGTGTCAAATGCCTTCCTGCAGTCTAGGAAAACGCAATCTACCCACCCCTCTCTCTCGTGTCTTACTTTTGTTACCTTGTCATAAAACTCCAGGAGGTTTGTGATACACGATTTGCCTTCCATGAACCCATGCTGGTTTTCATTTATAATCTTGTTCCTTTCCAGGTGTTCGACCACTCTCCTCCTGATAATCTTCTCCATGACTTTGCACACAATACATGTCAGAGAGACAGGTCTGTAGTTTAGTGCCTCGTTTCTGTTTCCTTTCTTAAATATGGGGACTACATTAGCTGTCTTCCATTTCTCAGGTAGTTGCCCAGTTTCAAGGGATGTGTTGAAGATTGTGGTTAGAGGCACGCACAGCATCTCTGCTCCTTCTCTAAGGACCCATGGGGAGATGTTGTCCGGTCCCATCGCCTTTGAGGTGTCATGGTCACTTAAGAGCTTCTTCACCTCCTCCTCAGTTGTTCGTATGTCATCCAACACTTGTTGGTATATTCCCTCTTGATGTTCCCTTCTGTGCTGTCTTCCCACAGCCCTTCCCGTCTCTTCTGTAAAAACTTCCTTAAATCTCCTGTTCAGCTCCTCACATACCTCCTGATCATTTCTTGTGAGTTCTCCACCTTCTGTCCTTAATTTGATCACCTGGTCTTTGACTGTTGTCTTCCTCCTGATGTGGCTATACAACAGTTTCGGGTCAGTGTTGATTCTCGATGCTATGTCATTTTCATACTGTCGCTGGGCATCCCTCCTTACCTGTGCATACTCATTCCTGGCTCTGCGACTGATCTCCCTATTTTCGTGTTTTCTCTGCCTTGTGTGTGTGTGTGTGTGTGTGTGTGTGTGTGTGTGTGTGTGTGTGTGTGTGTGTGTGTGTGTGTGTGTGTGTGTGTGTGTGTGTGTGTGTATGTGTGTGAGTGTGTGCGTGTGTGTGTGTGTGTATGTGTGTGTGTGTGTGTGTGTGTGTGTGTACCTACCTATTTGTACTCGTTTATTTGTGGTTACAGGGGTCGATTCATAGCTCCTGGCCACTCCTCTTCATTGATCGCTACTAGGTCCTCTCTCTCCCTGCTCCATGTGTGTGTGTTGGTTCAGATCGACCTACAAGAGGCTAGAGGGAAGCCTCTGAACACAGGAATGCTTCCCAGAACAGGTAACCAAAGTCTTCAACACCGAGGGTAAAGTGTTCCCTGTTCATAACTTCCACTTTTGAAGTTCTATGTGTTCACTTAACTCTGTGTAAGTGTGTATGTGTGTGTGTGTGTGTGTGTGTGTGTGTGAGTGTGTGTGTGTGTGTGTGTGTGTGTGTGTGTGTGTGTGTGTGTGTGTGTGTGTGTGTGGTGTGTGTGTGTGTGTGTGTGTGGTGTGTGTGTGTGTGTGTGTGTGTATGTGTGTGTGTGTGTGTGTGTGTGTGTGTGTGGTGTGTGTGTGTATGTGTGTGTGTGTGTGTGTGTGTATGTGTGTGTGTGTGTATGTGTGTGTGTGTGTGTGTATGTGTGTGTGTGTGTGTGTGAATGATGACACACGGGTTTAGCGCATCCCATAAATGAGCAATCATTATGCTGCATATATTTTTATGAAGATGTATGTAGCTCTGATCCTAGCACTATCATCCTAGCACTATCATCCTAGCACTATCATCCTAGCACTATCATCCTAGCACTATCATCCTAGCACTATCATCCTAGCACTATCATCCTAGCACTATCATCCTAGCACTATCATCCTAGTACTGTCGTCCTAGCACTATCATCCCAGCACTATCATCCTAGCACTATCATCCTAGCACTATCATCCCAGCACTATCATCCTAGCACTATCATCCTAGTAATGTCATCCTAACACTGTCATCCCAGTACTATCATTCCAGCACTATCATCCTAGCACTATCATCCTAGCACTATCATCCCAGCACTATCATCCTAGCACTATCATCCTAGTACTGTCATCCTAGCACTATCATCCCAGCACTATCATCCTAGCACTATCATCCTATCACTATCATCTTTGCACTATCATCCTAGCACTACCATCCTAGCACTATCATCCCAGCACTATCATCCTAGCACTATCATCCTAGTACTGTCATCCTAGCACTATCATCCCGGCACTATCATCCTAGCACTATCATCCTAGTACTGTCATCCTAGCACTATCATCCCAGCACTATCATCCTAGCACTCTCATCTTAGCTCTATCATCATAGCACTATCATCCCAGTACTATCATCCCAGCACTATCATCTCACCACTATCATCCCACCACTATCATCCCACCACTATCATCCAACCACTATCATTCTAGCACTATCATCCTAGCACTATCATCCCAGCACTATCATCCCACCACTATCATCCCACCACTATCATCCCACCACTATCATCCCACCACTATCATCCCACCACTATCATCCTAGCACTATCATTCCAGCACTATCATCCTATCACTACCATCCCAGCACTATCATCCCACCACTATCATCCCACCACTTTCATCCCACCACTATCATCCCACCACTATCATCCCACCACTATCATCCCACCACTATCATCCTAGCACTATCATTCCAGCACTATCATCCTAGCACTATGATCCCAGCACTATCATCCCACCACTATCATCCCACCACTATCATCCCACCACTATCATCCCACCACTATCATCCTAGCACTATCATTCCAGCACTATCATCCCACCACTATCATCCCACCACTATCATCCCACCACTATCATCCTAGCACTATCATCCCAGCACTATCATCCCACCACTATCATCCCACCACTATCATCCTAGCACTATCATCCTATCACTACCATCCCAGCACTATCATCCCAGCACTATCATCCCGCCACTATCATCCCACCACTATCATCCCACCACTATCATCCTAGCACTATCATTCCAGCACTATCATCCCACCACTATCATCCCACCACTATCATCCCACCACTATCATCCTAGCACTATCATCCCACCACTATCATCCCACCACTATCATCCCACCACTATCATCCTAGCACTATCATCCTATCACTACCATCCCAGCACTATCATCCCACCACTATCGTCCCACCACTATCATCCCACCACTATCATCCCACCACTATCATCCTAGCACTATTATTCCAGCACTATCATCCCACCACTATCATCCCACCACTATCATCCCACCACTATCATCCTAGCACTATTATTCCAGCACTATCATCCCACCACTATCATCCCACCACTATCATCCTAGCACTATTATTCCAGCACTATCATCCCAGCACTATCATCCCGCCACTATCATCCCACCACTATCATCCCACCACTATCATCCTAGCACTATCATTCCAGCACTATCATCCCACCACTATCATCCCACCACTATCATCCCACCACTATCATCCTAGCACTATCATCCCACCACTATCATCCCACCACTATCATCCCACCACTATCATCCTAGCACTATCATCCTATCACTACCATCCCAGCACTATCATCCCACCACTATCGTCCCACCACTATCATCCCACCACTATCATCCCACCACTATCATCCTAGCACTATTATTCCAGCACTATCATCCCACCACTATCATCCCACCACTATCATCCTAGCACTATCATCCCAGCACTATCATCCCAGCACTATTACAAATACAGGTGTATATAGTGTAGTGGCCTGCACACCTGGTTGTGGCACAATAGCAACGTAGGAAGAAACGAGAAGACACCAGAGAGACTAAATACGTGTATTTCCTTCACCAGGTATTTACAATATATGCAGCATATATTTACAATATATTCAGCGGATATATTGCTGATATTTACAATATGTGTAGTATACATCTCGCCAATATATGATGCGGATATTTACAATATATGCAGCATATATTTACAATATATGCAGCGGATATTTACAATATATGCAGCATATATTTACAATATATGCAGCATATATTTACAATATACGCAGCATATATTTACAATATATGCAGCATATATTTACAATATATGCAGCATATATTTACAATATATGCAGCATATATTTACAATATATGCAGCATATATTTACAATATATGCAGCGGATATTTACAATAAGGCAAATGGAATCATGTTTTCTCTGAATATGTCATATTCTCCATTGAATATGCTATATTCTCTCTGATATTATGTTATATTCTCACTGAATATGTCACTTTCTCTCTGAATATGATGCCAAAAGCTCTGTGTAAATACGTTCCTGTCATTTTCGTCTCCTGACTGTTGTTATAATGTTAAGGTATACTGTTGGTATATATTTCTGTATATATGGTGTTTTATAAAGATGGACCCGATCGTGGGCTATATTGTTTGGAATTGGGTTCTATATTTTGAAACACCCAACACGTATATTTTAAATTGGTTTATGTGTATTCAGTGTGATTACGTTTGTTTACATTGGGTCGAATGTTGCTTGACTGTCGCTGGAGATTGTTTCTTTGTTGTGTAGGCAAGTATTGTCTTGCTTAGGTGGTCTGGGGGATGATTGGCTGGTAACAGGCTCGTACATGGTACTGATTGCTTGGTTTCCTCCTACCCAGAAGATGGGAAGCTTTGGTAGGATTGGTGAGATGCGTAGCCAGGTGTTTATACCATGTCTTCTGTGTCTGGTGGTGCTGGTGGTGCTGGTGCTGCTGGTGGTGCTGGTGCTGCTGCTGCTGCTGCTGCTGCTGGTGCTGCTGCTGCTGTTATTGCTGTTGCTGCTGCTGGCACTGGTGGTGCTGTTGCTGTTGCTAGTGCTGTTGTATGTGCTGCTGCTGCTGCTGCTGCTGCTGTTATTGCTGTTGCTGCTGCTGGTACTGGTGGTGCTGTTGCTGTTGCTAGTGCTGTTGTATGTGCTGCTGCTGCTGCTGCTGCTATTGTTTTTGTTGTTGTTGTTGTTAAGGCGTTCCCTCTGGTCCTACCAACACTGCCGACCTTGTATATCTACGCCAACGTTACTAGGGTCTTCCTGTCTCCTCCGACAGCCTGGCTGTCTTCCTGAGAGATGTGACAGCCAGGAGAGTCCTGTGGGAAACGTGTATCAGACGCTTTGGAGACTGGTCAGACAAGTCTTCATTTTGTTGAGAACATTCCTGGATATGAAGAGTTGTGACCAGTGTGACACTAGACTCGTGGACGCTGCCAGTGTGACATCAGACTCGTGGACGCTGCCAGTGTAACACCAGACTCGTGGACGCTGCCAGTGTAACACCAGACTCGTGGACGCTGCCAGTGTGACACTAGACTCGTGGACGCTGCCAGTGTGACACCAGACTCGTGGACGCTGCCAGTGTGACACTAGACTCGTGGACGCTACCAGTGTGACACCAGACTCGTGGACGCTGCCAGTGTGACACCAGACTCGTGGACGCTGCCAGTGTGACACCAGACTCGTGGACGCTGCCAGTGTGACACTAGACTCGTGGACGCTGCCAGTGTGACACCAGACTCGTGGACGCTGCCAGTGTGACACTAGACTCGTGGACGCTACCAGTGTGACACCAGACTCGTGGACGCTACCAGTGTGACACCAGACTCGTGGACGCTACCAGTGTGACACCAGACTCGTGGACGCTGCCAGTGTGACACTAGACTCGTGGACGCTACCAGAGTGACACTAGACTCGTGGACGCTGCCAGTGTGACACTAGACTCGTGGACGCTGCCAGTGTGACATCAGACTCGTGGACGCTGCCAGTGTGACACCAGACTCGTGGACGCTGCCAGTGTGACACCAGACTCGTGAACGCTGCCAGTGTGACACCAGACTCGTGGACGCTGCCAGTGTGACACCAGACTCATGGACGCTGCCAGTGTGACACCAGACTCGTGGATGCTGCCAGTGTGACACCAGACTCGTGGACGCTGCCAGTGTGACACCAGACTCGTGGACGCTGCCAGTGTGACACCAGACTCGTGGACGCTGCCAGTGTGACACCAGACTCGTGGACGCTGCCAGTGTGACACCAGACTCGTGGACGCTGCCAATGTGACACCAGATTCGTGGATGCTGCCAGTGTGACACCAGACTCATGGACGCTGCCAGTATGACACCAGACTCGTGGACGCTGCCAGTGTGACACCAGACTTGTGGACGCTGCCAGTGTAACACCAGACTCGTGGACGCTGCCAGTGTAACACCAGACTCGTGGACGCTGCCAGTGTAACACCAGACTCGTGGACGCTGCCAGTGTAACACCAGACTCGTGGACGCTGCCAGTGTGACACCAGACTCGTGGACGCTGCCAGTGTAACACCAGACTCGTGGACGCTGCCAGTGTGACACCAGACTCGTGGACGCTGCCAGTGTAACACCAGACTCGTGGACGATGCCAGTGTAACACCAGACTCGTGGACGATGCCAGTGTGACACCAGACTCGTGGACGCTGCCAGTGTAACACCAGACTCGTGGACGCTGCCAGTGTGACACCAGACTCGTGGACGCTGCCAGTGTAACACCAGACTCGTGGACGCTGCCAGTGTAACACCAGACTCGTGGACGCTGCCAGTGTAACACCAGACTCGTGGACGCTGCCAGTGTGACACCAGACTCGTGGACGCTGCCAGTGTAACACCAGACTCGTGGACGCTGCCAGTGTGACACCAGACTCGTGGACGCTGCCAGTGTAACACCAGACTCGTGGACGATGCCAGTGTAACACCAGACTCGTGGACGCTGCCAGTGTGACACCAGACTCGTGGACGCTGCCAGTGTGACACCAGACTCGTGGACGCTGCCAGTGTGACACCAGACTCGTGGACGCTGCCAGTGTGACACCAGACTCGTGGACGCTGCCAGTGTGACACCATTTTCAATGCTAATCAAGGAATATTCTAAATTACATTAATATAACCGAGCACATCTCCATTCACATCTTCAATACATATAACGTCTACCTGGAGTCTACCTGGTAGACTCCAGGTAGACTCCTGGTCATAGAGCTAGTCGCGGGGGTCGACGCCCCCGCGACCAGCTCTATGACCAGATTTATTCATGAATTAAAATAATTAGTATTAACCTGGGATAGACGTAATCTCTGTGATACCTGCAGAACGGCTCTCCTGATCGGCTTCACACCTTTTCATGGCCTGTGTGTTGTGTTGACTGTGAGGTCAGTTTTTTTTTTTAATCTCACTGAAAATTGATAAAAATCAATAATAGTTTTGAATATTTCATATATAGTATCGTGGCTGGTCACAATATCGTGGCTGGTCACAATATCGTGGCTGGTCACAATATCGTGACTGGTCACAATATCGTGGCTGGTCACAATATCGTGACTGGTCACAATATCGTGGCTGGTCACAATATCGTGACTGGTCACAATATCGTGACTGGTCACAATATCGTGGCTGGTCACAATATCGTGACTGGTCACAATATCGTGACTGGTCACAATATCGTGGCTGGTCACAATATCGTGACTGGTCACAATATCGTGGCTGGTCACAATATCGTGGCTGGTCACAATATCGTGGCTGGTCACAATATCGTGACTGGTCACAATATCGTGACTGGTCACAATATCGTGACTGGCTACAATATCGTGACTGGTCACAATATCGTGACTGGTCACAATATCGTGACTGGTCACAATATCGTGACTGGTCACAATATCGTGACTGGTCACAATATCGTGACTGGTCACAATATCGTGACTGGCTACAATATCGTGACTGGTCACAATATCGTGACTGGTCACAATATCGTGACTGGTCACAATATCGTGACTGGTCACAATATCGTGACTGGTCACAATATCGTGACTGACCACAATATCGTGACTGGTCACAATATCGTGACTGGCCACAATATCGTGACTGGCTACAATATCGTGACTGGTCACAATATCGTGACTGGCCACAATATCGTGGCTGGTCACAATATCGTGACTGGTCACAGTATCGTGACTGGTCACAATATCGTGACTGGTCACAATATCGTGAATGGTTTAAGCCGGAGCGACGTTTCGCTCCGACTTAAACCATTCACAAGTCACACGGTGTGTTGTGGATGGTCCAAGTACGAGCGAAACGTCGTCAAAAGCTTTTCTTACTCTTTGTGCTTGTTATTAGTAGTAAGTTTGCTAACTTTATTAAATGACTGATATTATTGATACCTGGTTCATACCTGCAGAATGTTTCGTCTGGTAGGCTTGAAACTATTAATTAAGACTGATACAGTTATTAACAAGTATAATGTCTCATAAGTTTACTTGGTCTAAGTCTAAATTTTTGTCGACATTGTTAGGAAAAACTTGTTAGCGTTGGATTCACAGCAATTACTGAAGGATGACCTACTGGTGACACCTGGAGTCTTTGTCAAGATGTTTCGGCATCCACTGCCTTTATCAGTGCAACACAGGACTTAATAACTGGAGACAGAAGAAAGTAAGGTACTCAGTCCCTCAGCCTTGAAGGTGGAGAAACTGGAGGACGATAAGGCAGTCAGTCCCTCAGTCTTTAACGTAGCGAAACTAGAGAGAGTAGAAGACTGATGAAGTCTTACCGTGCCTCCATTAACGTACCAAACACACAATACATGGCAGTGAGAGAGACAGTGTTACAATGACAGTGGGAGAGACAGTGTTACAATGACAGTGGGAGAGACAGTGTTACAATGACAGTGGGAGAGACAGTGTTACAATGACAGTGACAGAGACAGTGTTACAATGACAGTGGGAGAGACAGTGTTACAATGACAGTGGGAGAGACAGTGTTACAATGACAGTGAGAGAGACAGTGTTACAATGACAGTGAGAGAGACAGTGTTACAATGACAGTGGGAGAGACAGTGTTACAATGACAGTGAGACACAATGTTACAATGACAGTGAGAGAGACAGTGTTACAATGACAGTGAGAGAGACAGTGCTACAATGACAGTGAGAGAGACAGTGCTACAATGACAGTGAGAGAGACAGTGTTACAATGACAGTGGGAGAGACAGTGTTACAATGACAGTGAGACACAATGTTACAATGACAGTGAGAGAGACAGTGTTACAATGACAGTGAGAGAGACAGTGCTACAATGACAGTGAGAGAGACAGTGCTACAATGACAGTGAGAGAGACAGTGTTACAATGACAGTGGGAGAGACAGTGTTACAATGACAGTGAGACACAATGTTACAATGACAGTGAGAGAGACAGTGTTACAATGACAGTGAGAGAGACAGTGCTACAATGACAGTGAGAGAGACAGTGCTACAATGACAGTGAGAGAGACAGTGCTACAATGACAGTGAGACACAATGTTGCAATGACAGTGAGAGAGACAGTGTTACAGTGACAGTGAGAGAGACAGTGTTACAATGACAGTGAGAGAGACAGTGTTACAATGACAGTGAGAGAGACAGTGTTACAATGACAGTGAGAGAGCGTGTTACAATGACAGTGACAGAGGCAGTGTTACAATGGCAGTGAGAGAGACAGTGTTACAATGACAGTGAGACACAATGTTACAATGACAGTGACAGAGGCAGTGTTACAATGGCAGTGAGAGAGACAGTGTTACAATGACAGTGAGAGAGAGTGTTACAATGACAGTGACAGAGGCAGTGTTACAATGGCAGTGAGAGAGACAGTGTTACAATGACAGTGAGAGAGACAGTGTTACAATGACAGTGACAGAGGCAGTGTTACAATGGCAGTGAGAGAGACAGTGTTACAATGGCAGTGAGAGAGACAGTGTTACAATGACAGTGACAGGCAGTGTTACAATGGCAGTGAGAGAGACAGTGTTACAATGACAGTGAGAGAGACAGTGTTACAATGACAGTGAGAGAGACAGTGTTACAATGACAGTGAGAGAGACAGTGTTACAATGACAGTGACAGAGGCAGTGTTACAATGGCAGTGAGAGAGACAGTGTTACAATGACAGTGAGAGAGACAGTGTTACAATGACAGTGAGAGTGACAGTGTTACAATGACAGTGAGAGAGACAGTGTTACAAGGACAGTGACAGACAGTGTTACAATGACAGTGAGAGAGACAGTGTTACAATGACAGTGAGAGAGACAGTGTTACAAGGACAGTGACAGACAGTGTTACAATGACAGTGAGAGAGACAGTGTTACAATGACAGTGAGAGAGAGTGTTACAATGACAGTGAGAGTGACAGTGTTACAATGACAGTGAGAGAGACAGTGTTACAATGACAGTGAGAGAGACAGTGTTACAATGACAGCGAGAGTGACAGTGTTACAATGACAGTGAGAGAGACAGTGTTACAAGGACAGTGACAGACAGTGTTACAATGACAGTGAGAGAGACAGTGTTACAATGACAGTGAGAGAGAGTGTTACAATGACAGTGGCAGAGGCAGTGTTACAATGGCAGTGAGAGAGACAGTGTTACAATGACAGTGAGAGAGACAGTGTTACAATGACAGTGAGAGTGACAGTGTTACAATGACAGTGAGAGAGACAGTGTTACAATGACAGTGAGAGAGACAGTGTTACAATGACAGTGAGAGAGACAGTGTTACAATGACAGTGAGAGTGACAGTGTTATAATGACAGTGAGAGAGACAGTGTTACAATGAGAGTGAGAGTGACAGTGTTACAATGACAGTGAGAGAGACAGTGTTACAATGACAGTGAGAGAGACAGTGTTACAATGACAGTGAGAGTGACAGTGTTACAATGACAGTGAGAGTGACAGTGTTATAATGACAGTGAGAGAGACAGTGTTACAATGACAGTGAGAGAGACAGTGTTACAATGACAGTGAGAGAGACAGTGTTACAATGACAGTGAGAGAGACAGTGTTACAATGACAGTGAGAGAGACAGTGTTACAATGACAGTGAGAGAGACAGTGTTACAATGACAGTGAGAGAGACAGTGTTACAATGACAGTGAGAGAGACAGTGTTACAATGACAGTGAGAGAGACAGTGCTACAATGACAGTGAGAGTGACAGTGTTACAATG
>NC_069459.1:20972068-20982068 GCF_026875155.1 Cherax quadricarinatus | reverse complement strand
TATTACTACTACTGCTACTAGTACTATTACTACTACTGCTACTAGTACTATTACTACTAGTGCTACTAGTACTATTACTACTACTGCTACTAGTACTATTACTACTACTGCTACTAGTACTATTACTACTACTGCTACTAGTACTATTACTACTACTGCTACTAGTACTATATACTACTACTGCTACTAGTACTATTACTACTACTGCTACTAGTACTATTACTACTACTGCTACTAGTACTATTACTACTACTGCTACTAGTACTATTACTACTACTGCTACTAGTACTATTACTACTACTGCTACTAGTACTATTGCTACTACTGCTACTATACTATTACTACTACTGCTACTAGTACTATTACTACTACTGCTACTAGTACTATTACTACTACTGCTACTAGTACTATTGCTACTACTGCTACTAGTACTATTACTTTTTCCTGCTACTAGCACTATTACTACTACTGCTACTAGTACTATTACTACTACTGCTACTAGTACTATTACTGCTACTGCTACTAGTACTATTATTACTACTGCTACTAGTAGTACTGCTACTAGTATTATTACTATTACTGCTACTAGTGCTATTACTACTGCTGCTACTATTACTATTACTACTACTGCTACTAGTAGTACTGCTACTAGTACTATTACTACTACTGTTACTAGTACCACTGCTACTAGTACTATTACTAATGCTGCTACTAGTATTATTACTACTACTGCTACTAGTACTATTAGTACTGCTGCTACTAGTAGTACTGCTACTATTACTGTTACTACTACTGCTACTAGTACTATTACTACTACTTCTAGTAGTAGTACTGCTACTAGTACTATTACTACTACTGCTACTAGTACTATTACTACTACTTCTAGTAGTAGTACTGCTACTAGTACTATTACTACTACTGCTACTAGTACTATTACTACTACTTCTAGTACTACTACTTCTAGTAGTAGTACTGCTACTAGTACTATTACTACTACTGCTACTAGTACTATTACTACTACTGCTACTAGTACTATTACTACTACTGCTACTAGTACTATTACTACTACTTCTACTAGCACTATTACTACAGTTGACAGTAGAGCTACACACTGCCACTTAGCAGTATTTGTAACAGGTAAAGTAAGGCAGTGTATATCACTGTTCGCAAGTGACAGTTACTGCTATCTTCATGCCAGTGTGAGGCTCTTGGTCCAAGGAACTGGAGTTATGCTGCACTTAGATTAAACCTGACAGTCTCTGACTCACCCTGGCGCTATGTGGCCCCTAATAGTTTAGTGCTTCCACTCGAGTGTAATTACGGTGCTTTTATGCCATAGATTTCCTCACCTCTTGTTTCTCTCCCTTCAGTCCCCAATACCCCCTCCCCCTCCCCAATACCCCTCCCCCTCCCCAATACCCCCTCCCCCTCCCCAATACCCCCTCCCCCTCCCCAATACCCCCTCCCCCTCCCCAATACCCCCTCCCCCTCCCCAATACCCCCTCCCCCTCCCCAATACCCCCTCCCCCTCCCCAATACCCCCTCCCCCCTCCCCAATACCCCCCCCCCCCCTCCCCAATACCCCCTCCCCCTCCCCAAATACCCCCCCCCCCCCCAATACCCCCCCTCCCCCTCCCCAAATACCCCCCTCCCCCTCCCCCAATACCCCCTCCCCCCCCTCCCCAATACCCCCTCCCCCTCCCCCCAATACCCCCTCCCCTCCCCAGTACCCCCCCTCCCCCTCCCCAATACCCCCTCCCCCTCCCCAATCCCCCCTTCCCCCTCCCCAATACCCCCCCCCCCCCCCCCCCAAAAACCCCCTCCCCCTCCCCAGTACCCTTTCCCCCTCCCCAGTACCCCCCTCCCCCCTCCCCAATACCCCCTCCCCCTCCCCAATACCCCCCTCCCCCTCCCCAATACCCCCCCCCCCCTCCCCAATACCCCCCCTCCCCCTCCCCAATACCCCCTCCCCCCCCCAAAAACCCCCTCCCACTCCCCCTGTACTCCCTCCCCCTCCCAGGCTCATGAAACACCCCCCTCCCCAGGTTCATGAGAAAACCCCCTCCCCAGGTTCATAAAACACACCCCCCTTCCCCGGTTCATAGACACCCCCTCCCCCCAGGTTCATGAAACAACCCCCTCCCCAGGTTCATGAAACACCCCCCCCCCATGTCCAAAACACCCCTTCCCTGGTCCATGAGACACCTCCCCTCCCCAGGTTCATGAGAAAACCCCCTCCCCGGGTTCATGAACACCCCCTTCACCAGGTTCATGAGACACCCCCTCCCGAGGTTCATGAGACAACCCTCCCCAGGTCCCATAACACCCCCTCCCCAGTACCATGATATCCCTCCATCTTGACGACCAACCACCAGGAAAGTGACAGTCAGGGTAAAATTTGGTCGCCACTGAAGGTCGTATTGAAACATTAACTTCAGAAAGTTGTATACAAAGCCATATAGGTATTACCAGGGTGTGCCCAGCCAAATCTCACTCCTCCCCTCTCTCTCTCTCTCTTCTCTCCTCTCCTCCTCCTCTCTCTCCCTCTCTCTCTCTCTCTCTCCCCCTCACTGCTATCATCCCTCTCTCTCACTGCTATCATCCCTCTCTCTCACTGCTATCACCTCTCTCTTTTCTCTCTCCTCTCTCTCACACTGCTATCACCCCTCTCTCTCCCTCCTTCCTCTCTCCCTCCCCTAATCCCCATTCTCTCTTCTATCCTTCTCCTCCTCCTCCTCCTCCTCCTCCTCCTCCTCCTCCTCCTCCTCCTCTACCCTCCTCAATTTATCCCTTGGGGAAAATCTACCCATTTTTTTGGTATCTTATTTACATGTATGAGTTACTGTAGGTGAACCCAGCCAAGAGGAACCCATAGGTGGGAAGCATATAACTAAGCCAGGGTTGACGAACAAGCCAGCTGCAGGTGGAGTAGTAGGGAAGGTGTGTGAGAGGGCAGCTGCAGGTGGAGTAGTAGGGGGGTGTTTTAGAGGGCAGCTGCAGGTGGAGTAGTAGGAGGGTGTGTGAGAGGGCAGCTGCAGGTGGGGTAGTAAGGGGGTGTGTGAGAGGGCAGCTGCAGGGGGAGTAGTAGGAGGGTGTGTGAGAGGGCAGCTGCAGGTGGAGTAGTAGGGAGGGTGTGTGAGAGGGCAGCTGCAGGTGGAGTAGTAGGGAGGGTGTGTGAGAGGGCAGCTGCAGGTGGAGTAGTAGGGAGGGTGTGTGAGAGGGCAGCTGCAGGTGGAGTAGTAGGGAGGGTGTGTGAGAGGGCAGCTGCAGGTGGAGTAGTAGGGAGGGTGTGTGAGAGGGCAGCTGCAGGTGGAGTAGTAGGAAGGGTGTGTGAGAGGGCAGCTGGCACCTAGAAACTAGAGGAGCAAAGATCACAGCAAACACGACTCTTGCTGCTCGTCCTGCATACAAACGCTCTGGATGAAGAAAATTTAATTTCACGCCTCCGAAATGACTTGTCCCTCCGTGGTTTGACTACCAGATGAGAGGGAGGGAGGGAGGGAGGGAGGGAGGGAGGGAGAGAGGGAAGGAGGGAGGGAGGGAGGGAGGGAGAGAGAAAGTAGGTAAGGAGGAGACTGCCCCGAGATTTTTTGGATGTAACAGCTGGGAGAGTAATGCTGGTTGGAAGACGATAGCCCTCATGAAGTGTGTTTGTGTGTGTGTGTGTGTGTGTGTGTGTGTGTGTGTGTGTGTGTGTGTGTATGTGTGTGTACTCACCTAATTGTACTCACCCAGTTGTAGCTACAGGGGTCGAGACTCAGCTCCTGGCCCCGCCTCTTCACTGAACGCTACTAAGTCCTCTCCCTCTCTGTTCCATGAGCTTTATAATACCTTGTCTTAAAGCTATGTATGGTTCCTGCCTCCACTACATCACTCGCCAGACTGTTCCACTTCCTGACTACTCTATGACTGAAGAAATGCTTCCTAACATCCCTGTGACTCATCTGAGTCTTCAACTTCCAAGAGTGACCCCTTGCTTCTGAGTCCCCTCTCTGGCACATTTGTCTCTGTCCACCTTGTCTATTTCACACAGTATTTTGTATGTCGTTATCGTGTCTCCCCTATCCCTCCTGTCCTCCAGTGTCGTCAGGCCGATTTCCCTCAATCTTTCTTCATAGAACATTCCACTTAGCTCTGGAACTAACCTTGTCGCAAACCTTTGCACTTTCTCTAATTTCTTAACGTGTTTGACCAGGTGCGGGTTCCAAACTGGGGCTGCATACTCTAGTATGGGCCTGACGTACACGGTGTACAGTGTCTTGAAAGATTCCTTACTTAGGTATCGGAAGGCTAATCTCAGGTTTGCCAGGCGTCCATATGCTGCAGCAGTTATCTGATTGATATGTGCTTCCGGAGACGTGTTCGGTGTTATACTCACGCCAAGATCTTTCTCCTTAAGCGAGGTTTGCAGTCGTTGGCCACCTAGCCTATACTCTGTCTGCGGTCTTCTTTTCCCTTCTCCGATCTTCATGACTTTGCATTTGGCAGGGTTGAATTCGAGAAGCCAGTTGCTGAACCACGTGTCCAGCCTGTCCAGGTCTCTTTGAAGGCCTGCCTGAGCCTCATCTGATTTAATTCTCCTCATTAACTTCACATCATCTGCGAACAGGGACACCTCTAAGTCTATCCCTTCCATCATGTCATTCACATATACCAAAAACAACACTGGTCCCAGGACTGACCCCTGTGGAACCCCACTCGTCACAAGCACCCATTGTGATACCTCATCACGTACCATGACTCGTTGTTGCCTCCCTGTCAGGTATTCTCTGATCCATTGTAGTGCCCTTCCCGTTATACGCGCCTGATCCTCTAGTTTCTGCACTAATCTCTTGTGAGGAACTGTGTCGAAGGCCTTCTTGCAGTCCAACAAAATTCAATCAGCCCACCCCTCTCTCTCGTCTCTTACTTCTGTTACTTTATTATAAAACTCCAGAAGGTTTGTGACACAGGATTTGCCTTCCATAACTCCGTGCTGGTTGTCATTTATACTTTTGTTCCGTTCCAGGAGCTCCACCACTCTCCTCCTGATAATCTTCTCCATGACTTTGCATACTATACACGTCAGTGACACTGGTCTGTAGTTTAGCGCCTCTTTTCTGTGTGTGTGTGTGTGTGTGTGTGTGTGTGTGTGTGTGTGTGTGTGTGTACTCACCTAGTTGTACTCACCTAGTTGAGGTTGCAGGGGTCGAGTCCGAGCTCCTGGCCCCGCCTCTTCACTGGTCGCTACTAGGTCACTCTCCCTGAACCGTGAGCTTTATCATACCTCTGCTTAAAGCTATGTATGGATCCTGCCTCCACTACATCGCTTCCCAAACTATTCCACTTACTGACTACTCTGTGGCTGAAGAAATACTTCCTAACATCCCTGTGACTCATCTGTGTCTTCAACTTCCAACTGTGTCCCCTTGTTGCTGTGTCCAATCTCTTGAACATCCTGTCTTTGTCCACCTTGACAATTCCTCTCAGTATTTTGTATGTCGTTATCATGTCCCCCCTATCTCTCCTGTCCTCCAGTGTCGCCAGGTTGATTTCCCTTAACCTCTCCTCGTAGGACATACCACTTAGCTCTGGGACTAGTCTTGCTGCAAACCTTTGCACTTTCTCTAGTTTCTTTACGTGCTTGGCTGGGTTCCAAACTGGTGCCGCATACTCCAATATGGGCCTAACGTACACGGTGTACAGGGTCCTGAATGATTCCTTATTAAGATGTCGGAATGCTGTTCTGAGGTTTGCTAGGCGCCCATATGCTGCAGCAGTTATTTGGTTGATGTGCGCTTCAGGAGATGTGCCTGGTGTTATACTCACCCCAAGATCTTTTTCCTTGAGTGAGGTTTGTAGTCTCTGGCCCCCTAGATTGTACTCCGTCTGCGGTCTTCTTAGCTCTTCCCCAATCTTCATGACTTTGCACTTGGTGGGATTGAACTCCAGGAGCCAATTGCTGGACCAGGTCTGCAGCCTGTCCAGATCCCTTTGTAGTTCTGCCTGTGTGTGTGTGTGTGTGTGTGTGTGTGTGTGTGTGTGTGTGTGTGTGTGTGTGTGTGTGTGGTGTGTGTGTGTGTCTGTCTGTCTGTCTGTCTGTCTGTCTGTCTGTCTCTCTATCTGTCTGTCTGTTTGTCTGTCTCTCTGTCTCTCTGTCTGTCTGTCTGTCTATCATTCTCAGTCCTGCCAGGTCTATGATTAACCATACCACGGCCGGGATTGAACCCGCGGTCCGAGAGTCTCAAAACTCCAGCCCGTCGTGTTAGCCACTAGACCAGCTAGCCACAATAAGATTCATCCAACTAGGTATATTTCTACACCATAGGAAGGTTAGCACAGGCACCACTGTGAAAACAAATGCAAGATTTTACAAACGAATCTCCAGCTAGCGTGGCCGTGACGAACTCTAGCTCAAGTCCCCTCAATGCCGTCAACATGACTCACGAAATCGTAATGACCGCGGGTTCAATCCCGCCCGTGGTATGGTTTGTTTGCAATCGTGTCATTACGATTTCGTGAGCTATGATTAACCTTGTACCAAACTTCCGATTTTTCTTCATTTCCAGTTTTTTTTTTTTATGGTGGATGACACGAGGGTTGCATACTGGTGCTGTGTACTCCGGTACTGATCCTATGTAAGCCATGCGCAGTATTCTGGATGCTCCGTTTTTTCTAGGTCCATGAAGGCTAATCAGTTGCACACGCAGCCGTTGTTATTCTATTTTAACCCTCAGGTGATAAATTAGACACATGTACAACTCTTGGGTATCTTTATTGAGGAAACGTTTCGCCACACAGTGGCTTCATCAGTCCATACATAGGAGAAACTTGAAGAACAGGAGGAGAATGAGGTAATCAGTCCCTCAACCTTGAGTCGATGTGTTCAGTCCATCAATCTTGAGTAGAATACGGCAGATGAGCGGAGAAGCAGCTTATAAACCGTATGGCAGGAGAGGTGTAGCAGTCATAGGTCGTGTTACATTTGTTCAATGTGGAAGTAGGTTGTGCCCAAGAATTAGGCAAACGAAGAATTCCTAAGTATTAAGATCCCAAGAAGTTGCAGTGTCTGACAGGTTTGTAGATGAATGGTTCAGAGAACCGACATGTTGATAAATTAGACACATGTGCAACTACAAACCTGTCAGACACTGCAACTTCTTGGGATCTTAATACTTAGGAATTCTTCGCTTGCCTAATTCTTGGGCACAACCTACTTCCACATTGAACAAATGTAACACGACCTATGACTTCTACACCTCTCCTGCCATACGGTTTATAAGCTGCTTCTCCGCTCATCTGCCGTATTCTACTCAAGATTGATGGACTGAACACATCGACTCAAGGTTGAGGGACTGATTACCTCATTCTCCTCCTGTTCTTCAAGTTTTTCCTATGTATGGACTGATGAAGCCACTGTGTGGCGAAACGTTTCCTCAATAAAGATACCCAAGAGTTGCACATGTGTCTAATTTATCAACATGTCGGTTCTCTGAACCATTCATCTACAAACCCTCAGGTGAGATGTTTGGTGTAATGTCCACTCCTAGGCCCTTCTATCCTTCAGATTGTATGAGCAACTTACTACCCGATGTTCTTACATGAATCAAGAACCTTGTGGTACTTCACTTCACCTCTCCCTCTTCTCTCTCTCTCTTCCTCCTCTCTCTCTCTCTCCTCTCTTCTTCTCTCTCTCTCTCTCTCTCTCTCTCTCTCTCTCTCTCTCTCTCTCTCACTGACCTTTGCTCCTTGTTACACTCTTCTCTATCTATTAAAATTCCCTCTCAGTAGCTCCTTATAATTGTTAATTAAGAATTCTCCAACCAGACTGGAACAAGTAACATAACTCGCTTCACTCTGGTTGTCTAGTTTCTATATTTATCGTGTGTCATAGATCATGTCAATTGCTTTTGAAGTTATAGAAATATAGAGTCAGTGCAGTTTCCTTACGTCTAATTTTCATCGTCTCGTCATATAAATAAATTAGATAAATTAGCGAGAATTTTCACACTTTGAAAGTATGTTTATTTTGGTAGCAAAATCAGTGTTATCAAGGTGCTTTGTTAACTACTTATTAACTTCAGAATAAAAAGGCACAACACCGTGACTGGAACAATACACCTAGGAGAATCTTATGTGCCGACCTTTCGGTCCGACTCTGACCATTAAATAATCCTGAGTTTGTTTCTCCTATGTGAGGATTATTTGTGCAATTATTAACAGCTCGATTATTTTGTAAGGTGTGTCAATATGTCAGTAAACATGACCTGGAGTTTACCTCCTCTTGTTTCATGTTCTGAAGATGGTATAGTCGCGGTATTCTGTCATCTCTGCTGTCTCTTGTGCATCCTGAAGGGAAGTTTGACAGTGTCTGTTTACATATCTTGGAAACTGGAGGACGGGGAGAGGGGGGGGTGACATTGTCTGCATAGTATCTCTGCTGGTGTATGTCTGGTGATCCTGGTTAGTGGTCTGTCTGGTATCTCTGCTGGTGTATGTCTGGTGATCCTGGTTAGTGGTCAGTCTGGTATCTCTGCTGCTGTATGTCTGGTGATCCTGGATAGTGGTCAGTCTGATATCTCTGCTGGTATATGTCTGGTGATCCTGGTTAGTGGTCGGTCTGGTATCTCTGCTGGTGTATGTCTGGTGATCCTGGTTAGTGGTCAGTCTGGTATCTCTGCTGCTGTATGTCTGGTGATCCTGGTTAGTGGTCAGTCTGATATCACTGCTGGTGTATGTCTGGTGATCCTGGTTAGTGGTCTGTCTGGTATCTCTGCTGCTGTATGTCTGGTGATCCTGGATAGTGGTCAGTCTGATATCACTGCTGGTGTATGTCTGGTGATCCTGGTTAGTGGTCTGTCTGGTATCTCTGCTGGTGTATGTCTGGTGATCCTGGTTAGTGGTCTGTCTGGTATCTCTGCTGCTGTATGTCTGGTGATCCTGGTTAGTGGTCAGTCTGATATCTCTGCTGGTGTATGTCTGGTGATCCTGGTTATTGGTCAGTCTGGTATCTCTGCTGCTCTATGTCTGGTGATCCTGGTTAGTGGTCTGTCTGGTATCTCTGCTGGTGTATGTCTGGTGATCCTGGTTAGTGGTCTGTCTGGTATCTCTGCTGGTGTATGTCTGGTGATCCTGGTTAGTGGTAGGTCTGGTATCTCTGTATCTTGATATAAATCCTGATAACAGATACCCACAAATTGATTTAGAAAGACAGGTGAGCAAACATTAGAATATATATACTAAAAACGTTTCGGTCCTAATACCTTGTTTACTTCTAACACACAGAGGTTAAGAGGAGAGTAAATATAAGCGAAAAGTGTCACTCTCATCCCACACTCAGTATACATATACTGCCGTTTTAACCAACACTAACTTCTCTCAGTATTCTTGGTGAGATTTGTCTAGTTGTATTGCCTTCAGTTTCTCCCCGTCCTCCAATTATGTTTAATCTTTTCCTCAGTGGGAACCATATGGTTGAAGATGGTGTGTCCAGGAGTCTCCCCCATAGTTTCCACCTCCAGTATTGTATCAGACATAAAATAAATCTTGGGATTTTTTCTACCATATTTTACTATGACTCTACCAGTGTTTTCTGCCAACTTGGTGAATTTAAAATAATTTATTCTGGCCATTGTTCTCTGTTCTCTAGTGTCTTTGATTCTGATGTTACATAAGAACCTTGCAAATACTGCAACTCACTGGACATGTTACATGGGCCTGATAGTGCCGTTACTACTCTATAATATGATCACAGACTACTCAAGACTATCACTTGAATATGGAACACTTAAGGCACAGTAGTAGAGGTGGTGGTGTTGGTAGTAGTAGTAGTAGTAGTAGTTGTTTTTGTAGTAATAGTTGTACTACTACAACTAGATAACATGTACATTTCAATAGATAGAATCAACATAAAAATTGTGGATTTATACTCCCTGTTATTTTTATGTACTCCCTGTCATCATTATGTACTCCCTGTCATCATTATGTACTCCCTGTCATCATTATGTACTCCCTGTCATTA
>NC_069459.1:20932068-20967068 GCF_026875155.1 Cherax quadricarinatus | reverse complement strand
TTCATGTTAGTTTGGAGTCGAAATTTCACCCCAAGGATATTCAACTTCTTCTCCAGTGCCAACATCCTCCCATTCATCTTACCTACTGCACCAGCAATTACCATCATGGTGCCTAGGAGACCGATCATCATTTGCGTTTCTCAGGTGCAAATGTTTACTTGCCATCTATTTCCCAATGCTGATATAGCTCTCAGCCTAGGTGATTGATGTAGCTAGAGCAGCTGGCATTTCGTTCTCTTGGATAAGTGAATTCCAGTGGTACAAGTCGTCCTGCATATGCATGTGATTTCTGGGATGAGAATGAAGAAGGGTCGTTGAAGTAGACATTCCATAACAATGACCCAGCACGCTTCCTTGTGGAACACTTGCACCCGGATGAAAATGCCTTGCTGATTCCTTCCATTGAGACTACCCTTAAGATCTACCATGAAGGTAATCACTGAGGAGAACATAGCGTAGAGCCTGGCATATCCCAGTGCTTGAAGTTTTGCAAAAGGCCCTGTGCCACACCCGGTCCGAAAGCACCAGCAATGACCAGTGCTACCACACAGTCTGACTTTGGATTCATCCATGACTGGAGCCACTTAGTGGAAGAGGTTTAACAACAGATCACCTAGCAGATAACCTTCCCAGAGCCATATTGACGATCACAAAAGTAGTGAGTGTAAGTCAAAAAACTCGTCATATGTCTTGAATTATTGTCTCAAGGATCTACCAGTATTGACAGGAGTAACACTGGTCAGTAAGTTGCTGAATTCTCTCTGCTCTGTCTTTTGTGACAGGGACAACATTTGTCTCTTTCCAAGAGAGAGCCATTTACACTGTACTAGGCAGTGCAGAAGATGCAGTTAGAGGTGCTGCTAGCTGGCATGCACAACTCTTCCTCAACTAATCCTCGGGCTCACAACTTGTCTGGGCCACAAGCCTTTCTTGGTCAAGCGAATTAAGAAGGAAATGGCAACCTCCTCCTGCCTTATTGTCACCACTGTCAGTTTTGACACATGTTTCTTGCAGCTTAGCATAGGAGGGTCCCTTGGCTGGATCAGGAACCTTGCATTTTTGGTAGCAAAGTGTTCAGCAAAGAGGTCCGCCATCTCTTGGACTACTAGTAGAGTGGTCACCACCTGTCGACATAGAGGTGGAATAAGTTCATCAGGCAGATAACCTTTGTCTGGCCTTGACCAGGACCACCAGGTTATTTGGAGCCTACCCTACCGGATGCTAACTTTTCTTTTTATGTCCACCTCCCTTTAGCCATGGCCCACACTTTGAACATCACCCATATGCCTCAAGCTTGCATTGCAAGTTCCTGTTAGGTGGTAGATTCTCGTATACCTTCGCTATGCTTTGTACTTAGCAGTAGCACCTCCTACAACGAAAGCCAAACAAGTGCCTGATCTGTAGGCTTCGTCACATATTGCCGGTTAGGATTGTTGTTCATGTTGTAGGTTAAGATGTTGTCCAGTGAAGGCTTTTTTCACTTGATTGTCAACATCCCCTGGAGAAAGAAGCATTCCATCGGTGGTGGCGAGTTTTACAGAGCAAAGGGCTTGGCCAAGTCCCACTTTTTTTCCCACAGCCAGGTTTGTGCGTGTGGACTCCTCACCTCGTTCTGTTGGGAATCTTAAGTGTGGTAAAAACAGCCTTGGGTGGTCAGACGATCCGAACGTGGCCGAGGGTTTGACAAGTGACTATTCCTTCTGCCAGATCACTCACTACTGGGTCAAGGAGAGCCAGATATATGAGAAGGGAAAATCAACAAATTTCTCATGCAAACACTGGTAAGAAGGTCCTCAAAGTCCCTCTGTATAAGTCTTGGTTGAGTCACCACAATTAACTATGTTGACAATTCTGTAGCAGAAGGGAGTCCATATTTTCCATTAGGAAGTTGAAGGGTCTGCATGTTGCCACTGAGGATCCTGTACTTTGCACATGCTAGTACAGAGGTAATAGTGTTCATGAGAGCAGAGCTTGAAGAACATCAAATCAAGGATGTGTAGGGGTGGCAACATCAATGTGCTGGGCATGAACACTTTTATAGAGAAGCACACAGCAACACTCCTCCTTGCCCTTGCCTGTCTCTTCTCATCCATGAGGTGTCTCTCTCTCTCACTCACTCTCTAGCTCTCTCTCAATCTCTCCTCTCTCCTCTCCTCTCCATCTTCTCACTCTTCTCTCTCTCTCTCTCCCTCTCTCTCGCCCGCTCTCTCTCTCTCTCTGACTCTCTCTCTGTCTCTCTCTGATCCTCCTTCTGGCCACTCTCTCTCTCTCTCTCTCCTCTCTCTCTCTCTCTCTCTGTCTCTCATCGCTCCTCTCTCTCCTCATCTCTCTCTCTCTCTCTCTCTCTCTCTCTCACTCTCTCTCTCTCTCTCTCTCTTCTTCTTTCTCTTTCTCTTTCCTCTTTTTTTTTTTTTTTTTTTTTTACACAGGGTTTGAACAAGGTTAAGGATCCCTAGCTTTATTGTCAGCTATTTACAGTTAAGGATTCCAACTTTATTGCAAGCTAAGAGCGGTACCTACATCAGCTCATTTGAAAGCTTTTATTGTTATGAGACATACAAGTAGAAACAAGAAGTTTGGAGCCATCTGTGGGCCAGTATTTTCATTGATCCAACATGACTTTCACTCGTTGACATCATTATCCTGTAAGAATGGTGTTCCTGTGAATTGAATGTGTTCCTCTCTCCTCTCTCTCTCTTCTCTCCCTCGTCATCTCTCTCTCTCTCTCTCTCTCCTCTCTCTCTCCTCTCTCACTCTCTCTCTCTCGTCTCTCTCTCTCTCTCTCTCTCTCTCTCTCTTTCTCTCTCTTCTGTCTGTCTGTCCTGTCTCTCTCTCTCTCTCTCTCTCCTCTCACCTCCGTCTCTCTCCTCTCTCTCTCTCTCTCTCTCTCCTCCAACTCTCTCTCTCTCTCTCTCTCCTCTCATCTCTCTCTTCTCTGTCTGTCTCTCTGCTCTCTGTCTCTCTCTCCTCTCTATCTCTCCTCTCTCTTCTCTCTCTCTCTATCCTCTCTCTCTCTCTCTCGCTCTCTGTCTCTCTCTCTCTCATCTCCTCTTCTCCTCTCTCTCCTCTCCCTCTCTCTCTCTCTCTTCTCTCTCTCATCATCCTCTTCTCTCTCTCTCTCTCTCTCTTTCATTCGTAGCCACGTAAGGAAATTTCGCACCAATAATTTTGGGACCATTGTAGTGGTCTTCAAGATTCTCGCCGCCGTCTCGGCCCCTGACCACAAAATGCACATTATCATCAGCTAACCATTCAAGAACACATCGATTTTCTGCTGAAACTCCACGAGATGGAATTTTGCTGTGGACGAGGACGAGGACGAGGAGGACGAGGACGACGAGGAAGACGAGGAGGACGAGGAAGACGACGAGGACGAGAAGAACGAGGACGAGGAGAACGAGGAAGACGAGAAGGAGGACGAGGAGGACGAGGAAGACGGGGAGAACGAGGACAAGGTCGAGGACGAGGACGAGGAGGAAGACGAAGAGGAGAAGGAGGCGGAGGACTAGGGATAGGAGGAAGAGGAAGAGGAAGAAGAGGAGAGGAGGAAGAGGAAATTCCTTGTAGTTCTCTTTGTCTTGTAGGAGACACCTGGCGGTGCCCCAATCTTCTTGAGCCTAACAACTGGGCACTGTGCCTACTGAAATAATCAATTCCCCCCCCACCCTCGGCTGTGGCACTTAGCCGACAGGTACTCTGTGCAGTAAGACAACAGTCCCTCTACCGTGTCACGCATATATTAACCCTCCCACTCTCGCCCTTCTGCTCCCTCCTCCCCTCCCCTCCCCGCTCCCTGCCGGGGTCTTACCTGCCCAGGGTTTAAGGATCCTTAGCTATTATTACAAGCTATATTTACAGTTAAGGATTACTAACTTTAATTGGCAAGGCTAAGAGCTGTTACCTACATCAGCTCATTTGAAAGCATTTTTATTGTTATGAACATACAAGTAGGGACCGGAAGAAAGTTGGAGCCATCCTGTGGGCCAGCATTTCATTCGATCACTGACTTTATCTCGTTGACATCATAGCTGTACGAATGAGTTCCATACTCGAGTCAACCTGGGTATAGGTAGATCTCAGATGGAGAGTGATGTTCTGGAGAAGGGTACACCAGAGAGAAGTTGCTGCTTTCTGACCCGACCTTTGTGGCATAAAAGCTTGTTTCCACAACGCTGTCCTCGAAGTGATCCATAGTTGGTATTTTGACAATAGTGGCCTTGTAATAACATAAAGGCCAACCCATATCCCCCTAGTTAAGGCTCCTGCTTGAAATGACAGATCTATCCATGATGGGTCCAGGCGAGAGATGAACGTCTTGCGCTGTTCGTCTACTCTGTCAAGCTTTCGCAGATGAGAGGGGGGCAGCAAACCAAGAAGTGGAGCATACTCAGGGTGAGCTTACTTGTGCCTCGTACAGAATCTGCAACCCCTACAGTCAAAGCAATGGCGAATACGGCGAAGTGCTTGAAAGCTTCCTGGCTGCCTTGTTTGCAAAGATTATGCAACATGGTTCTTCATGGTTGAGTTTGGAGTCAAATTTTTCACCCCAAGGATATCAACTTCTACTCAGGTATGCCAACACCCTCCCATTCATCCTACTACTGCACTCTCTCTCTCTCTCACTATCTCTCTCTCTCTCTCTCTGCTCGTAGTCTCTAAAAAAAACATTCCCCCGCTCAATCTCTCTTTCTCCTCTCTCTGTCTCTCTCTCTCTCTCTCTCTCTCTCTCTCGCCTCTCTTTCTCTCTCTGTCTGTCTGTCTTTCTGCCTCTCTCTCTCTCTCTCTCTCTCCTTCACTCTCTCTCTCTCTCTCTCTCTCTCTCTCTCATCTCCTCTCTGTCTGTCTCTCTGTCTCTCTGTCTCTCTCATCTCTCTTTTTTTTTTGGGTTTTTTTTTTTTTTTTTTTACACAGTTTGACAAGGTTTTAAGGATCCCTAGCTTTATTGACAGCTATTTACCAGGTTAAGGGGAAAATTCCGTAACTTATTGGCAAGCTAAGACTGTTTACCTTACAACAGCGCATTATGAAGCATTTTTGTTAGAGACATACAAGTAGGGAACAGGATGAAGTTTGAGCCATCTGTGGGCCAGCATTTTCAGTTGATCAACTGACTTTATCCTCGTTGACATCATTAAGCTGTACGAATGTGTTTCCATACCTCGAGCATCCTGGGTATGATATATCTCAGAATGAGTGATGTATTCTGGAAAGGGGTACAGCCAGAGTGAAGTTGCTGGCTTCCTGCCCGTCTTGTGGCATAAAAAGCTTGTTCACGCATGTCCTCGAAGTGGATCCAAGTGTGTTATTTTTGACAATATTGGCCTTGTACATAGACATAAAGCCAACCACATCCTCTAATGTGAAGTCTCTGCTGAAATGACAGATCTTCCAGGATGGTCCAGGCAGAGAATGAGACGGTCTCTGCTCTGTTCTCTACTCTGTCAAGCAGTCGCAAGAATTGAAGAAAGGGGGGCACTGCAACCAAGAAAGTGGAGCATACTCAAGGTGTGAGCGTACTTGTGCCTCGTACAGGATCTTGCAACCCCTTACTGTCAACAGATGCTAGATACGGCGAAGTGCTGTAAGCTTCCTGGCTGCCTTGTTTGCATAGTTTACAACATGGTTCTTTCATTGTTAGTTTGGAGTCAAATTTCACACTCTTTCACCCCAAGGATATCAACTTCTTCCTCCAGGTGCCAACATCGTCCCATTCATCTTACTACTGCGCCAGCTATTACCAGCATGGTGCCTAGAGACGAACATCATTTGCTTTTTTCAGTGCAAATGTTACTTGCCCATCATTTTCCCAAGCTGATTGATAGCTCTCAGCTGGTGGTTGATGTAGCTTAGAGCAGCTGGCATATCTTTCTTGGATAAGTGAAGTCAGTGTACAGTCTCTGCATATGCATGTGAGTCTGGATGAGATGAAGAAGTCGTTGAAGTAGACATTCCATAACGTGGCCCAGCACCACTTCCCTTGTGGAACGCTTGCCCCAATTGGATGCCTTGCTGATTCCGTTCCATATGAGAACTACACTTAGAGATTCTACATGAAGGTAATCACTGAGGAGACATAGCGTAAGCCTGCAATTCCAGTGCGGTTAAGTTTTGCTAAGAGGCCCTGTGCCACACCCTCGAAAGCGCCAGCAATTCCAGTGCAAAACCACACAGCTGACTTTGATTCATCCATGACCGGTGCACTAGTGAGAGGTTTAACAACCGATCAGGCAGCAAGTAACCTTTTTCCTGATAGCCATAATTGACGATCACAAAGTAGTGAGTGTAGTCAAAAAAATCTGTCAATTGTCTTTGAGTTAATGTCTCAAGGATCTTACCAGTGATTGACAGGATGACACTGTCTGTAGTTGCTGATGTCTGCTCTGGCTACTTCTTTTTGAACAGGACTACATTTCCTATCTTTTTCCATGGAGAGGGCCATTACACTGTACTAGGCAGTGCTGAACGATTGCGAGTTAGAGTGCTGCTAGCTGGTCTGCACATCTTCTCACAATCTTGGGCTCAACTTGTCTGGCCCACAGACCCCGCCCTCTCCTTTACTTGGTCAAGTGATTTAAAAGGAATGCCCTCCTCCTGCCTTATTTCACCACTGACAAGTTTGACACAGTCTTGCAGCTAGCCAAGGAGGTCCCTTGCTGATCAGGAACTTGCATTTTGGGAGCAAAGTGTTCACAAAGAGGTCGCCTTCTCTTGACTACTAGTAGAGGTGGTCCCATCCTGTCGATTTAGAGGTGGAATAAGTTCATCAGGCAGATACCCATGTCTGTCCTTGACCAGGGACCACCTCTCTCTCTCTCTCTCTCTCGCTCTCTCTCTCCTCTCTCTCTCTCGTCCTCTCAATCTCTTCTCTCTCTCATCTCTCTCCCTCCTCTCTCTCCTCTCCTGTCTCTCTCTGACTCTCATGCTCCTCTTCTCCTCTCGTCTCTCCTCCTCTCTCTCTCTCTCTCTCTCTCTCCTCTCCTCTCTCTCCCCTCCTCTCTCTCTCTCTCTCTCCCCTTCATCTCTCTCTCTCTCTCCTCTCTCTCTCAACTCTTTCACTCTCACTCCCCTTCCCACTACACCTTTTCCCCTCAACTCTCTCTCACTCTTCTCTCTCACTTCGCTCACTCACTCTCACCTCTCACTCCACGCGCTTCTCTCACCCCCTCTCTCTCACTCTCCGTCACTCACTCTCACTCTCTCTCACTCACTCTCTCACTCTCAACACTCACTCTCAGCTCTCACCACTCGCTCTCCTCTCCCACGCTCTCTCACTCTCTCACTCACTCTCACACTCACTCACTCGCTCTCTCTCCCACCTCTCATTCTCACTCTCACTCTCACTCTCACTCACTTCACTCTCTCACTCACTCTCTCACTCTCTCACTCACTCTCCACGCACTCTCGCACCTCTCACTCACTCTCTTCACTCACTCCTCACTCTCTGCACTCTCTCACTCTCTCACGTCGTTCACTCTCTCACTCACTCTCTCACTCTCTCACTCTCTCACTTCTCTCACTCTCTCACTCTCTCACTCTCTCAACTCTCTCACTCACTCTCACACTCACCTCGTCACTCACTCTCTCACTCTCTCTCACTCTCTCACTCTCCTCACTCACTCTCTCTCTCTCACTCACCTTCTCTCACTCTCTCACTCTCTCACTCTCTCACTCTCTCACTCACTCTCTCACTCTCGTCCACACTCTCACTCTCCACATCTCTCACCACTTCTCTCACTCTCATCACATCACTCTCTCACTCACATCTCGCACTCAACTCTCTCACTCTCATCACTCTCACATCTCTCCATCCACTCACTCTCTCACTCACTCTCTCACTCGCTCACTCCCTCACGTCGCTCACTCACTCTCTCACTACTCACCTCACTCTATCACTGCTCTCCACTCTCTCACTCTCCCACTCTCTCCACTCTCTCTCTCTCCTCACTCAACTCTCTCACCACTCTCTCACCCACTCTCCTCACTCTCTCACTCTCTCACGCTCTCACCACAACTCTCACTCACTCTCTCACGCCCTCACTCTCTCACTCTCTCCTCACTCTCTCACGCTCACCTCTCTCACTCTCTCACTCTCACACTCCTCACTCACTCTCTCACTCACTCTCTTCACTCTCCTTCACTCACTCTCTCACTCACTCTCTCACATCTCATCACACTCTCACTCTCTCACGTCAACTCTCTCACTCACTCCCTCCTCTCTCACCCTCTCTCTTCCTCACTCTCACACTCCCACTTCTCTCACTCTCTCCCACTCACTCTCTCACTCACTCTCTCACTCACTCTCTCACTCTCATCACTCCTCTCACTCTCTCCACTCTCTTCACTCACTCTGCTTCACTCACTCTCTCACTCTCTCACTCTCTCACTCTCTCACCTCTCACTCTCTCACCCTCACTCTCTCACTCTCGTCACTCTCTCACTCTCTCACTTCCCTCTCACTCTCCACTCTCTCACTCTCTCACTCTCCACTCTCTCACTCACTCTCGCCCCCTTGAAAATATTTAAAAGTGACGCCCAATGCCACGTTTTGAGAACATTGCCAGGTTAGGTGGACAGTGCCACGTTAGGTGGACAGTGCCAGGGTGGGTGGAGAGTGCCAGGGTAGGTAGACAGTGCCAGGGTAGGTAGACAGTGCCAGGGTAGGTAGATAGGGCAAGTGTAAGTGGACAGTGCCACGGTAGGTAGACAGTGCCACGATAGGTGGACAGTGCCAGGGTGATTGGAAAGTGCTAGGGTAGGTAGACAGTGCCAGGGAAGGTGGACAGTGTCAGGGTAGGTGGACAGTGCCAGGGTAGGTGGACAGTGCCAGGGTAGGTTAACAGTGCCAGGTACCCACAACAGCCACTAGCTAATTCAGTATTAATTTTTAATTCACTGCCACGATGTTAAGAAAATTATTTTTGAGAATTGTAATTTTGTACAAGTAACGAAGGTTACTTGTACAAAATTACTTTCGTGAGACGTACGATAGATTTCCTTCTTTATTTTAATAAAACTTACTTTCGTGAGAAGTCCAGAGGATTATGTTCGTGAGTACAACTAAAGGCTGCTTTTGTAACTTGTACTAAAGAGTACTAAAGAGTACGAAGAGTACTATCAACTTTTTATTTTTTCTGAAGATTACTTTCGAAAAGTGAACCAAAAATTACTTTCGAGAATTGCAAACGATGATTACCTTCAAGAAGGAAACTAAAGATTACCTTCGAGAACATAAGAACATAAACATACATAAGAAAGGAGGAACACTGCAGTAGGCCTACTGGCCCATACTTGGTAGGTCCTTCACAATACTAACCCACTAACAAGAACAGTTGCCCAACCCACTCTCAGTGCTACCCTAACAATAAGCTCTGACAAACCTATTTACTCACCTGCAAGTCCCACTCAAATTCAACCCCTCTCATCCATGTATTTATCCAACCTAAACTTGAAACTACCCAAGGTTTCAGCATCAATAACCCTACTAGGTAGACTGTTCCACTCATCAACTACCCTATTTCCAAACCAATACTTTTCTATATCCTTTCTAAATCTAAACTTATCTAATTTGAATCCATTATTGCGGGTTCTGTCTTGGAGAGACATCCTCAAGACCTTATTTATATCCCCTTTATTGTAATAAAGTTGGTAGAATTACCGACAATATGTAAAGTAAAAGGACACAAGTGCAACTAATGTGACATTTATTGTGGCAACGTTTCGCTCTCCAGGAGCTTTATCAAGCCATTACAAACAATACATGGACACAGAGGGTATATAAAGGCTCAGAGCCTTTATATACCCTCAGAGCCTTTATATACCCTCAGAGCCTTTATATACCCTCAGAGCCTTTATATACCCTCTGTGTCCATGTATTGTTTGTAATGGCTTGATAAAGCTCCTGGAGAGCGAAACGTTGCCACAATAAAATGTCACATTAGTTGCACTTATGTCCTTTTACTTTACATATCCCCTTTATTAATACCCATCTTCCACTTGTACACTTCGATCATGTCTCCCTCAGTCTTCGTCTTACAAGTGAATGTAACTTAAGAGTCTTTAATCTTTCTTCATAAGGAAGATTTCTAATGCTAGGAATGTTTTCTTACGAATTAATATTAGGAAGGGAACTAAAGATTACCTTCAAGAAGGGAACTGAAGATTACTTTCAAGAAGGGAACTGAAGATTACTTTCAAGAAGGGAGCTGAAGATTACGTTCAAGAAGGGAACTGAAGATTACCTTCAAGAAGGGAACTGAAGATTACTTTCAAGAAGGGAACTGAAGATTACCTTCAAGAAGGGAACTGAAGATTACCTTCAAGAAGGGAACTGAAGATTACTTTCAAGAAGGGAACTGAAGATTACCTTCAGAAGGGAACTGAAGATTACCTTCAAGAAGGGAACTAAAGATTACCTTCAAGAAGGGAACTGAAGAAAACTTTCAAGAAGGGAGCTGAAGATTAAACCCTTTAAGAAGGGAACTGAAGATTACCTTCAAGAAGGGAACTGAAGATTACTTTCAAGAAGGGAACTGAAGATTACCTTCAAGAAGGGAACTGAAGATTACCTTCAAGAAGGGAACTAAAGATTACCTTCAAGAAGGGAACTGAAGATTACCTTCAAGAAGGGAACTGAAGATTACTTTCAAGAAGGGAACTGAAGATTACCTTCAAGAAGGGAACTGAAGATTACTTTCAAGAAGGGAGCTGAAGATTACCTTCAAGAAGGGAACTGACTGAAGATTACTTTCAAGAAGGGAACTGAAGATTACTTTCAAGAAGGGAGCTGAAGATTACCTTCAAGAAGGGAACTGAAGATTACTTTCAAGAAGGGAGCTGAAGATTACCTTCAAGAAGGGAACTGAATATTACTTTCAAGAAGGGAGCTGAAGATTACCTTCAAGAAGGGAGCTGAAGATTACCTTCAAGAAGGGAACTGAAGATTACTTTCAAGAAGGGAGCTGAAGATTACCTTCAAGAAGGGAACTGAAGATTACTTTCAAGAAGGGAACTGAAGATTACCTTCAAGAAGGGAACTAAGATTACCTTCAAGAAGGGAACTGAAGATACCTTCAAGAAGGGAACTAAAGATTACCTTCAAGAAGGGAACTGAAGATTACCCTTCAAGAAGGGGAAATGAAGATTACTTTCAAGAAGGGAACTGAAATTACTTTCAAGAAGGGAACTGAAGATTACCTTCAAAAGGGAACTAAAGATTACCTTCAAGAAGGGAACTGAAGATTACCTTCAAGAAGGGAACTGAAGATTACCTTCAAGAAGGGAACTGAAGATTACCTTCAAGAAGGGAACTGAAGATTACTTTCAAGAAGGGAGCTGAAGATTACCTTCAAGAAGGGAACTGACTGAAGATTACTTTCAAGAAGGGAACTGAAGATTACTTTCAAGAAGGGAGCTGAAGATTACTTTCAAGAAGGGAGCTGAAGATTACCTTCAAGAAGGGAACTAAAGATTACCTTCAAGAAGGGAACTAAATATTACCTTCAAGAAGGGAACTGAAGATTACTTTCAAGAAGGGAGCTGAAGATTACCTTCAAGAAGGGAACTGAAGATTACTTTCAAGAAGGGAACTGAAGATTACTTTCAAGAAGGGAGCTGAAGATTACCTTCAAGAAGGGAGCTGAAAATTACCTTCAAGAAGGGAGCTGAAGATTACCTTCAAGAAGGGAACTGAAGATTACCTTCAAGAAGGGAACTGAAGATTACTTTCAAGAAGGGAGCTGAAGATTACCTTCAAGAAGGGAACTGAAGATTACCTTCAAGAAGGGAACTGAAGATTACCTTCAAGAAGGGAACTGAAGATTACTTTCAAGAAGGGAACTGAAGATTACTTTCAAGAAGGGAACTAAAGATTACCTTCAAGAAGGGAACTAAAGATTACCTTCAAGAAGGGAACTAAAGATTACCTTCAAGAAGGGAACTGAATATTACTTTCAAGAAGGGAACTGAAGATTACTTTCAAGAAGGAACTAAAAGATTACCTTCAAGAAGGGAACTAAAGATTACTTTCAAGAAGGGAACTAAAGATTACCTACAAGAAGGGAGCTGAAGATTACCTTCAAGAAGGGAACTAAAGATTACCTTCAAGAAAGGAACTGAAGATTACTTTCAAGAAGGGAGCTGAAGATTACCTTCAAGAAGGGAACTGAAGATTACTTTCAAGAAGGGAACTAAAGATTACCTTCAAGAAGGAAACTGAAGATTACTTTCAAGAATGGAGCTGAAGATTACCTTCAAGAAGGGAACTAAAGATTACTTTCAAGAAGGGAACTGAAGATTACTTTCAAGAAGGGAGCTGAAGATTACCTTCAAGAAGGGAACTGAAGATTACTTTCAAGAAGGGAGCTGAAGATTACCTTCAAGAAGGGAGCTGAAGATTACCTTCAAGAAGGGAGCTGAAGATTACCTTCAAGAAGGGAGCTGAAGATTACCTTCAAGAAGGGAGCTGAAGATTATCTTCAAGAAGGGAACTAAAGATTACCTTCAAGAAGGGAGCTGAAGATTACCTTCAAGAAGGGAGCTGAAGATTACCTTCAAGAAGGGAGCTGAAGATTACTTTCAAGAAGGGAACTGAAGATTACTTTCAAGAAGGGAACTGAAGATTACTTTCAAGAAGGGAACTGAAGATTACTTTCAAGAAGGTAACTAAAGATTACCTTCAAGAAGGTAACTAAAGATTACTTTCAAGAAGGTAACTAAAGATTACTTTCAAGAAGATAACTAAAGATTACTTTCAAGAAGGTAACTAAAGATTACTTTCAAGAAGGTAACTAAAGATTACTTTCAAGAAGGTAACTAAAGATTACCTTCAAGAAGGTAACTAAAGATTACTTTCAAGAAGGTAACTAAAGATTACCTTCAAGAAGGTAACTAAAGATTACTTTCAAGAAGGTAACTAAAGATTACTTTCAAGAAGGTAACTAAAGATTACTTTCAAGAAGGTAACTAAAGATTACTTTCAAGAAGGTAACTAAAGATTACTTTCAAGAAGGTAACTAAAGATTACTTTCAAGAAGGTACCTGAAGATTACCTCCAAGAAGAGAACTATACAAACTAATTACACTGTTACATTTGCCTCGGTCCTCCGGGGAATTACCTTTTTTCGAGAAAGCTCAGTGAGTTATATTTGTGAACATTATGCATAAAGCTAGCTTTAATTTTGACGATTTTCTCCTCTGTTTACAGCTTTATAAAGCCAGTGAGAGATTTCACTGTGTAGCTTTATAAAGTTTATGTCTTATCCACTCCATCTATGTCTCATCCACTCCATCTATGTCTCATCCACTCCATCTATGTCTCATCCACTCCATCTATGTCTCATCCACTCCATCTATGTCTCATCCACTCCATCTATGTCTCATCCACTCCATCTATGTCTCATCCACTCCATCTATGTCTCATCCACTCCATCTATGTCTCATCCACTCCATCTATGTCTCATTCACTCCATCTATATCTTATCCACTCCATCTATGTCTCATCCACTCCATCTATGTCTTATTCACTCCATCTATGTCTCATCCACTCCATCTATGTCTTATTCACTCCATCTATGTCTTATTCACTCCATCTATGTCTTATCCACTCCATCTATGTCTTATCCACTCCATCTATGTCTTATCGACTCCATCTACGTCTTATACTCCATCTATGTCTTATCGACTCCATCTATGTCTTATCCACTCCATCTATGTCTTATCGCCTCCATCTATGTCTTATCGACTCCATCTATGTCTTATCCAGTCCATCTATGTCTTATCGACTCCATCTATGTCTTATCCACTCCATCTATGTCTTATTGACTCCATCTATATCTTATCCACTCCATCTATGTCTTATCCACTCCATGTATGTCTTATCCACTCCATCTATGTCTTATCAAATCCATCTATGTCTTATCCACTCCATCTATGTCTCATCCACTCCATCTATGTCTTATCCACTCCATCTATGTCTCATACTCTCTATCTATGTCTCATTCACTCCATCTGTGTCTTATCCAATCCATCGATGTCTCATCCACTCCATCTATGTCTTATCCACTCCATCTATGTCTCATCAACTCCATCTATGTCTTATCCACTCCATCTATGTCTCATCCACTCCATCTATGTCTTACCACCTCATCTATGTCTCATCCACTCCATTATGTCTTATCCACTCCATCTATGTCTATCCACTCCATCGATGTCTCATCTCACTCCATCTATTTCTAATCACTCCATCTATGTCTTCATCCACTCCATCTATGTCTCATCCACTCCATCTATGTCTTATTCACTCCATCTATGTCTCATCCACTCCATCTATGTCTCATCCATCCATCTATTTCTCATCCACTCATCTATTCATCCACTCCAACTATGTATATCCACTCCATCTATGTATCATCCACTCCATCGTATTATCATCACTCCATCTATGTATATCCACTCCATCTATGTTCATCCACTCCATCTATGTATCAACTCCATCTATAAATCATCCCTCCATCTATGTATCATCGCTCCATCTATGTACTATCCTCTACAACTATGTATCATCGCACTCCATCTATGTATCATCCACTCCATCTATGTATCATGCACTCCATCTATGTATCTATCCACTCCATCTATGTATTATCCACTCCATTATATCATCCACTCCATCTATGTATTATCAATTAATCTATGTCCCTTATCCACTCCACTATGTCTCATCCACTCCATCTATGTTATCCACTCCATCTATGTCTCATCACTCTCCTATCTATGTCATCATCCACTCCATCTGTGTCTTTTATCAGATCCATCGATGTCTCATCCACTCCATCTATGTCTTATCCACTCCATCTATGTCTCATCAACTCCATCTATGTCTTATCCACTCCATCTATGTCTCATCCACTCCATCTATGTCTTATCCACTCTGTCTATGTCTCATCCACTCCATTTATGTCTTATCCACTCCATCTATGTCTTATCCACTCCATCGATGTCTCATTCACTCCATCTATTTCTTATCCACTCCATCTATGTCTCATCCACTCCATCTATGTCTCATCCACTCCATCTATGTCTTATCCACTCCATCTATGTCTCATTCACTCCATCTATGTCTCATCCAGTCCATCTATTTCTCATCCACTACATCTATCATCCACTCCAACTATGTATCATCCACTCCATCTATGTATCATCCACTCCATCTATAAATCATCCACTCCATCTATGTATCATCCACTCCATCTATGTATCATCCACTCCATCTATGTATCATCCACTCCATCTATAAATCATCCACTCCATCTATGTATCATCCGCTCCATCTATGTATCATCCTCTACAACTATGTATCATCCACTCCATCTATGTATCATCCACTCCATCTATGTATCATCCACTCCATCTATGTATCATCCACTCCATCTATGTATCATCCACTCCATCTATATATCATCCCTCATCTATGTATCATCACATTTTAATCTCACTGTATCATCCACTCCATCTATGTATCATCACTTACAACTATGTATCATCCACTCCACTCTATGTATCATCCACTCCATCATGTATCATCCACTCATCTATGTATCATCCACTCCATCTATGTATCATCATTACATCTATGTATCATCCACTCCATCTATTATATCATCCATTTCTCCAACACTATGTATCATCCACTCCACATATGTATCATCCACTCCATCTATGTATCATCCACTACAACTATGTATCATCCACTCCATCTATGTATCATCCACTCCATCTATGTATCATCCACTACAACTATGTATCATCCACTCCATCTATGTATCATCCACTTCCATAATCATCAGTATCATCCACTCCATCTATGTATCATCCACTACAACTATGTATCATCCACTCCACCTATGTATCATCCACTCCATCTATGTATCATCCACTCCATCTATGTATCATCCACTCCATCTATGTATCATCCACTCCACCTATGTGTCATCCACTCCACCCATGTATCATCCACTCCATCTATGTATCATCCACTCCACTTATGTATCATCCACTCCATCTATGTATCATCCACTCCACCCATGTATCATCCACTCGATCTATGTATCATCCACTCCATCTATGTATCATCCACTCCACCTATGTATACATCCACTCCACCATGTATCATCCACTCATCTATGTATCATCCCAACTCCATTCTATGTATCATCCACTCCACCCATGTATCATCCACTCCATCTATGTATCATCCACTTCACTTATGTATCATCCACTCCACTTATGTATCATCCACTCCATCTATGTATCATCCACTCCACTCTATGTATCATCCACTCATCTATATCATACTCATGTATCATCATTCATATTTCACCCATCTATGTATCATCCACTCCATCTATGTATCATCCACTCCATCTATGTATCATCCACTCCATCTATGTATCATCCACTCCATCTATGTATCATCCACTCCATCTATGTATCATCCACTTCATCTATGTATCATCCACTCCATCTATGTATCATCCACTCCATCTATGTATCATCAACTCCACTTATGTATCATCCACTCCATCTATGTATCATCCACTCACTATGTATCATCCACTCCACTATGTATCATCCACTCCATCTATGTATCATCCACTCCACTATGTATCATCCACTCTATCTATGTATCATCCACTCTACTTATGTATCATCCACTCCATCTATGTATCATCCACTCCACTTATGTATCATCCACTCCATCTATGTATCATCCACTCCATCTATGTATCATCCACTCCATCTATGTATCATCCACTCCATCTATGTATCATCCACTCCACTTATGTATCATCCACTCCATCTATGTATCATCCACTCCATCTATGTATCATCCACTCCATCTATGTATCATCCACTCCATCTATGTATCATCCACTCCATCTATGTATCATCCACTCCATCTATGTATCATCCACTCCATCTATGTATCATCCACTACATCTATGTATCATCCACTCCATCTATGTATCATCCACTCCATCTATGTATCATCCACTCCACTTATGTATCATCCACTCCATCTATGTATCATCCACTCCACTTATGTATCATCCACTCCATCTATGTATCATCCACTCCATCTATGTATCATCCACTCCACTTATGTATCATCCACTCTATCTATGTATCATCCACCTCACTTATGTATCATCCACTCCATCTATGTATCATCCACTCCACTTATGTATCATCCACTCCATCTATGTATCATCCACTCCATCTATGTATCATCCACTACATCTATGTATCATCCACTCCATCTATGTATCATCCACTCCACTTATGTATCATCCACTCCATCTATGTATCATCCACTCCACTTATGTATCATCCACTCCATCTATGTACATCCACTCCACTATGTATCATCCACTCCATCTATGTATCATCCACTCCATCTATGTATCATTCCACTCCATACTATGTATCATCCACTACATCTATGTATCATCCCACTCCACTATGTATCATCCACTCCACTATGAATCATCCACTCCATCTATGTATCATCCCACTACATCTATGTATCATCCACTTCCATCTATGTTTCATCCCACTCCATCTATGTAATCATCCACTCCATCTATGTATCATCCACTCCATCTATGTATCAATTCCCACTCCACTTATGTATCATCCAATCCATCTATGTATCATCCACTCCAGTATGTATCATCCACATCCATCTATGTACATCCACTACATCTATGTATCCCTCCACTCCCCTCTATGTATCATCCACTCCATCTATGTATCATCCACTCCATCTATGTTCATCCACCCCCATCTATGTATCATCCACTTCATCTATGTATCACCACTCCACTTTTTGTATCATCCACTCCATCTTGTATCATCCAAATCCTCTAGTATCATCCACTCCATCTATGTCTCCCTCCACTCCAACTAGTATCATCCACTCCACATATGTATCATCCACCCACTATTATCATCCACTAAACAATAGTATTTTCCACTCCATCTATGTATCATCCACTCCATCTATGTATCATCCACTACAACTATTATCATCCACTCCATCTATGTATCATCCCCTCCATCTATGTATCATCCACTCCAAACTATGTATCATCCACTACAACTAATGTACATCCACTCCACCTATGTATCATCCACTCCATCTATGTATCATCCACTCCATCTATGTATCATCCACTCCATCTATGTATCATCCACTCCCTCAAAGTATCATCCCCACTCCCACCTATGGGGTCATCCACTCCCACCCATGTATCATCCACTCCTCTATGTATCTCCACCTTTCCCCTTATGTATCATCCACTCCCTCTATGTATCATCCACTCCACCCATGTATCATCCAATCGATCTATGTATCATCCACTCCCCTCTATGTATCACCACTCCATCTATGTATCAAACCACTTCATCTATTATCATCCACTCCATCTATGTATCATCCACTCCACTTATTATCAATCCACTCCATCTATGTATCATCCACTTCATCTATGTATCATCCACTCCATCTATGTATCATCCACTCCATCTATGTATCATCCACTTTCCCTCTATGTATCATTTCCCCTCCACTTGTATCATTCCCCTCCATCTATGTATCATTCCCCCTTCATCTATGTATCATCCACTCCATCTTATTTCATCCACTCCACTATGTATCATCCACTCCATCTATGTATTCATCCACTCCATCTATGTATCATCCACTCCACTTATGTATCATTCCCACTCCATCTATGTATCTCCACTCATCTATGTATCATCCACTCCATCTATGATCATCCACTCCAAATTATGTATCATCCACTCTACTATGTATCATCCACTCCATCCCATGTATCATCCACTTCATCTATGTTCATCCACTACATCTATGTATCATCCACCCATCTATGTATCATCCACTTCATCTATGTACATCCACTCCATCTATGTATCATCCACTCCATCTATGTATCATCCACTCATCTAGTATCACCACTCCACAAGTACATCCACTCCCTATGTATTATCCCTTCCTATTTAAATCCACCCATTTTTATCATCCACTCCATTATGTATCATCCACTCCACAAAGTTCCACCACTCCACTATTATCCCACTACATATATTTCATCCACTCCCTCTATGTACCATCCACAATCATGTTTTTCCCCCCCTCCATCTATTACATCCAAAATCCATCTATTACACCACCCTCTAGTATCATCCCCCCTTCATATATGTATCATCCATCCGTCTATGTACCCCTCCACTCCGTCTATGTACATCCACCCCCTCTATGATCATCCACTTCATCTATGTATCATCCCACATCTATGTATCATCCACAAATCTATTATATCCACTCCACTAATCACCCCTCCATCTATGTATCATCCACCCATCATGTATCACCACTCCGCTAATACATCCCTCCTTCTATTATCCCACTTTCCACTATGCTTCATCCACCCTCTATGTATCACCCTCCTCTATGTACATCCCCCCCTATTTTTCATCCACTTTTATCATTTTCATCCACTCCATCTATTTCTCCCCTCCATATTATCATCCACTCCATCTATGTATCTCCACTCCATCTATTATCATCCACCCATCATGTACACCCCCCCCATCTAGTATCATCCCCCCCCCCTTGATCAACCACTCCACTTATTATCATCCCTCCATCCCGTATCATCCCTTCATCATGTAAATCCATTCATCAGTATCCCTCCCTCCACTTTTGTTCCCTCCACTCCATCTAGTATCATCCCTCCATCATGTATCATCCCTTCACTATTATCACCACTACATCTAGTATCATCCCCTCCCTCCTCGATCATCCACTTCATCCATTTTCATCCACTCCATCTAGGATCATCCACTCCTCTATTATCATCCACTTCACATGTACATCCACTCCACTATTATCATCCACCCATCTATTTCATCCACTTCATCAAGTACATTCCCCCCTCCACTTTTGTATCATCCCCTTTCCCTCAGTATCACCCTCCACTAGGGATCATCCACTTCATCATGTATCATCCACTACCTCTAGTACATCCACTCCATTATTTTTTTCACACTCTATGTATCTCCCTCCACTATGTATCATCCACCCCCTATGTTCAAACCCCTCCACTATTACATCCACTACACCCAGTATCATCCCTCCCTCTAATACATCCACTCCACATGTATTCCCTCCCTCTATGTATCTCCACTCCATCTATGACACCACCATCATGGATCACCACCCAATGTATCATCCCCCTCATCTTTTCACCACTCCTCTATGTATCATCCCCTTTCCCCTATGTATCATCCATCCATCTATGTACACCCTTCATCTATGTATCATCCATACCCACTAATCACCACCCACCTAGTTCATCCACTTTCATCTAGTATCATCCACTCCCTTTATCATCCCCCATCTATGTTCATCCACTCCTCTATGTTCATCCACTCCATCATGTTTTCATCCACTACAAAATATGTGTCCCTCCCCTCCATCTATGAACATCCACTACCCTCTATGTATCTCCACCCATTTTTATGTATCACCCAAACCCCCTTTTATGTATCATCCACTCCATCTATGTTCATCCCCTTCATATATTATCATCCCATCCGTCTAAGTATCATCCACTCCTCTATGAAACATCCCCTCCCCTCTATGGATCAAACCACTTTATCTATGTATCACCACTACATCTATGTATCATCCCACTACATCTATGTACATCCACTCCTCTATGATCATCCACTCCATCTAGTAAAAAACCACTCCATCTATGTATTTATCCACTCCGTCTATGAACATCCCCCTCCTTCATGTATCATCCACTCCATCTATGCACATCCACCCATCTATGTATCATCCCCTCCATCTATGTATCATCCACTCCATCTATGTATCAAACCCCCTTCACTATGTATCATCCCCTCCATCTATGTATCCTCCACTCCATCTAAGTATCATCCACTCCATCTATGAAACAAACCACTCCATCCATGTATCACCACTTTTCCCTCTTTAAACATTTCCCCCCCATCAAAGTAAACAAACCACCTTTCCCTCTAAGGGATCTTCCCCCTCCCCCTTATGTATCATTTCCCCTCCCTCTAGGTATCATCCACTCCCTCTATGTTTTCATCCACTTCTCTAAGGGTTTATCCACTTCCCCTTATGTATCATCCACTCCCCCATGTATCATCCCCCTCCAAACTATGGGAACACCACCTTTTAACTATGTATCATCCACTACATCTATTTTCATCCACTCCATCTATGTAATTTATCCACTTCATCTATGTATCATCCACTCCATCCATGTATCAACCACTCCATCCCATGTATCATCCCCCTTCATCTATGTATCACCACTCCACTTATGAAACATCCCCTCCTCTATGTAAAACCCTCCACTTTATCTATGGGATCATCCACTCCCTTATGTATCATCCACCCCATCTATTTTCATCCCCCCCCCACCATCTATGTATCATCCACTTCATTATGAACATCCACTACATCTATGTATCATCCACTCCATCTAAGTATCCTTCACTACTTTTATGTACATCCACTCCATCTAAAGTATCATCCACTCCATCAAGTATCATCCACTTCCATCTAGTATCATCCACTTCATCTATGATCATCCACTCCATCTATTATTTTCCACTCCATCTATGTAACCCTCCACTCCATCTTTGTATCATCCACTCCATCTATGTACATCCACTCCATCAAAGTATCCCAAACCACTCCATCTAGTAAACATCCACTTCATCTATTTATCATCCACTCCATCTATGTATCTCCACTCCATCTATGTACATCCACTCCCTATGATCATCCACTTCATCCCATGTATCATCCACTCCACTTATGTATCACCCCTCCATCAAATTTTTTCCACTTCAAATTTTTGTATCATCCACTCCACTTAGTACATCCACTCCTTTTATGTATCCCCCCCACTCCATCTATGAAACATCCACTTTTATCTATGTAAACATCCACTCATCTATTTTTATCAAACCCCTCCCCTCTAGTATCTCCCTCCATCTAGGGATAAACCACTTTCCCTCTGGGATCATCCCCCTCCACCCATTATCATCCACTCCATCTATGTTTCAACCACTTCATCTAAGTATCAAACCCCCTACATCTATTATCATCCACTCCATCTATGTATCATCCCCCTTCAATCTTTGTACATCCACTCCATCTTTTGTAAACATCCACTTCAAACTATGAAACATCCACTCCACCTTTTGTACATCCCCCCCATCTATTTTCATCCCCCTCCAACAAAGTATCATCCACTCCATCTATGTATCATCCACTCCATCTATGTACAAACCCTTCATCTATGTTTTCATCCCCTTCATCTATGTATCCCTCCACTCCCTCATGTAAATTTATCCACTACTTCCCAGTATCATCCACTTTCCCTCTATGTATCCCCCACTCCATCTATTTATCATCCACTCCTCATGTATCATCCCCTTCCCTCTATGTATCATCCACTTTAAACTAGAAACATCCACTACATCTATGTATCCCATGTATAATCCCCCCTTTTATGTATCCCCACTTCATCTATGTATCTCCACTCCATCCCATGATCACCACTTCCTTTTATGTACAACCCCCTCCACTTTTGTATAAACCCCTCCCTCCCATTATCATCCACTTCAAACTATGTATCATCCCCCTCCACTTATGATCATCCACTCCATCAGTATCCTCCACTCCATCTATTTTTCATCCACTCCCCTATGTAACATCCACCCCCAACTATGTTTTCATTTCCCCTTCATCTATTATCATCCACCCACATCTATGTAAACATCCACCCCCCTAAGTACATCCCCTACCCCTATTATCCCCCACCCATCTATGTATCATCCACTCCATCTATGATCATCCACTCCACTATGTATCAACCCCCTTCAACCCTTTTATCATCCCTCCATCTATGTATCATCCAAATCCCCTCTATGTATTTATCCACTTCATCCCCTGTATCATCCACTCCATCTATTTTTCATCCCCCTTCTCTAAGTAAAATTTCCCCCCCTCCCAAAAATTTTTGTAAACATCCACCCATTTTATGTATCATCCACTCCATTTTATGATTTAAACCACCCATCTATGTTAAACATCCACTTTCCTCTAGTATCAACCCCCTTTCCTCTATGTAACATCCACTTTCCCTCTATGTATCATCCCCCTTCATTATGAACATCCACTACATCTATGTATCATCCACTTTCCCCTATGTATCCACCACCCACCTAGTATCACCACCCCCTCCCATGTATCATCCACTCCCTCTAGTTTTCATCCACTCCATCTATGTATCAACCACTTTACTAGAAATCCACTACATCATGTATCATCCACTCCATCTATGTATCATCCACTCCACTTTTGTTTTCATCCAAATTCCCTCTTTGTATCATCCACTCCATCTATTTATCATCCACTTCATCTATGTATCATCCACTCCACTTATGTTTTCTCCCTCCATCATGTATCATCCCCTCCCTCATTAAACATTTCCCCTCCATTATGTATCATCCACTCCATCTATTATCATTTCCCCCCATCTAAAGTAAACAATTTTCCCCTTTTATCTATGTATCATCCACTACATCTATGTATCATCCACTCCCCATAATCATCCACTCCACTTATGTATCATCCACTTCATCTATTTCCCTCCACCCCCATCTATGTATCATCCACTTTTTTCTATTTACCCCCCACTCCACTTATGTTTTCATCCCTCCATCTATGTATCATCCACTTTCCCTCTATGTATCATCCACTCCATTTTATGTATCATCCACTCCATCAAATTTTCATCCACACATTATGTAAACTCCCCCTCCACTATGTATCATCCCCCCCCATCTATGTTCATCCACTCCATCTATTAAACAAACCACTCCCCTCTTGTATCAACCACCCATCATTATCATCCACTACATCTATTTATCAAACCACTTCCCTCTATAAATCCCTCTTTCCCTAAAAAGCCCCAGACTGACCGGCGTCCCCTTCCCCCCCCCCCCACTCACTCCTTTCCCCCCTCCTCCTCCCCAAATCCTCACTCCCCCCTCCTCACCCCCCACTCCTCACCCCCCCACTCCCCCACTCCCCCCCTCCCCACTCCCCCTCCTCACTCCCCACTCCTCCCCCCTCCCCACTCCTCACTCCCCACTCCCCACTCCCCACTCCTCACTTCCCCACCTTTCCCCACTCCCCCCCTCCTCACCCCACCCCCCTCCCCCCCCACTCCTCCCCTTTCCCCCTCCTCACTCCCCACTTTTCCCCACTCCCCACTCCTCACTCCCCACTCCCCAATCCCCACTTCCCCCCACACCCCACCCCCCCCATCCCCCCCTCCCGCACTCCCCACTCCTCAAAATCCCCCCCTCCCACTCCCCACCCCCCCCTCCCCCCCTTTCCCCACTTCTCACTCCCCCCCTCCCCCCCTTCTCCCCCTCCCCGCTCCCCCCCTCCTCAACCCCCAAATCCCCCCCTTCCAATCCCCCCTCCCCACTTCTCACTTCCCCCCTCCCACTTCTCCTCCCCACCCCCTCTCCTCACCCCCCCACTCCCCCCCACGTCCTCACCCCCCACTCCTCACCCCCCCACTCCTCACTTCCCCCCTCCCCACTCCCCCCCTCCCCACTCCCCACCCCCCTCACTTTCCAAATCCCCCCCCTTCTCACTCCCCACTCCCCACTTCTCCCTCCCCACCCCCCTACTTCCCTCACTCCCCATTTCCCCACTTTCCCCCCTCCCCCACTCCCTCAGTCCCCCCTCCCCACTCCTCCCCTCCCCACTTCCCCCCTTCTCACTCACCCACTCCCCCCTTCTCACCCCTCTCCCCACTTCTCACTCTCCACCCCCTACTTTCCCCACTCCCCACTCCCCACCCCCTCACTCCCCACTCCCCACTCCCCACCCCCTCACTCCCCACTCCCCCCCCCCACTTTTCACACCCCCACTCCCCCCCCTTTCCCCCCTCCCCACCCCCCACTCCTCACTCCCCACTCCCACTTCCCCACTCCCCACCCCCCACTCCCCACTCCTCACTTTTCCCCCTCAAACCCCTCCCCCACTCCTACCCCCCCCTCCTCACCCCCATCCCCACTTTTCACCCCCACTCCCCACTTCTCACCTTTCCCCCCCCCCTCTCCTCACTCCCCAAATTTCCCCACTCCCCCCTCCCCCACTTCCCCCATCCCCCCTCCCCACTCCCCCACCCCCCTCCCCACTTTTTTCCCTCCCACTCCCCCCCCCTCACCTTTCCCCAAATTCTCACTTTTCCCCCTTTAACACTTCCACCCCCTCACTTTTCCCCCCTTCTCACCCCCCCACTCCCCACTTCTCACTCTCCACACCTCACCCCCTAATCTCCAGTCTCACCCCCCCACCCCCCTTCTCCCCTCCCCACTCCCCCCCCCCTCACCACCACCCCCTACTCCTCCCCCCTCCCCACCCCCCTCCCACCTCCCCACCCCCACTTCTCATTCCCCACTCCCACTCCCCACTCCCCACCCCCCCTACTCCTCCTCGCCAAATCCCCACCCCCATTTCCCCACTTTAAACACTCCCCCCCCCCACTCTCCCCTTTTCCCCCTTCCCCACTCCCCCCTCCCCCACTTTCCCCACTTTCCCCCCCCCGAAATCCTCCTCCCCCCCCACCCCCCCCCCTTTCCCCACTCCCCACTCCTCACTCCCCACTTTTCCCCCCTCCCACTCCCACTCACCACCCCACCCCCACACCCCCTCCCTACTCCCCCACCCCCACTTCCCCACTCCCCCCCCTCCCCACTCCCCCCTCCCCACCCACACTCCCCACCCCCACTCCTCCCCCCCCTTCCCCCCAAACCCCCCCTCCCCACCCCCCACCCCCCTCGCCCCCTCCCCCCCCCCCACTCCTCACTCCCCCCCTAAACCCCCTCCTCCCCTCCCCACTCCCCACCCCTACTCCTCACTCCCCCCTCCTCCAAATCCCCACTCCTCACCTCCCCTCCTCACCCCCCTCCTCCCCCCCCACCCCCCCACCCCCCCCCCTCATCCCCACTCCCCACTCCCTACTCCCACACCCCCACTCCCCCCCTCCCCACTCCCCCACTCCCCACTTTTCCCCCCTCCCCCCCTTTTCCCCACTCCCCACCCCCCAAATCCCTACTCCTCACTCCCCCCCCCCCCACTCCCCCCCCCACTCCCTACTCCTCACTCCCCTCCCCCACTCCCCCCCTCCCCACTTCCCCTCTCCCCCCACCCCCCCACTCCTCACTCCCCACTCCTCCCCCCCACTCCTCACCCCCACTCCCCACTCCCCAAATCCACCTCCCCACTCCCCACTCCCCCCTCCTCACTCCCCCACCCCACCCCCCCTCCCCCCCCCCCTCAACCCCACTCCCCCCTTTCCCCCACTCCCCCCCCCCCTACTTTCCCCACTCCCCCCTCCCCACTCCCCCCCTCCCCCACTCCCCCCTCCCCCCCCCCCCACCCCCCACTCCCCACTCCCCACCCCCCAAATCCTCCTCCCCCCCTCCCACCCCCCACCCTCCCTCCCCCCCTCCCCAATCCCCCCTCCTCCCTCCCCACCCCCCACTCCCTACTCCTCACTCCCCACTCCTCACTCCCCACCCCTCACCCCACTCCTCACTCCCCCCCCCCACTCCCCACTTCCCCCCTCCCCATCCTCACTCCCCCCCTTTCCCACTCCCAAATCCTCACCCCCCTCCCCCCTCCCCAAACAGAATTAAAGGCTTGGTGTCAAACAAACCCAATTGCTCTCGCCTCTGAAACAATAAATTGTCCATTTTTTCCAGATTATTACGTCCCATTGCAAAGGTTTTTTTTGGCAGGGAAAAAAAGAAAATTAGTAGTGTAATTAAACTTTGTAGTAGAAATAATATAAATAGTAGTAGTAGTAGAATTTGTAGTATTAGTAGTAGTTTGGTTTTAGGAGTATATAGTAAAGTAAATATAGTACCCGTAGTATAGGAGTAATGTAGTAGTAGTAGTAGTAGAAGTTAAAAGTAGTTTGTAGTAGTATACAGTAGTAGTAGTAGTAATATAGTAGTAGTAGTAGTAGTAGTTTTTAGAATATATGTAATAGTATTTGAAGTAGCATAGTAGGATATTTGTAGTTTTAAATTGTATAAATTTGTTTTTAGTAGTAGTATAATAGTAAACATAGTAGTAGTAGTTGTAGTAGTAGTATAATTAAAAAGTATAGAAATAGAATTTGGAGTAGTATTTTAAAAATAGTAGTAGCAAAAATAGTAGTATTTTTAGTTGTTTGTAGTAGTAATAGTAATAGTATAGTATAATAGTAGTAGTATTTGTAGAATAGTAGTAGTACTAGCCCTAGTAATAGAAATATAGTTTTAGTAGTAGGAGTATAGTAAAAGTAAAAGTATATATTGTTTGTTTTAAGTAGTAAAGTAGTAGGGGGTAGTATAAAAAGTAAATAGTAGTAAAGTAGTAGAGGAGCATAATAGTAGTTTGTAGTAGTAGTATTTTTAGTTAGGGGGGAGTATAGTAGTATAATAGTAGTAGTAAATAGTATAGTTGTAGTAGATTGTAGTATATAGTAGCAGTAAAGTAGTATAGTTTAAAAGTAGTAGTAGTAAATAGTAATACTAGTATAGTAGTATAATAGTAGTAAATAAATAGTAGTTGTTGTTTTTGTTGTTGTTTTTTTTTGTTGTTGTTTTTGTTGTTGTTGGGTTTTTTTGTTATTTTTGTTGTTTTTTTTTGTTTTTTGTTTTTGTTTTGTTATTGTTGTTGTTTTGTTTTTTTGGGGGTTTTTTTATTATTGTTTTTGGGTTTTTTATTGTTTTATTTTTGTTTGGGGTTTTTTTTTTGGGGTTTTTTTGTTGTTTTTGTTGGTGTTATTGGTTTTTGTTTTTATTGGTTTTTTTATTTTTTTGTTTTTTTGGGTTTTTGTAGTTGTTGTTATTGTTTTGTTTTTTTTGGGTTTTTGTTGTTTATTTTTTGTTGGTTTTTTGTTGGTTTTGTTGGTTTTTTTTTTGTTGTGTTTTTTGTTGTTTTTTTTTATTTTTGTTGTTTTTGTTTTGTTGGGGTTTTTGGTTTCTATTGGGTTTTTGTTATTGTTGTGTTTGGGTTTTTGTTGTTAAATTTTTGGGTTTTACGGGTTTTTGGTTTTTTTTTGTTGTTAATTTTTTTTGTTGTTGTTGGGTTGGGTTTTTGTTGTTGTGTTGTTGTTGTTGTTAATTGTTTTTTGTTGTTGTTGTTGTTATTGGGTTTTTGTTGCATTGTTTTTTTTTTGTGTTTTTGTTGTTATTGTGTTTTTTGTTTTTGTTTTTTTGGGTTTTTGTTGTTATTGTTGGGTTTTTGTTGGGGTTTTTTGGTTTTTTGTTGTTGTTGTTTGGGGTTGTTTTGTTGGTTTTTTTGGTTTTTTATTGTTGTTGTTGTTGTTGTTCGGGTTTTTATTTTTGTTGTTGTTTTTATTGTTTTTTGTTGTTATTGTTTTTTGTTTTTGTTGTTGTTTTTTTTGTTGTTTTTATAAAGTGAAAAATTTTTGATATTTTTTCAATATTATAGTATAATAGTAGTAGTAGTTAGGGTTTTTGGAAGTTTTAGTAATAGGATAGTAGTAGTAGTATAGTTTGTAGAAAATAATAGTAGTAGTAGTAGTAGCATAGTAATAATAGTATAATATAGTAGTAGTAGTATGTTTTTAGTAGTAAATAGTAGTAAAGAAATAGTAGTGCATTTGTAGTAGTAGTAGAGTAGTTTAGAGTAGTAATATAGTAATAAGTAGTAGTAATAGTAAACAGTTTGGGATAGTTGTAGTATAAAATAGTAAAAAATAGGGAGTAGTAGTAAAATTTTAAAAAAAAAAAAAAAGTAAATAAATAATAAATATAGTAGTAGTATTGTATAGTAGTAGTAGTAATTAGTAGTAGTAATATAGGGAGTAAATAATAATAGCAGTATAGTAGGGATAGTAATAGTAAATAGTAGTTGAGTATAGTAAATAGTAGTAAAAGTAGTAGTAGTTTTTAGTAGTAGTAGTAGTAATAGTAGTAAGGGGAGTTTGTAATAGTATAGTAAATAAAGTAGTAGTATTTGCAGCAGAGTAGTATAGTAGTAGTTTTTGTATAGTAATAGTAAAATGGGAATAGTAGTAATAGTAGAAAAAAAATAGAAAATAGTTGTAGTAGTATTGTAGTATTTAAAAGTTTAATAGTAATATAGTAATAAATAGTAGTAAAACTAGTAGTAGTATATAATAGGGAGTAGTAGGGAGTTTAAATATAGTATTGTTTTTTGTTTTTTGTTGTTGTTTTTTGGTTTTTTGTTTTTTTGTTGTTGTTGTTGGGTTTTTGGTTTTTGTTTTTTGTTTTTTGTTTTGTTGTTATTGTTGTTGTTATTGTTGTTGTTATTTTTGTTGGGTTTTTTGTTAATTTTTTGTTGTTGTTATTGTTTTTTGTTTTTTGGGTTTTTGTTTGTTGTTGTTGTTGTTTTTGTTCGTTATTGTTTTTGTTTTTTATTGTTTTTTGTTTTTTGTTGTTGCTGTTTTTGTTGTTATTGTTTTTGTTGGGATTGTTTTTGTTTTTGTTGTTTTTTTGGGTTTTGTTTTTGGTTTTTGTTGGGTTTTTGTTGTTGTTGTTGCTGTTATTTTTTGTTGTTGTTAAATTTTTGTTTTTGTTGTTATTTTTTGTTGTTTTTCATTGTTGTTGTTATTTTGTTGTTGTTTTTGTTATTGGGGGGGTTGGGGTTTTTTGTTTTTTTGTTTTTTTGTTGTTTTTTATTGGTTTTTTTTTGTTGGGGTTTTTGTTATTGTTTTTTTTTGCTGTTTTTTGTTGGGGGTTGTTATTTTGGGTTTTTGGTTTTTGTGGTTTTTATTGTTGTTGTTTTTTATTTTTGTTTTTGTTGGGTTTTTATTTTGGGTTTTTTTTTTGTTGTTTTTTTTGTTTTTGTTGTTTTTTTTGTTGTTGGTTTTTGGTTTCTGTTTTTTGTTTTTTGTTTTTTTATTGGTTTTGGGGGTTTTTTTTGTTGTTGTTTATTGTTGGTTTTTTGTTATTGGTTTTTGTTGTTGTTTTTTATTGTTGTTGTTTTTGTTGCTATTGTTGTTGTTTGTTGTTTGTTGGGTTTTTTGCTATTGTTTGTTGTTGTTGTTGTTTTGTTTGGGTTTTTTTTGTTGTTGTTGTTTTTGTTTTTGTTGTTGTTGTTGCTGTTAAATTTTTGTTGTTATTGGGTTGGGTTTTGTTTTTTATTTTTGTTTTTTTTGTTTTCTATTGTTGGTTTTTGTTTTGTTATTGTTTTGTTGTTGTTGTTTTTTGTTGTTGTTGTTTGTTATTGTTGTTGTTGTTGTTGTTGTTTTGTTGTTGTTTTGTTGTTGTATTGTTGTTGTTGTTGTTGTTGTTTGTTGTTTGTTGTTGTTGGTGTTGTGTTGTTATTGTTGTTTGATTGTTGTTGTTGTTGTTGTTGTTGTTGATTGTTGTTGTTGTTGTTGTTGTTTGTTTGTTAAAAGTTGTTGTTGAGATGTGTTGATAGTTGTTGTTGTTGTTATTTTGTTGTTGTTAGATTATAATGTTGTTGATTGTTGTTGTTGTTGTTTTTGTGTTGTTGTGTGTATGTTGTTTTTTAATATTTAATTGTTATTGTGTTGTATTGATGTTATTTAATGTTATGTATGTTGTTTTTTTTTGTATGTTGTGTTGTTTTGTTGTTTTCTTAAGTGTTGAATGGTGTTGTTGGTTGATGGTTTGTGTTTGTTGTCTTTGTTTTTGCTTGTTGTTGTTGTTGTTATTTTAACTGTTGTTCTTTCTTCTTTTTTGTTTTCTTAATTATTTTTGTTTTTCACTGGGTTTTGAAAGTTGGTTATGAGGTTGTTAATATTTTGTAAATTTTATAATAATGTGTTGTAATTATTATTGTTGTGTATAATAATATTAACTAATAAGTTGAAAAATCTTTGATAGTGAATTATTTTACATTTTCAATAAATTTTAATTACAAATAATTTATGAGATGATAAAAAAAATAATAAAAAATAATAATTAAATAATAATAATAATAAAAAATAATAATAATGTGGCATTTAAAAAAAATTTTCCTTTTTGTTTCTCTTCAAGAGAAGAATGGAGCCCAGATGCTGGTGAAAGGATCTAAACTCTGTCTCTCTCTCTCTCTCTCTCTCTCCTCTCTCTCTCACTCTCCTCTCTCTCCTCTCTCTCTCTCTCTCTCCTTTTCTCTCTCTCCTTCCCCTCTTCTCTCTCTCCTTAATCTATCTCATTTTTCACCGGGTTTTGCAAAGTTAGGATAAGGTTTCTAACTTTATTTACAAGCTAGAAGTTGTTACCTACATCAGATCGCTTGAAATCCCTATTATTGTTCTGTGATACACAGATATGGAACAGGATGAAGTTGGAACCATCTGTGAGCCAGCGATTTCATTTGGTTAACTGACTTTATTTCGTTGATGTTGTTATGTTATACAAACATGTTTCAGACTCGTGTCATCCTGGGAATAAAAGATCTCAGATGAAGTGATGTTCTGGAGAAGTTTACAGCCAGAATGTAGTTGTTGCTGGCTGTCCGTCTTGTGGTGTAGAAGCTCACTTCTCTCTGTCCTCGAAGTGGAGCCAAGTGTGGTACTTTGACAATATTGGCCTTGTACATAACAGTAAGGCCGCCCACATCCCTCCGGTGTTGAAGGCTCCGCTGGAATGACAGATCTATCAAGGATGGGTCCAGGCGAGAGATGAGACGTCTTGCTCTGTTCTCTACTCTGTCAAGCATCGCAGATGAGAGGGGGGGCAGGCAAACCAAGAAAGTGGAGCATACCCAAGATATGAGCGTACTTGTCCCTCATACAGAATCTTCCAACTCCTACTGTCAAGCAGATGCGAGATACGGCGAAGTGTTGTAAGCTTCCTGGCTGCCTTGTTTGCAAGATTTACAACTTGGTTTTTCATGGTCAGTTTGGAGTCATATTTCACTCCATGGATATCAACTTCTTTCCCAGGTACCAACACTCTCCCATTCATACTTACTACTGCTCCGGCATTACCATCATGGTGCCTACAGACTATCATCATTTGTGTTTTCTCAGAAGCAAATGTTACCTGTCATCGGTTTCCACAGGCTGATATAACTCTTACCTGGTGATTGATAGAGCTTAAAGCAGCAGGTATTTCCTCTCTTGGATAAGTAAATGTCAGAGTGCAGAAATCTGCATATGCATGAAATTCTGGAATGAGATGAAGAAGATCATCGAAGTAGACATTACATAACAATGGTCCCAGCACACTTCCTTGTACAACACTTCCACCAGTAGTGTGTCTACACTTAGATCTCTCTCTCTCTCTCTCTCTCTCTCTCTCTCTCTCTCTCTCTCTCTCTCTCTCTCTCTCCTCTCTCTCTCTCTCTCTCTCTCTCTCTCTCTCTCTCTCTCTCTCTCTCTCTCTCTCTCTCTCTCATGGTTGTCGTGGGAGATGTTTCAAGAATGTCAATTATGAGTTGCATAAGAAACTGTCTCTTTGAAAACTCTGGCTGGTATTCATCTCATTATAAAAAACTTCGACATTGTACGAAAAACATTATATGAGCCGTCATATTTGTGATAGTTTGTGTGTGTGTGTGTGTGTGTGTGTGTGTGTGTGTGTGTGTGTGTGTGTGTGTGTGTGTGTGTGTGTGTGTGTGTGTGTGTGTGTGTGTGTGTGTGTGTGTGTGTTATATGAGTTTTCACTTGGAAATCTGTGTGCGTATGTATAAACGTACATGTGCGTTGTGAACGCATACGTGTACGTCACAGTGAACCACTCGCACTTGACCACTCACACTGGACCACTCACACCGGACCACTCACACTGGACCACTCACACTGGACCACTCACACTGGACCACTCACACTGGACCACTCACACTGGACCACTCACACCGGACCACTCACACCGGACCACTCACACTGGACCACTCACACTGGACCACTCACACTGGACCACTCACACTGGACCACTCACACTGGACCACTCACACTGGACCACTCACACTTGACCACTCACACTGGACCAATCACACTGGACCACTTACACTGGACCACTCACACTAGACCACTCACACTGGACCACTCACACCGGACCACTCACACTGGACCACTCACACTGGACCACTCACACTGGACCACTCACACTGGACCACTCACACTGGACCACTCACACTGGACCACTCACACCGGACCACTCACACTGGACCACTCACACTGGACCACTCACATTGGACCACTCACACTGGACCACTCACACTGGACCACTCACACTGGACCACTCACACCGGACCACTCACACTGGACCACTCACACTGGACCACTCACACTGGACCACTCACACTGGACCACTCACACTGGACCACTCACACTGGACCACTCACACTGGACCATTCAAACTGGACCACTCACACTGGACCACTCACACCGGACCACTCACACTGGACCACTCACACTGGACCACTCACATTGGACCACTCACACTGGACCACTCACACTGGACCACTCACACTGGACCACTCACACCGGACCACTCACACTGGACCACTCACACTGGACCACTCACACTGGACCACTCACACTGGACCACTCACACTGGACCACTCACACTGGACCACTCACACTGGACCACTCACACTGGACCACTCACACTGGACCACTCACACTGGACCATTCACACTGGACCACTCACACCGGACCACTCACACTGGACCACTCACACTGGACCACTCACACTGGACCACTCACACTGGACCACTCACACTGGACCACTCACACTGGACCACTCACACTGGACCATTCACACTGGACCACTCACACTGGACCACTCACACCGGACCACTCACACTGGACCACTCACACTGGACCACTCACATTGGACCACTCACACTGGACCACTCACACTGGACCACTCACACTGGACCACTCACACCGGACCACTCACACTGGACCACTCACACTGGACCATATGTTGTCGGGTACAGTACGTAGAGACAATATTCTTTACCGTGTCCCGTCCTTATGATGTGAGAGAAGGAGAAGAGGGAGAGAGAGAGGGAGAGAGAGAGGGAGAGGAACAGAGGAGTGGAGAGGGAGTAGGATGAGTGGGAAAAAAGGGGGAGGCAGAGGAAAAGGAGGAGATGGGTGCTAACTTGTGGAGGAAGAGTGAAGGACGGTTAGAAGGAAGGAATGAGAGACGGAATTTCTTCAGAGAATTTATGAAGATACAGAGAAGACAGGATTCAGGACACGTGAAGATACATAAGAGAGTGTAGTTCACATGAAAATACATGAGAGAGAAGGACATATAAAGACACATAAGAGAGAGTGTAGGACACACGAAGACACATAAGAGTGTAGGACACATGAAGACACATGAGAGTGTAGAACACATGAAGACACTTGAGAGTGTAGGACACATGAAGACACATGAGAGTGTAGGACACATGAAGACACATGAGAGTGTAGGACACATAAAGACACATAAAGACACATGAGAGTGTAGGACACATGAAGACACATGAGAGTGTAGAACACATGAAGACACTTGAGAGTGTAGAACACATGAAGACACATGAGAGTGTAGGACACATGAAGACACATAAAGACACATGAGAGTGTAGGACACATGAAGACACATGAGAGTGTAGGACAAATGAAGGCAAATAAGAGTGTAGGACACATGAAGACACATAAAGACACATGAGAGTGCAGGACACATGAAGACACATAAAGACACATGAGAGTGCAGGACACATGAAGACACATGAGAGTGTAGGACAATGAAGGCACATAAATGGACACATGAAGAACATAAAGACACATAGAGGTGCAGGACACATGAAGACACATGAGAGTGTAGACAAAATGAGGCAATAAAGTGTAGGA
>NC_069459.1:20887431-20926568 GCF_026875155.1 Cherax quadricarinatus | reverse complement strand
TTTAAAATCATCTCTAATAAGTCATATGAGAGTTCATACAGGAGAGAAACCATACAAATGTTCTGAATGTCACAGTGTTTTTCACGACATTTATATCTTTTATACCATATGAGAATTCATACCGGAAAAAACCATAAAAACTGTTCAGTGTGTGGGAAAGATTTCAGAATAAAATCAACTCTAGTAAAACATATGAATGTTCATACAAAAGAGAAACCATATCAATGTTCAATATGTCATAAAAAGTTTTCATTTAAATCAAGTTTATCAAGTCATTTGAAAATTCACAGACTAGAAACCACATCACTTTTTACATAGTGTAATACAGTGGACCCCCGCATAACGATTACCTCCGAATGCGACCAATTATGTAAGTGTATTTATGTAAGTGCGTTTGTACGTGTATGTTTGGGGGTCTGAAATGGACTAATCTACTTCACAATATTCCTTATGGGAATAAATTCGGTCAGTACTGGAACCTGAACATACTTATGGAGTGAAAAAACATCGTTAACCGGGGGTCCACTGTATTTAAAAGAAGAGAACATAAGCCAAGTGTTATTTAGAATGTAGAGAAGTCATTCATAAAATTCATTTTATTAAAATTGGAGTCATTCCTGGAGAATAATGTTTTTGATGTAAATGGTTTAAAAAACCACCAGGTTGAATGAGAGACTTGCTCAGCATTTAGGAATCACTATTACAGAAACATTTTGCCATTGGCAAAATGAATGGTGGAAGATGAAGAAGAGTTTGAGGTAACAAGTCCCTCAGACTGGAGTTGATGTGTTCAGTTCATCAATCTTGAGATTTAATGAACTGATTGCTTCAAACTCTTTCTCATCTTCCACCGTTTTTCTCTGTAATGGACTGAAGAAGCCACTGGCTGGCTAAACGCTTCTATAATAAAGATTCCCAAATATAGCACAAGTGTCTCATTCTTCCAAATAAACCTTTTAATGTCTCAAAGACTTTGTACACAAACCTAAAATTATTTATTGGTGCACTACATTGATGAGTACCGAGACTAGTGCCTCAGTTGATGCTCTGAAGTGTGAGAAACATAGCTGAAGTGTGAGAAACATAGCTGAATTGTGAGAAGCATAGCTGAAGTGTGAGAAGCATAGCTGAAGTGTGAGAAACATAGCTGGAGTGTTAGAAGCATAGCTGAAGTGTGAGAAGAATAGCTGAAGTGTGAGAAACATAGCTGGAGTGTGAGAAGCATAGCTGAAGTGCAAGAAGCATAGCTGATGTGTGAGAAGCATAGCTGAAGTGTGAGGAGCATAGCTGGAGTGTGAGGAACATAGCTGGAATGTGAGGAACATAGCTGGAGTGTGGGGAAACTCCTCCACTCACATATTTTAAAATGAATGTATAAAAAGAAGAATTTTATATTATATCTGTTCTTGCATCTGCATCTAAATTTCATAAATACTGGACATATTTATGGAAGTGCCTAATTTTCTGTAAAAGATGTGTTTCAGGGCCAGATTGATGTATATAATGCACATAGGGCATTAATGAGAAAAGTGAAGTCATCATGTAACAGCAAATTCACATATAACAAACCCATATAAAACAGGGATTATTATAATATCCAAGTTAATGATATTTGAAAGCCTTTCTCTCATGTAGTTATATTTTGTTATACGTTCTTCACTTATTTTGCTATAAATCACATCAGAGGCTGACAATTGTGTATATGTTTTCCTCTTGCTTAAAAGAGCCATGTAAGAATGAATCTTCATAAGAGTGAAGATTAAAGGTTCTGGCCTTGATATTCTTATATGAGTTTTTATAGTTCAGTCCTCTATGACTTGCTTCAGAGATATTTCAATACCTAGGCTTTAGTTTCAGCATTTTTTCATTCATATGTATACACCTTTTCATTGTAAAAGCCTGAATAAAGTTTCTTGGAAAATATCTCTAAGGTTTTCTTATCCTCACTCATTAACTCTTAGCCCTCTCACTGTCTCCTACATAAATGTTATTGAGGCCATTGGCACTTATGTAGTTATATATATATGTATAAATTCTATTGGCAGTTTGGAGGGATATGTTGTGTATCTTTATATGTTTAAGCTTCTAGACTGTTGTATTCTGAGCACCTCTGCAAAAACAGTGATAATGTGCGAGTGTGGTGAAAGTGTTGAATGATGATGAAAGTATTTTCTTTTTGGGGATTTTCTTTCTTTTTTGGGTCACCCTGCCTCGGTGGGAGACGGCCGACTTGTTGAAAAAAAAAAAAAAAAAATAAAAAAATAAATTCTAGCAACTTAAAATTTGGCAAAAATATGCCTGGAAGGCCTAGGGATGAGAAAACAGGTTTTCGTGGTTAATGTATGTAGTATAAAAATAATGAGGGATGTCATGATTGTTTACCGTCACTTTAAACCAGACTGTTTATCCAATCTTTGTTCTATTTAATTGTAGGCAGTGTTTATTTCAATAAGCAGTGTGCAATCTGCTCTTTGTACTTTTCTCCATCTCATCCCTTCTCTTCAACCACTCTTTATAACCTCATTTCATCTTTACCTGATCCAGTACTTCTTGAAAGATCTAGATTTAGATTTTGCCACCGAAGTGGCTAGTTTATTGTGCACCCCATATCCATCCTGTGGACGGTAGTGCAAGAGCATATGGATACACAAAAGGCCCAGGAACTAGGCCCCAAAGGGTTAACAGGAATACATATGAGTTTATATCTACATATCTATAGTTCAATTATCTGTTAAAAGCAAATTTAGGAAATTTGCTTAGTATATCTGGTATCTTATTTTCATTTATAAGATATCTTGACATGTCACATAGGTTATTATACTGTCTCTGTATTCCTCAGTAAGTGGACAATTAAGCACATAGTGTTCAAGACAGTGACCATATGTCTGATCCCATAATTTACATTTAGTTTGATCATCATCTGTGTGTCTCCCAAACTGCCAGAAGTACTTGTAACAAAGCCTAAGCCTGGCCACTACAACATCAGTCAGTCTGTTCACATTGCAAGTTGCTCCATAAACATACTTATCTATGTTCATGTTATCATAGTGGGTTATAGATCTACAAAGGCTTCTAACTGCATTCCTATAACAATCATTTTCATTATTTCTCTCCTAATATTGTTCCTAATGCTAGACACAGATATACCAAAGTTATATTCTACATTCTCCTTCTGGGTACTCTTCTTGGCTAACCTATCAATTTTATCATGAAGGAGTAATCCAATGTGTGATGGGATCTATAGCAATTGTACATTAATTCCTTTGTCCCTGATTTTTGAGTATCTATACCTGGCTTCTCCAATGAGCATGTTGTTGGAGTCATTATATGAGTTAAGAGCCTTCAATGATGATATAGAATCAGTAATGATGATAGAGTCAAGCTCAGTGTCATAAGTTAGCTTTAGCACCATTAGGATTGCAAACATTAGGATTGCAATGTAGATGCCAAGTTGTTAATTCTTATGCCTAGTTCAACATGTTAATTATAGTTCTTAACTAGGGAGGTGGCAACAAGAGCAGATGCAGCCCTGCCAGAAGACTCCTGTTTAGATCCATCAGTGTATATTGTGATAGGGGGGCAATGTGGCAGATGTTGCAGGTGTATGGTGTAGGAGGTAGGTTACTGAAAGCAGTAAAAAGTTTTTACGAGGATAGTGAGGCTCAAGTTAGAGTATAGAGGAAAGAGGGAAATTATTTCCCAGTAAAAGTAGGCCTTAGACAAGGATGTGTGATGTCACCGTGGTTGTTTAATATATTTATAGATGGGGTTGTAAGAGAAGTAAATGCGAGGGTCTTGGCAAGAGGCGTGGAGTTAAAAGATAAAGAATCACACATAAAGTGGGAGTTGTCACAGTTGCTCTTTGCTGATGACACTGTGCTCTTGGGAGATTCTGAAGAGAAGTTGCAGAGATTGGTGGATGAATTTGGTAGGGTATGTAAATAGAAAATTAAAAGTGAATACAGGAAAGAGTAAGGTTATGAGGATAAAAAGATTAGGTGATGAAAGATTGGATATCAGATTGGAGGGAGAGAGTATGGAGGAGGTGAACGTATTCAGATATTTGGGAGTGGACGTGTCAGCGGATGGGTCTATGAAAGATGAGGTGAATCATAGAATTGATGAGGGGAAAAGGGTGAGCGGTGCACTTATGAGTCTGTGGAGACAAAGAACTTTGTCCTTGGAGGCAAAGAGGGGAATGTACCTTGAGTTTACCTGGAGAGAGTTCCGGGGGTCAATGCCCCCGCGGCCTGGTCTGTGACCAGGCCTCCTGGTGAATCAGAGCCTGATCAACCAGGCTGTTACTGCTGGCTGCACGCAATCCAACGTACGAGCCACAGCCTGGCTGGTCAGGTACCAACTTTAGGTGTTTGTCCAGCACCTGCTTGAAGACAGCCAGGGGTCTATTGGTAATCCCCCTTATGTATGCTGGGAGGCAGTATAGTTTTACCAACGCTCTTATATGGGTGTGAAGCATGGGTGATGAATGTTGCAGCGAGGAGAAGGCTGGAGCCAGTGGAGATGTCATGTCTGAGGGCAATGTGTGGTGTGAATATAATGCAGAGAATTCGTAGTTTGGAAGTTAGGAGGAGGTGCAGGATTGCCAAAACTGTTGTCCAGAGGGCTGAGGAAGGGTTGTTGAGGTGGCTCGGACATGTAGAGAGAATGGAGCGAAACAATGACTTCAAGAGTGTATCAGTCTGTATTGGAATTAAGGTAAGGTAGGGGTCGGCCTAGGAAAGGTTGGAGGGAGGGGGTAAAGGAGGTTTTGTGTGCGAGGGGCTTGGACTTCCAGCTGGCATGCGTGAGCGTGTTTGATAGCAGTGAATGGAGAGAAATGGTTTTTAATACTTGACGTGCTGTTGGAGTGTGAGCAAAGTAACATTTATGAAGGGATTGAGGGAAACCGGCAGGCTAGACTTGAGTCCTGAGATGAGTAGTACGGTGCCTGCACACTGAAGGAGGGGTGTTAATGTTGCAGTTTAAAAACTGTAGTGTGAAGCACCCTTCTGGCAAGAAAGTGATGGAGTGAATGATGGTGAAAATTTTTTTTTTTCGGGCCACCCTGTCTTGGTGGGAATCGGCCAGTGTGTTAATAAAAAATATATAATAATACCTTATTACTACCAGCTAGGTGAGAAATTTCTTTTTGAGCAGTTGCTTTAACAAGTGATTTAAGGAAGGGATTACTAGCAATGAGCTTCTTGGGAGGGACTTGCAGTTACGTGATATTAAATGAACACATCTTCCATGGAGGGATGAAATGCTCTTGTTATCTACAGTGATACAGGTAATGCAGGTTATAAACTTAATGCAATTGCACGTTTTCACAATGCATTTAGATCTGTGTGTATTTATTTCTAGACACTTAGTAAGGTTCATTGTGACAGTGTCTGGTTCATTTCTTAACATTCTAATACCGAGTACAGTGTTAATCTCAACAATCCTATCACTGATACTAGAAATACCTAGCTCCTTCCTCATATTAAGAACCTTTGTAGATTTGGGACAACCAAGAATAATTCTGAGATCTTCATTTTGCTTTAACTCCAAAGGTCGGAGGGAACTTTCTCTAGCTAATATCAACATGGGAGCAGCATAATCAATTAAGGAGCTAACGTAGGCTATGTACATCATTCTCACAATTCTCACATTAGCACCATAGTTGGGGTTGTAGCCAGCAACAACTTTGAGAGCATTTAGCCTATCTTTGCATTTCTTATTTAGTTGTGGTATAGTGGATTTGTTAAAGGGTACATCTACGCCAAGATATCTAGGTTTTAACGTAGCTAATGTTTTCACCCTGCAAATAGATGGGTGGAGGATGTCGTTTGCTTAATAATATCATTGTTTTAGAGGAAGATATTATGAGGCCTAGTCGATTACAAATTGCTTGAACTTCATTAAGAATGGTGCTCATCTTCTTATGCCCTGTTGTATGTATCATGATGTCATCAGCATAGCTTATAGCTATATGTTTATTTGAGGCAGGTAGAGCATTTAGGAGAGAATTAATCAGAATATTAAATAGCATGGGACTAAGAACTCCTCCCTGTGGTGTACCTAGGGACATTTCTTTAGACTCACTTCTAAAGCCTTGGTAGAGGACAGAATATACTCTATTAGACAGGTATCCTATTATCCAGCAGAGTAAGCTACCACCAATATTCACTTGGCTAGTTCATGTAGTACAGTGGTCCCTCGCTTTTCGTAGTTCTCGGCAATCGTAAATTTCGCCAATCATAGGGGTATTTTCGTATAAACATGGACTCGCTTTTCATAGGTTGACTCGCGAGTAGTAGCTCGTCCAGGATGCGTACCCACGGCGTGAGCCGTGGCGGCAGCCAGTCTGGCATTGTTTACCAGTGAGCGAAGGTCCCCTCACATGCTCCAGCCAAATATTTCATAATACAGTGGACCCCCGCATAGCGAACTTAATCCGTGCAAGAGGGCTGGTCGTTATGCGAAATGTTCGCTATGCGAATTAATTTTCCCCATAAGAAATAATGGAAATAAAATTAATCCGTGCAAGACACCCAAAAGTATGAAAAAATTTTTTTTTTACCACAAAAAAATGTTAATTTTAGTACACACAAACTGAAAAAGCCATGCACAATTACATGACACTTACTTTTATTGAAGATCTGGTGATGATTGATGGGATGGGAGGAGGGGAGAGAGAGTGTTAGTGTTTAGAAGGGGAATCCCCTTCCATTAGGACTTGAGGTAGCATGTCCTTTTCCGGGGTTACTTCCCTTCTTCTTTTAATGCCACTAGGACCAGCTTCAGAGTCACTGGACCTCTGTCGCACAACAAATCTGTCCATAGAGCTCTGTACCTCCCGTTCCTTTATGATTTGTCTAAAATGGGCCATAACATTGTCATTGAAATAGTCACCAGCACGGCTTGCAACAGCTGTGTCAGGGTGATTTTCATCCATAAAGGTTTGCAGTTCAACCCACTGTGCACACATTTCCTTAATTTTTGAAGTAGGCACAATGGATTCCACAACTGGCATAGGCTTCTCAGGGTTAGCCCCAAACCCTTCAAAATCTTTCTTAATTTCCATACTAATTCTCACCCTTTTTACCACAGGGTTGGCACTAGAAGCTTTCTTGGGGCCCATGGTCACTTATTTTCCAGAAACAGCACCGAAAACACTGTAATAATACGAAATACAGTGGACCCCCGCTTAACGATCACCTCCAAATGCGACCAATTATGTAAGTGTATTTATGTAAGTGCGTTTGTACGTGTATGTTTGGGGTCTGAAATGGACTAATCTACTTCACAATATTCCTTATGGGAAAAAATTCGGTCAGTACTGGCACCTGAACATACTACTGGAATGAAAAAAGTTCGTTAACCGGGGGTCCACTGTATTCCGAGTGTATGCTTGAATGTTACCGCGGAGGCTGGCTGGTAAACAATGGGACGGGCGGCACATGTGAGGCTGGCTGAGGCCGCACATTGGACGCGTCTCGGACGAAGGTTGCTGAGCGGGTTTTTGTCCACTATGCGGGGCAAAATTTTAGCGAACAAAGCGTTCGCTATGCGGATTGTTCGCTATGCAAGGCGTTCGCTATGCGGGGGTCCACTGTATTCCATTTATTTTAGTGCTTGCAAGTACTAAATAAGCTACCATGGCTCCAAAGAAAGCCCCTAGTGCCAAGCCTGTGGTAAAGGTGAGAAATACGACTGAATTTAGAAAACCATCGTTGAACAATATGAAAGTGGTACAAGTGTGGCCGAACTGTCCAGGATGTATAAGAAACCCTACACAACCTTATGTTCCATAGTGGCCAAGAAAAAGGAAATCAAGGATGCTGTTGTTGCAAAGGGAGTAACTATGCTGACAAAAATGAGATCACCAGTACTGGAAGAGGTTGAGAAGTTATTATTGGTGTGGATAAATGAGAAACAATTAGCAGGAGATACTCTTATGACTTCGATTATTTGTGAAAAGGCTAGGCAGTTGCATGAAGATTTGGTAAAGAAATTGCCTGCAAATAGTGGTGATGTTAGTGAATTTAAGGCCAGCAAAGGCTGGTTTGAGAGATTTAAGAACCGTACTGGCATACACACTGTGGTAAGGCATGGTGAGGCTGCCAGTTCGGACCACAAGGCAGCTGAAAAATATGTGCATGAATTCCAGGAGTACATAGAGGCTGAAGGACTGAAACCTGAACAAGTGTTCAATTGTGACAAAACAGGCCTCTTTTGGAAAAAAATGCCAAAGAGGACCTTCATTACACAAGAGGTAAAGGCAATGCCAGGACACAAGCCTATGAAAGACAGGCTAACACCAATGTTCTGTGCTAATGCTAGTGGGGATTTCAAAGTGAAGCCATTACTAGTGTACCATTCAGAAAATCCCAGTGTGTTCAGGAAAAACAATGTTATGAAGAGTAAATTGTGTGTGTTTTGGAAATCTAATAGTAAGGCATGGGTCATGAGGGAAATTTTGGGTCGAGTGGTTCAATGAAGTGTTTGGCCTAGTGTGAAGGAGTATCTCCTGGAAAAAGAAATTGGATCTCAATGCCTGCTAGTAATGGACAATGCACCTGCTCATCCTCCAAACTTGGATGACCTAATTTTTGAGGAGTTTGGGTTCATCACAGTAAAGTTCTTGCCCCCGAATACCACTTCTCTCCTCCAGCCCATGGACCAGCAGGTCATTGCAAACTTTAAAAAACTCTACACAAAAGCAATGTTTCACAGGTGGTTGACTGTGACCACAGACACTCACTTGACCCTAAGGGAATTTTGGAGAGAACACTTCAGCATCCTCATTGCATAACCCTTATAGGTATGGCTTGGGAGGGAGTGACTACCAGGACTTTGAACTCTGCCTGGAGAAAATTGTGGCCAGACTGTGTCGACAAGAGGGATTTTGAAGGGTTTGGGACTGACCCTGATGAGCCTATGTCTGTTGTAAAATCAATTGTGGCACTGGGGAGTTCCATGGGGTTGGATGTGAGTTTGGAGGATGTGGAAGAATTGGTGGAAGACCACAATGAAGAGCTTACCACTGAGGAGCTGCAAGAGCTTCAGCAGGAAGAGCAACACATCGCAGCTCAGAATCTTGCTGCAGAGGAGGAGGAAGAGAGATGGAAGAAGGTGCCTTCTTCAGAAATTAAAGAGAATTTTACTATGTGGGGTTAAGATGGAAAGCTTTATGGAGAAGCATCACCCCAACAAGATTGTTGCAAGCCATATTGGCAACATGTACAGTGACAAAGTCTTGGGCCATTTTAGGGAAGTGTTAAAGAGACGCCAGAAACAGAGCTCTCTCCACAGTTATTTTGCGAGACAGGACTCCATTGACTCTCAAGGTGGTCCTAGTGGCATTAAGAAACAGAGAAGACAAGCAACCCCAGAAAAGCAATTGGTACCTGAGGTGTTGATAGAAGGGGATTCCCCTTCCAAACTATAAACAATCCACTCTCTCTCCTCCTCCAGTCTCCCATACACTAAGAAGAATCTCCAATAAAGCTAAGTGTTATGCTGTTAATGTTTCATTCATCATTTCCCATTGTATTGTTTATGTACTACATGATATTTCATGTAAAAATTTTTTTTGTTTTAACACTTCTGGGTGTCAGGAATGGATTAATTGTATTTACATTATTTCTTATGGGGAAAATTGATTCATAAATCGTAAATTTCGTTTATAGTAATGGCTCCAGGAACGGATTAATTACGAAAAACGAGGGACCACTGCATAACGGTTCTGTTTGCGATATCAAATGCAGATTTTAGATCAAGAAATGTGGTAAAACTAGTAGAGGTGTGTGGAGTGAGAAAGGTGGAAATACAGTTCTGCACACTTTTACCTTTTGTGAACCTGTAGAGGTAGGGGGAAAGTTGGTGTCTGATTCAGTAGCACAGTCTGTTAAGTATCATTCTTTAAAAAGTTTTACAAAGACAACTAGTTAAGGAGATCGGTCTAAATGTATCAGGCTGTTGGGGCTTAGGGATAGGCACAATGAGACTATTGGTCCAGGAAGTAGGAAGAACTCCCTCAATGTATCTGAGATTATACAGTGCCAACAAAGGGTTATCATGCACTTGCCTTAGAGTTCTGAGAATATCATAGGTTATACCATCCTCTCCAGGAGCAGTTGATCGACCTTTAGTTAATGCATTATCTAATTCATACTCAGTGAAGAGGCAATCACTCATCAATATTTTGGCTCATAAAATTAATCAGTTTCAACATTTCTTCAGAAGCACTCTCTAAATTTGTTTTAATATGAGATGGAAGGTTTTCATGCCTGGATGTTTTGGACCAGTCATTTATGAGGTCATTTGTTTTTTCAGGAGGGAAGGGATGAGCAACATTGCCAGTCTTTTTCCTGGTTATTTTATTTATACCTTTCCAAGCCAAACTTAAAGGGGTGGACCTATTTAAGTTTGTCTTGGAAAGGTATAAATAAAATAACCAGGAAAAAGACTGGTAATGTTCCTCATCCCTTCCCTCTTCTCAAGTGTTATCATCCTATTGGAGCAGAACTTCTTCTTACCCTTTACCTTGATGTACCCTAAATATTTTGACTCTGACCCATGTAGACCGTCGATTTCATACTCAATGTGTGATCTTCCAGTGTACTTGAAGTCTGTGGCACTGGTTTATGATTCGTCAGTGATAAGTAACTGTTACATTTACCACTACTTTCCTATTATTAACATTCCTACGCTCATCCATGTCACTGCTCTCAGCGTTTAGTTAGTTTAATATGTTTATTATGCACCCCATACCCATCCTGTGGGCTGTAGTCAAGGATTACAGAGGTACATAATGGGTTCAGGGACTGGGTCCCAAGGTTATGATAGCTGAACTAGTTACAAAGGCAATGAAATCCGTATAGATCTGGTCATAATCATGGCTCTCAGGGGCAGTTTGAATGTGCAGATTTGTCTCTGCACTCTTTACTTTAGTCTCACAGGTACTCCACTGAATTGTCACATTTCTTTGTTACATCTTTTCTTTCAGCAACCAGAATCACTATTCCATGAACTTCTGGACAACATTGTAAAAGATGAGCACACTGATGCTTACCAGGTTGTGCTACAACCATCTACTTAAATCGTAATGTATGTGGCTGGTGTCGGTATAATTGCACCATTACCCACTATGTAGACTTAAAAAAATTGTGAGCACATGCCTGACATGTTATGGGTGGCCAAGCATGTTTGATGCCAAGCTTATGCTTCCATTTTAAATGCCATTATTCCTGTGAGTGCAGTCTGGAAAAAGATGCAATAGTTAGCAAGGAATTATTCTCCTGAAGCAGTGCCACCTCTTAAGGGAAATTCTTTGAAGCTGGTGAGGGGCTCTTGATATAGGAAATTGGATCTTTGCTCCGGTTTCCCCGAGTTGAACCTGAATACCTTTCATGCCCCCCCCCATGTGCTGTATAATCCTACAGGTTTAGCGCTCCCCATAATTATAACTACTTTAATTATGAAGCAGTGCCAGTCCTTGGCATTGCTATTGTGGATTTGGCTGATTCTGTGTAACAAACAACAGGAGCACTTACTCAGGTTTCCTTGGGTAAATCTGTTTCCGTTTCCTTGAAAAACCCCACTGTTTTAGATTCATTTTTTGGTGAATTCTAAATTTCCAAATGCACCATAAAAATTTCAGTAATCCAGCGGCCCTGATGAGTCCATTTTTTCGCATTTATTCTTTAGCATTAGACTGGGGGAAAATTTGATTTTTGAATGTAACCATTATAACAAACAGTAAATGATAACAAAGATAATTTTATTTATCAAGTTACATAGACAAGTGGGAATTTGGGGCCCCTTGGGTCAAAAAAATTTGTCCCCCTTCGTTCCTACCACTGTCATATCCACAAGTTGTCTAGCCCTTTAATTAAAAAAGGATACTCACCGGGAAATTGTGGAAATATTAAATTTGGGGCTGAATTTTAAAAAATTAATAAATGTTATGTATATATATATATACAAATTATTTTATATTATTATATTTATATATTACAGTGGACCCCGCATAGCGAACGCCTTGCTACGAAAAACCCCGGCTAGCGAACGCTTTGTTCGCTAAAAATTTTGCCCCGCATAGTAGACAAAAACCGTCCAGCGAACTTGTCCAGACGGCCAATGTGGGCCTCACCAGCTCACTGTGCCGCCCGTCCATTTTTTACAGCACCCTCCCGGTAACTTAAGCATACACCGGAATATTTCGTATTATTACAGTTTTTTGGGTCTGTTTCTGGAAAATAAGTGCCATGGGCCCCAAAAAAGTTTAGGCCAACCCCTGGGTAAAAAGGGGAGAATTAGTAGGGAAAATTAAGAAAGATTTTAAAGGGGGTTTGGGGAAACCCTAAAAGAAGCCTATGCCGGGTTGGGAAATCCATTGGCCTACTTCAAAAATTAAGGAAAATGTGTGCACAGTGGGTTGAATGAAAACCTTTTGGATGAAAATCACCCTGCACGCTTTTGAAGCCGTGCTGGTGACTTTTTTAATGACAGTTATGGCCCATTTTAGGAAGTCTTGAAGGAAGGGGAGTACAGAGCTCTATGGACAGATTTGTTGTGCGACAGGGCCCAGTGACTTAAAAGGGTCTTGGCTTTAAAAAAAGAAGAAGGGAAGTAACCCCAAAAAAAGGGACTTGCTCCCTCAAGTCCAAATGGAAGGGGGATTTCTTCAAAACAGAAAAAGATAATGCTCCCCCCTCCTCCCATCCCATAAATCACCCCAGATCTTCAATAAAAAGTAAGTGTCATGTAATTGTGCATCCCTTTTTCAGTTTTTGTGTACTAAAAAAAAACTTTTTTTTTTGTGGAAAAAAAAAATTTTTTTTCTTTTTTTGGGGTGTCTTGCAGGGATTAATTTTTTTTTTTCCATTTTTTCTTATGGGGAAAATTTTTTCGCTAGGAACATTTCAATAACACCAGCCCTCTTGCACGGTTAAGTTCGCTATGGGGGGGTCCACTGATATATATTTATATATATAATATATACAGTGGCCCCCCGGTTAACGATTTTAACCCGTGCAAGAGGGGGTAATTGTTATGCGAAAAAATCGCTATGTGAATGAATTTTTTCCCCAAAAAGAAAAAATGGAAATCAAATTATCCCGGGGAAGACACCCCAAAAATTGAAAAAAAAAATTTTTTTCCCCATGAAAAAAACATTTTTCCACACACAAAGAGAAGGATAATCACAAAATAGAGTAGTACATGCACGTATATATTGTGCATGTATATTTTCTAAATAAGAAAAAATGACACTTACCTTTATTGAGATGCAGCAATGACTGATGAGACACTGTGTCCCGGGAGTGCCTTTTCCTCCCGAGTACTGTAGGTCCTGTTTGGCATTTTCTTCCAGAAAGCCCCTTTTCACACTGGATGCCCCCTACGATTCAAAAACTCTCAAACCAACCTTTTCTGGGTTTAAAATTTACCAAAATGGCACTGTTCCCGGCATTTTTTTCCCGTTCCCTGGGTATTGTGACTTGTGTGGGTTGCATCCCCGGGGGACAAGATTAAGGACCCCAATGGAAAAAAAGTTAGACAGTCTTCGATACACGACTTTTTTGGGTTATCCTGGGTGGCAAATCCTCTGGGTTAATTGTTTTTTGGGATTTTTCAATAACCCACCAACAACGGTGCTACAGCACAGCAGCAGCTGACAGTGCAGCAAGGGAGCAGCTGAAGTCGCAGCGCAGCAGTGACAGTGCAGCAGCCAGCAGTGACAGTGCAGCAGAGCAGCAGCTGTCCACCAATGGCGATGGTTGATTGGGGTTTATTATACACCCGGGCCCGTTCGGAGACATGCATCCACTTTCATACTTATCAAAGATCTTTTTCTTCATCTCTATTGTAATTCTCACCCCTTTTTGCTGTAGGGTTGGCACAAAGCTTTCTTGGGGGCCCATGGTCACTTATTTTCAGAAAAAACACCGAAAACCCCTGTAATTACAAATATTCCCTTGATATTGGATGTTACCGGGAGGCTGGCTGGGAAACAATGCACCGGGGGTGGAACTGTGAGTGTGGTCAGGCCGCACATTGGACGCGTGTCGGACGAAAATCGGTAAGCGGGTTTTTTTTTAACGGGATGTGAGGCAAAATTTTTTTTCATTAAAGAAGCGGTATGTGAAATAATCGCTATGGATGCCCTCGTTTTCGGGGGGGCCACTGTATATATATATATATTATAATACCCGGAGTTTACCTGGAGAGAGTTCCGGGGGTCAAGCCCCCCCCGGCCCCGGGCTGTGACCCGGCCCCCTGATGGATCAGGCCCGATCAAAACCCGGCTGTTGCTGCTGGTGCACGCAAACCAAAGTAGAGCCACAGCCCCCTGATCAGGAACTGACTTTAGGTGCTTGTCCATGGGCCCGCTTGAAGACTGCCAGGGGTTTGGGTAACCCCCTTATGTGTCTGGGAGGGTTGAACGTCTCGGGCCCCCGACATTTAAATTTTATGGTTTTAAGTGTATGCACCCCCGTTTTCTTGGGGGGGGTGGTGCATGTCTGCCAAGTCTTTTGCTTTGTACGAGTGATTTTTGTGTGAAGTTCGGGACTAGTCCCCCCCTGGATTTTCCGGTGTATTAAATGTATCTTCCCCCCTGCATTCCCGGAATACAGGTTTAGGGCCTCAAGCGCTCCCGTAATTGGGGGTTTTTCTCCGTTATCGCGCCGTGAAAAATTTCTGTACATTTTCTAGGTCGGCAATTTTTTACCTGCCTTGAAAGGGTGTAGTGGCAGCAATATTCCAGCCCAGATAGAACAAGTGACCTGAAAGTGTATCATGGGCTTGGCCTCCCCAGTTTTGAAGGTTCTCATTATCCATCTGTCATTTTTCTAGCAGATGCGATTGATACAATGTTATGGTTATTGAAGGTGAGATCCTCCGACATGATCACTCCCAGGTCTTTGACGTTGGTGTTTTCGCTCTATTTTGTGGCCAGAATTTGTTTTGTACTCTGATGAAGATTTAATTTCCTCATGTTTACCATATCTGAGTAATTGAAATTTCTCATCGTTGAACTTCATGTTGTTTTCTGCAGCCCACTGAAAGATTTGGTTGATGTCCGCCTGGAGCCTTGCAGTGTCTGCAATGGAAGACACTGTCATGCAGATTCGGGTTTTCATCTGCAAAGGAAGACATGGTGCTGTGGCTGACATCCTTGTCTATGTTGGATATGAGGATGAGGAACAAGATGGGAGCGAGTACTGTGCCTTGTGGAACAGAGCTTTTCACCGTAGCTGCCTCGGACTTTACTCTGTTGACGACTACTCTCTGTGTTCTGTTAGTGAGGAAATTATAGATCCATCGACCGACTTTTCCTGTTATTCCTTTAGCACGCATTTTGTGCGCTATTACGCCATGGTCACACTTGTCGAAGGCTTTTGCAAAGTCTGTATATATTACATCTGCATTCTTTTTGTCTTCTAGTGCATTTAGGACCTTGTCATAGTGATCCAATAGTTGAGACAGACAGGAGCGACCTGTTCTAAACCCATGTTGCCCTGGGTTGTGTAACTGATGGGTTTCCCCTTTGTGGAGTGGGGCTATGTCTGTTGTTTTTAGTAACTGTGGGACGACCCCCGTGTCCATGCCCTCTCTCCATAGGATGGAAAAGGCTCGTGATAGGGGCTTCTTGCAGTTCTTGATGAACACAGAGTTCCACGAGTCTGGCCATGGGGCCGAGTGCATGGGCATGTCATTTATCGCCTGTTCGAAGTCATTTGGCATCAGGATAACATCGGATAGGCTTGTGTTAATCAAATTTTGTGGCTCTCTCATAAAAAATTCATTTTGATCTTCGACTCTCAGTCTGGTTAGCGGCTTGCTAAAAACTGAGTCATATTGGGACTTGAGTAGCTCACTCATTTCCTTGCTGTCATCTGTGTAGGACCCATCTTGTTTAAGTAGGGGCCCAATACTGGACGTTGTTCTCGATTTTGATTTGGCATAGGAGAAGAAATACTTTGGGTTTCTTTCAATTTCATTTAGGCTTTTTTGTTCTTCCCGCGATTCCTGATCCTAAAGGATTCTTTAGCTTTTAAATTGATGCTTTTATTTTTTGACCAGTGTTTCCCTACGCATTTCAGATATTATTTTTAAATTTCATATTTTTTGAAGAGGAAATCACTCATCAATTTTTTGGCTCATAAAATTAATCAGTTAAAACATTTCTTCGGGAAAGCACTCTCTAAATTTTTTTTAAATATGAAAAGGGAAAAGGTTTTTCTTTCCCTGGATTTTTTTGGAAACCAGTCATTTTTGAGGTCTTTTTTTTTCAGGGGGGAAGGGATGAGAAAAATTGCCAGTCTTTTTCCGGGTTTATTTTATTTATCCCCTTTCCCAAAAGCCAAATTTTAAAGGGGTGGCCCAATTTAATTTTGTGGGGGAAAAAGGTAAAAAATTAAAAAAACCGGGGAAAAAAAGACTGGAAAGTTCCCCCCCCCCCCCCCCCCTTTCTTCCCTTTTCCCTCTTTTTAAAGTGTTATCATCCTTTGGAGCAGAACTTCTTTTTCCCCTTTACCGTTGTCCCCTTTAAATTTATTTTGCCCTCTGCCCCATTTAAAAGCCCCGTCGTTTTTCATACTAAATTGTGTAAATCTTCCGTGTATTTGAAGTCTGGGGGCCACGGGGTTTTTGATTCGTCGTGATAAGAAACTTTTAAATTTTTCCCACATTTTCCCCTTTTATTAACATTCCTACGCTCATCCATGTCATTTGCTCTCAGCGTTTATTTAATTTAAATTTATGTTTATTATGCACCCCATACCCATCCTGGGGGTTTGTTGTAAAAAGGAAATTACGGGAGGTAATAATGGGTTCGGGACGGGGCCCCAAAGGGTTTTTTGATAGCTGAACTGTTACAAAGGAAAATAAAAATCCGTATGGGATCGGGGCCTTTTTAATTTCTGGTCTCGGGGGCCCAGTTTGAATGTGAAAGATTTCTCTGCACTCTTTACTTTAGTCTCACAGGTACCCATTTAAATTTTTGTCACATTTTTTTTTTTTACATCTTTTTTTTTTCAGAAACCAAAAACCTATTCCTTGAATTTTGGGCAACATTAAAAAAAGTGGCCCACTGATGTTTTCCCAAAGGTTGTGCTAAAACCATTTTAACAAAAAATCGTAAGTATGTGGCTGGTGTCGGTTATAATTGCACCTTTACCCACTTGTAGATTTAAAAAAAAATTTTGTGAGCACTTTGCCTGACGTTATGGGTGGCCAAGCTTGTTTGATCCCAAAGTTATGCTTCCTTTTTTAAATGCCATTATTCCTGTGGTGCGGGGTCGGGAAAAAAAAGTTTGCAATAGTTGGGAAAGGGAAAATTATTCCCTGAAGCATTTGCCACCTTTTAAAAGGGGAAATTCTTTGAAAGCGGTGAGGGGCTCTTGATATAGGAAATTGGATTTTTTGCCCCGGGTTTTCCCCGGGGTTGAACCTGAATACCTTTTTTTTCCCCCCCCCCATTTTGCTGTAAAAATCCTACGGTTTTTGCGCTCCCCAAAATTAAAAATTACTTTAATTATGAAGCGGGTGCCAGTCCTTGGCTTTGGGCATTGTGGATTTGGCTGATTTTGTGAAAACAAACAACAGGACGTCATTTTACTCAGGTTTCCTGTGGGTAAATCTTTTTTCCCTTTTTCCTTGAAAAAACCCATTTGTTTTGGGACTTCATTCTTTGGTGAATTCTAAAGTTTCCCAAATTGCCCCCAAAAAAAATTTCAGTCAAATCGCAGCGGACCTGTTTGATGCCCCATGTTTCAGCATTTATTCTTTAGCATTAGCCCTGGGGGAAAAATTGAATTTTTGAATGTAATCATTAAAATACAAACAGTAAATGATAAAAAAGAAAATTTTTTTATTTATCAGAGTTACATAGACAAGTGGGTTTTTTGGGGGGACACCTAGGTCAAAAAAATTTGTCCCCCTTCGTTCCTACCCTGTCATTTTCCACAAGTTGTCTAAAACTTTTAATTATAAAAAGGTTTTACTTAAACCAGGTTTTTTTGGAAAAATATTTAAATTTTTTGGCTGTTTTTTAAAAATTAATAAATGTTTATGTATATATATATTTACTTTATATTTTTTATTATATATATTATATTTTTTTATTTTTACAGGGGGGACCCCGCTTTAAAGGGGGGGGGGGGGGGGGGGGGGGGGGGGGGGGGGGGGGGGGGGGGGGGGGAAACGCCTTCCCTAGCGAACAATCCCCCTTAGCGAAGCTTTGTTCCCCTAAAAATTTTGCCCCCCCATGTAGACAAAAAACCCGCTCAGCGAACTTCGTCCGAGACGGGGCCAATGGGGGCCCCTCAGCCCCCTCACTTGTGCCGCCCGTCCATTGTTTACCAGCTAGCCTCCCGGTAACTTTCAAGCATACATCGGAATTTTTCGTTTTTAATTACAGTTTTTTCGGGCTGTTTCTGGAAAATAAGTGACCAGGGGGCCCAAAAAAGTTTTCTAGTGCCAACCCTGTGGAAAAAAGGGGAAAATTTAGTAGGGAAAAATTTAAAGGGAAAGTTTTTTAAAGGGTTTTTGGGGAAACCCTGAAAAGGGGCCTATGCCGGGTTGGGGAATCCATTGTCCCCTATTAAAAAATTTAAAGGGAAAATTTTGTGCCGGGGGTTTTAAAATGAAAACCTTTATGGATGAAAAATAAACCCTGACACAGCGGTTGCAAGCCTTTGTGGTGACTTTTTCAATGACTTTGGTTATGGCCCATTTTGGGAAAAAGTCTTGAAGGAAGGGGGGGGTTACAGAGCTCTAGGGACAGATTTTTTGGGTGCGACAGGGCCCAGTGACTTAAAAGTGGCCCTTGTGGCTTTAAAAAAGAAAAAGGGGAAAAAGAAAACCCCCAAAAAAGGGACTTGCTCCCCTAAAGCCCTAAGGGAAAGGGGGGATTCCTTTTCTAAAAAAGTAAGAAAAATAATGCTCCCCCCTTCCTCCCTTTCCCATCTTTCACACCAGATCTTCAATAAAAGTAATTTGTCATGAAAATTGTGCATGCTTTTTCTTTTTTTTTGGGGTACAAAAATTTAAACATTTTTTTTTTTTTTAAAAAAAAAATTTTTTTTTTCTTTTTTTTGGGGTGTCTTGCAGGGGATTAATTTTTTTTCCATTATTTCTTAGGGGGAAAAATTTAAATTCGCTGGGAAAAACTTTTTCACAAAAACGACCAGCCCTTTTTGCACTTTTTAAAGTTCGCTATGGGGGGGGGTCCACTGATATAATTTTTTTAATATATATATATATACATTTGGACCCCCGGTTAACGATTTTAATCGTGCAAGGGGGGGGTAATTGTTTTTGCAAAAATAATCGTTTATGTGAATAAATTTTCCCCAAAAGAAATAAGGGAAAAATAAAAATTACCCGGGCAAGACACCCAAAAGTTAAAAAAAAAAAAAAATTTTTAAACCACATGAAATAACATTTTTCCACACACAAACGAAAAAGGATAATGCACAATAGTAGAGTAGTACATGCACAGTAAAAATATTGTGCATGTATGGGCTACTAAATAAAAGGAAAAAATTGACATTTTACCTTTATTGAAAAAGGGGCAGCAATGACTGATGGGGACACTGTGTTCCTGGGGGGTGCCTTTTCCTCTGAGAAATGTAGGTCCTTTTTGGGGGCATTTTCTTCCAGAAACCCTTTCACATGTGATCCCCATTTCGATTCTTTTAATCTCTAAAACCCAAACCCTTTGCGGGCTTTAAAATTCCCCAAAATATGAGCACTTTTTCCGGGCTTTTTTTTCCCTTTTTCCCCTGGGTATTAGTCGACTTTTTGGGGGTTTTGAAACCTGGGAAAACAAGATTAAGGCCCCCAAATGGAAAAAAGGGTTAGACAGTCTTCGATGACATTTGATTTTTTTTGGGTTTAAATCCTGGGTGGAAAAATCCTCGGGGGGTTAAATTTTGTTTCTTGGTTTTCTCAATAAGCCAAAACCAAAAAAGGGCTAAAGCAGGCAGCAGCAGCTGACAGTGCGCAGCGCAGCAGCTGAATTTGCAGCAAGCGCAGCATGACAGTTGCAGCAGGGCAGCAGTGACGTGCAGCAGCAGCAGCAGCGGGTTACCACCAATGGGCGAGGGGTTTGTTTGGGGGGTTTATTATAAAACCTGGCCATTTCGGAGACTTTGCATCCACTTTCTACTTATCAATGATCTTTTTCTTAAATCTTTTATTGTAATTCTAAAATTTATTGCTGTGGGGTTGGCATAAAAGCTTTTTTTGGGGGGCCCATGGTCACTTTTTTTTCCAAAAAAAAGCCCCGGGAAAAAACCACTGTAATAATACAAAAATATTGGGAATTGAAAATTGGGGGAATGTTCCCGGGGGGAGGCTGGCTGGTAAACAATGCCCCCGGTTGTGGAACATGGGGGAGTGTGGTCGGGCCCGGGCACTTTGGGGACCGTTGGGGACAAAAAATCGGTAAGGGGGGTTTTTTTTTAAAGCGGTATGTGAGGAAAAATTTTTGCTTTTAAAAGGGTAAGCGGTATGTGAAATAATCCTTTTGTGATCCCCATCGTTATGCGGGGGGGTCCACTTTTTATATATATATTTATTTATATATCCTGGGGGTTTACCTGGAGAAAATTTCCCGGGGGGTTCAACGCCCCCGGGGCCCCCGGTCTGTGACCAGGCCTCCGATGGATCAGACCCTGATAAAACCAGGCTGTTGCTGCGGGCCTGCACGCAAAAAACTTTACGAGCCACAGCCGGCTGATCGGGAAAACGGGAATTTAGGTGCTTGTCCAGTGCCAGCTTAAAGACTGCCAGGGGTTTGGGTAACCCCCCTTATGTGGCTGGGGGGGTTTTTTGAACGTCTCGGGCCCCTGACCCCTTTTGTATGGTTTTAATTTTGTATGACCCCCCTGTTTTCATTGGGGGGGGGGGTTGCATTTTCTCCCAAAAGTCTTTTCCCTTTCTTTACCCGAGTAAATTTTCGTTGTGAAGTTCGGTACTAGTCCTTTTGGATTTTCCAGGTGTATAAAAATTAATTTTAACCCTTTTCCCTCCTGCATTCAGGGAATAAGGTTTAAAAACCTCAAGCGCCCCCGTAATTGGGTTTTTTTCCCCTTTTATGCGCCCCGGTTGAAATTTTCTGTACTTTTTTCTAGGTCGGAAATTTTTTCACCTCCCTTTTGAAAGGTGCTGTTAGGGGGAAAAAAAATTTTCCCCAGTTTAGATAAAACAAGTGCCCTTTGGAAGGGGGGTGTAACATGGGTTTGGGGCCCCCTTTAGTTTTGAAGGTTTTTTCATTATCCACCCCTGTCATTTTTCAGCAGATGCGTTGATACAATTTTTATGGTTATTAAAGGTGAGATCCCCCGCATGATAACTCCCGGTTTTTTGACGTTGGGTTTTCGCTCTATTTTGTGGCCAGAATTTTTTTTGTACTCTGTTTGGAAGTTTTAAATTTTCCTCATTTTTAAACCTTTATCTGGAAATTTTGGGGAAATTTTTCCCCATCGTTAAAATTTCAGGGTTGTTTTCTGCCCCCACTAAAAAGATTTGGTTGATTGCCCGCCGGGGACCCTTTTGCAGTGTTTTGCAATGGAAAAAACACGTCATGCAGATTGGGGTGTCATTTTGGAAAGGAAAAACATGGTGCTGTGGCTGCCCAACCCTTTGGGTTATTTGGATTTGGGGAGGGAGGAACAAGTTGGGGGGCGAGCTGTGCCTTGGGGAAACAGGCTTTTCCCCGTAGTCCCTGGGGATTTTTATCTGTTGACGACTACTCTCTTGTTTTTTTGTGGGAAAATTAAAATCCATGACCGACTTTTCTGTTTTCCTTTAGCACCCCTTTTTGGCGCTATTACGCCATGGTCACATTGTCGAAGGTTTTTGAAAAGTCTGTATTTATTACATCTGCATTCTTTTTGTCTTCTAGTGCATTTTGGGGCCCTTTAAATAGTGACCCAAATTTGTTGGACGACAGGAGGACCCTGTTCAAAAACCCATTTTTGCCCTGGGTTGTGTAATAAAGGGGTTTTTCCCCTTTGTGGAGTGGGGCTAGGGCTGTTTTTTTTTTGTAATTGTGGGCGCCCCCCTTTTTCCATCCCCTTTCTCTCCAAGGAGGGAAAAAGGCTCGGGGATAGGGGCTTCTTGCGTTTTGATAAACCCACAGAGTTCCAAGAGTTGGCCAGGGGGCCGGGAGTGCGGGGCCCATGTCTTTTATCGCCTGTTCGAAGTTTTTTGGAAATCAGGAAAACTTTGGGTTTGGGGTTGTTTTAAATAAAATTTTTGGGGCCCTCTCTAAATAAAAATTTTTTTTGATCTTCAAACTCTCATTTCTGGTTAGGGGCCTTGCTAAAAATGAGTTTTTTGGGGACTTGAGTAGCTCACTCTTTTCCCTTGCTGTTTTCTTGTAGGCCCCATCTTTTTTTAAGTGGGGGGCCCAAAAAGGGGCGTTGTTCTCGATTTTGTTTTGGGGCAGGGGGGAGAAGAAATATTTTGGGGTTTCTTTAAAATTTTCATTTATGGCTTTTAGTTTTCCCGCTTTTTTCCTAAACCCAAAGGTTCTTTTAGCTTAAGTTCGTGCTTGTATTTCTATGACCGTGTTTCCTACGAATTTCAGATTTTATTGACCTCTTTTAGCCGTGTTTTTCTTTTCCGTCGCCTTTTTGGGGAAAGGGGAGGGCTTTTTATTTTCACCCTCCTTTTTTCTTAGAGGAATAACCCTTGTGTATACATCGAGTGCCCCCGATTTAAAATCTGTTCTGGGGCATAAATTTGGGGGGCTGTGTTGTTAGTATATTTCCCCGGGTTTTATTGGGGTTAGGATTTGGTTTTTACTTGGCCCCACTTTTATGTTTTTGTTATTGAAGTTGAATTTGGTGTTTGCTCCTCGTGATAGTTTTCTTATGTGGGTTTCTGGGGCCCCCACCCCATACTGTCTGAACCTCAATTATGTTGGATCGAAAATATTGTTTTTGATATGGTGACATTTCTTATCAGGGTCATCATTGTTAGTGAAGATTAGGGCTAGTGTATTTTCCCGTTAGTTGGGGTCTATTATTTTGGGGGGTTTTTTAAAAAAATTTTGTGGGGAGATTTTTAAAAACTCGTGTGAGTGTTGGGGTTTTCATCAGAGTGCCCCCCTGGTTTTTATTACTGCAACAATTATTAAAAGCTATATTCCCCCCATTTTAGGTGCCTTAAGTTGAAAAAACCCCCCCGGGGCAAGATGTTGGGTGCAGGGAATGGGAAAATTTTTCCCGCAAGGGGGGTCAGTTTTTAACGGTGTTCCCGGAATTGCTGGGATTGGGGGGCAATTTTTCCCGGGATTGTAGTTTCCCCCAAAAGACTAGGTTTTGGTTTTCGGGCCTTTTCTGCCCAAAACTTCCAATACATAACGAGGCATTGAGCAGTTCTGTGCAAACAAGTGACTCTGCAATGTACAGGCCAAACCCCAAACCCCTTTTTCCTGTTCCCCTTGTCCCAAAATTGTTTTTTTTTTTTAGGTTGTTTCCCGGTATTTTATTTTATTTAAAATTTTATTTAATATATATATATATAATATTTATATATATTTATAAAATTATATTATATATATATATATATATATTTATATATTGGTAGGAGTCGGCCAGTGTGATAATATATATATATATATATATATATATATTATTATTTTATATAAAAATTTATATATATTTATATATTTATATATAATATTTATATATTTTATTATTTTTATTATACACCGGCCGATTCCCCCCAAGGCAGGGTTTGGGCCCCAAAAAAGAAAAATTTTCACCTCATTTACTCCATCCTGTCTTGCCAGAAGGGTTTTTTTCCTACGTTTTTTTTTCTGCATCATTAACCCCCCCTCCTTCAGGGGTGCAGGCACTGTAATTCCCCTTTTCCAAGGGGCTCAAGTCCCGGCCCGCCGGTTTCCCTGAAACCCCTTTATAAATTTTTAGTTTTTTTCAAACCCCCAAAAAGCACGTCCCAAATATTAAAAAACCTTTGCTCCATTCACTCCCATCAAACACGGGTTTATGCATACCTGCTGGAAAGGGCTAAGCCCTCGCACCCCCAAAAACCTCCTTTACCCCCTCTCTCCAACCTTTCCTAGGCCCACCCCTTTCCCCGCCTTTCCCTTTCCCCTTTTAAAAATGATTTCACTTTGGGAAATCATTCGGGTTTTGCTCCATTCTCTCTACAGGGCCGAACCACCTTTTAACAACCCTTCCTAAACCCTCCCGGGGCAACAGTTTTGGTAATCCCGCACCTCCTCCCAAAATTCCAAACTCGAAATTTCTGCATTTTTTCACACCCCACATTGGGCCCCCAGACATGACATATTTCCCCGCCTCCAGCTTCCCCCTCGCTGCCCAAAATTTTTATCACCCCTTTCTTCACACCCATATAAGAGCGTTTGGGTTAAAAATATATCTCTACATTTCCCCTCTTTGCCTCAAGGACAAAGTTTTTTTGCCCCCCAGACTCCTAAGTGCACCCTCACTTTTTTCCCTTCAATTTATTTATTCCCCTCACCCTTTTATTGGACCCATCCCCTGACACGTCCACTCCCAAATATCTGAATACATTCACCTCCTCCCCTTTCTCTCTCCCTCCAATCTGTATTCAATTTTTCATCCCTAATTTTTTATCCCCCATAAAACCCTTTCTCTTTCCTGTATTCACCTTTAATTTTCTTTTTTTTTGCACACCCTTTCCCAAATTCATCCACCAATCTCTGCAACTTCTCTTCAGAATCTCCCGAGCACAGTGTCTTGCAAAAAAGCCGCTGTGACAACTCCCACTTTTTTGTGTGGGTTCTTTATCTTTTAACTCCCGCCTTTTTGTCAAGCCTCGCATTTACTTCTTTACAACCCCCTCTATAAATATATTAAAAAAACCCCGGTTTCATCCCCCACCCTCCCTTTTTAAGGGGCCCAAATTTTAATGGGAAATAATTTCCCCTTTCCTCATACTCTAACTTGACCTACCTTCCTCGTTTTTTTAAAAAAAATCTTCCTGCTTTCGTAAACCCAACCCCCCTCACCATTTCACTTGCCAAAAAATCTGCCCCAATTTTCCCCCCTATCCACCCTGTCTTTCGGGCCCTTTTTCCCAAAACCTAAAAAGCCACAAAGACCTCTTTAGCCCTTTTCTAAATACTGTTCACTTTAGTTTCATGTAAACGATGGTCCCAAACCCCCCCCTACCTTTTTCCCAAAGCCTCCTTGTTCAAACTGCAAACCTATTTTTCCCTTTTTCTTAATTTTTTTAATTTAAAAAACCTACCATTTCACTTTTCCCAAATTTACTCAGCAGACTTATCCCCCTTTTAATTTTTTTCACTTTTTTATCCCCTTTTCCCTTTTACAAAGGGGAAATTTGCATGCTCTCTGCCAATTCCCCAGGTAAACCCTTTTTCCCCTTTCCCTTTCAGTTTTTAAATTATTTTCACCAAACCCCTCCAAAAATATAAAACCCCCCGGGTTTTAAATTTTTTATCTTTTTCCCAAACAATCCCGGTGCCTACCCCCCTTTTATTTTACCTACGCCTCCGAACTTTCCCCCCCCTCAAACTGGCTCTTCCTCATCCTACAAGAGGGTTTTCCTCCTTGCCCCTTTTAAAACGAAATTTACAGCTTCCCCATCTTCTCAACATTTAAAAATTCCTCAAAAAAAATTTCCCCCCATCTTCCCAAACCCAAAATTCTCCCTTTAAGCCTTTCCCCTTTCCCATTTTTAACGGGCCCAAAACCATTTGTTCCTTGGGGTTTCTTAACTTTTTTTAATCTCACTCCAAAAAAAATTTTTCTTTTTTTCAACAAAAAATTTTTTGAAATTAAAAATCCACCCCTCTCTATTTTTCTCTTTTTTACATTGCTTCTACCCCCTCTCTTTAAACCCCTTTATTTTTCTCCATATACTTTTTTCCCCCCTTGCCACTTTACTTTGTAAAAAATTCTCATATTTCAACTTTTTCTCCCTTACTTTTCTCTTTTCATCTATTCCACCAAACGCTTTCCCCTTCCCCCCGCACCCCTTTCCGGTTTAAACCCCAAACTTCTGCCCGGGGGAAAACTAACACTACATTTTTAAACCATTCCCCCTACCCCCTTCGACCCCTTGGGCCCATGGGTCTCTTAGCCCTTTTATCCCCAAAAGCTGTTTATATCTTACCCTAACTGCCTCTTTTTAGTTTATTTAAAACCTTTACCTCTTTTCTTCCCTGAGTTCTTTCTCCTTGTTTCCCTTTTACCTTTTCCTCCGTGGTAAAAACTAGAAATGATTGGGTATATTGTGGCCCCTCTATTAAAAATGTACCCTCCTGAAGTCTACTAACAGTCTTTTATCTACCCAAAACTTAAACCAACAAAATACTGTCATTTCGCCCTACATCATATCTTGTATACTTATTTATCCCCTTTTTCTTAAAAAAGGGTTTTCCCATAAAATAAAACCCCCCTTTTTTATACCCAAATTCCCAAACAAAGGGGCTCCCCTTATTTATTTTCACCTGGCACCCCAAAAATTAACCTACCCCCCACCCTCTCTAAAAGTTTTCCCACTTTAGTTTTAGGTCCCCTACCCCAATTACTTTCATTGTTCAAAAGGTCCCCAACATTCAATTAAAAAAACTCCAAAAAACTCTCTCTTTTCCCCTGCTTTCCCTCTCTTTCCAGGTGCATACACGTTATTTTGACCCCCTTTTGCATCCAACCTTTACTTTAATCCAAATAATTTTTGAATTTAACATTTAAAATTCTCTTTTTCCTTTTATTAAAAGATCATTTTTCCCCTTCCCCGCTCCCCTTTTCCCTTTTCTTAACTTCTCAGATAAATCCCGATTTAAACCCATTTTTTCCCCCCCCTGAAACTCTCCTACCCCCCCTTTGCTTTGGGTTTGCTTAGGGCCAGGAAAATCCAACTTCTTTTTTATTCAAAATCAGCAATCATCTGTTTCTTGTCATCCGCAACTACCCCTCCACGCCATTTAAGATCCCGTTTTATAAAAATTTTTCTTCTTCTCTTTTTTGTAAGTGTTTTACAGGAAAAAGGGGTTACAAACCCCTTTCTCCCGGCATTTTAGTCGCCCCCAAAACGACAGCAGGCTTACGGAGGAAAAAATTCTTTTCCACTTCCCCCTGGAAATAGAAGAAATAAAGAAAAAAAAGAATATTTAGAAAAAGGAGGGAAAAATTTATGTTTTGTTTTATATATATATGCATGTGGTGTCTTGAAGTGGGGACCAAAGTGTAAGTAGGAAATAGAAGTATCCCTGGTTTTTTTGCGGGGTTATATATAATTTTTTATATATTTAAATATATATATATATATATATATATATATATATTATTGTGTGCCGGGAAAAGGCCAAAAAACTTGCGTTTGGGTTAAAACAGGGAACGATCATCTTGCCATTTTAGGACAAATGAAAATTTTGTGGGATGCAATTTAAATTTGCCAAAAAAATTCTGAAAACCCAACGAAAAAAAAAAAAATTTGATTGTGTTTTTTTTGTTTTAAATTTTTCTTTAAAAGTATTTTTAAAAAATATTTAGTTGGGTTAGGCTTTAAAAAAAAATTCTCTTGTTAAATAAGGTTTGGTTTTAAATTTTCTAAGGGTTTTTTGTTTTCAAAATTTAAATTTTTACATTAAAATTAAAGAAAAAAATTATTTTTAAAAGTATAAAAGGGAAAAAAACAGAAAAGGGGTTAATTTTTTTTAAAATTTGTTCTTGTTTATTTACCAGTTTTAATTTTTTGGCCCCGACATATATATATTTTTTTTTATATATATTATTTATTTTATATTATATATTTTATATTTTATATTTTATTTTTATATATATTATTATATATATATTTTAAATATTTTTATTTGCCCTTAAAATCACGTAAAACAGGTGATTTCAGAAAATGCAAAAAAAAACCCCTCTGAAAGGGAATTTGGAAAAAACAAGCGCTTTCGTGACTACTCACATTATCATAGTTCCTTTATAATGTGAGTAGTCACGAAAGTGCTTGGAAAATTTTTCTATTTTTTTCGAGTGTTTTTTTTCGCATTATATTTTTTATATATTTTTATATATATATAACCCCGCCCTTTATTTAAAAGAAGGAGAATATATCTTAATTTATAACACTCACCAAAATTTTACTGGGATTAATGTGTTTATGTACGGGCCCCCCCCCCCCCCCCTTTTTCCTACATTTTTTTAAAAATTTTTCCCGGCCAGAATTTTAAAAAATAAAAATTTGGGCTGCTTATCTGAAGTCCTGGGAGTTTTTCCCGTTTCCCGTCGCGTGATATTCAAAATTTTGCGGAATGCACATCCCCAAAAATTTTGGCTCCTATTTGAAAAGGGTTTTTAGCCCCAAAATTTTTAAACCCCTTTTTAAACCGAAAATTCTTCCGATTTTCACCCAACTTTCCCGGGTTTGGGCCCGTTCAAACAGGGAATGGCGAGTCTTTGCGCAGGTGCAGCTTCCCATTTTCGATCATTTTTATTAAATCAGTATTTGGGCCCTCTATTTACAATAAAACTATGTATTTCTGGAAATTATACGATTTTCCACAAGTCCTTTTTGTTTTGCCCTTTTTTAATTTATGTTTGGTATCAGAAGAGGTACCCGACAGTAGGGGCGTCTGCGGTGGGTTTCCCTTATGTTCTGAACGGGGATTCAGAAAAGGGGTCCCCCCAAAAAAAATTTTTCCCAAAGCCCCTTTTTTTGGGAAATATTTGTAAATTAATGTTTTGTATTGGGAAAAAGGGGGCGACTTTTAAAAACTGGGTGTTTTAAAAATGTAATCCTTATTCCCTTTGGGGTATAAAGGGGGAAAATTTTTTATTGAGTTTTTTAATCTGGTTTATCCATACATTTGCAATTCCTTGGCTGAGGGTCAGTTTCTGTGACAGTCTTGTTTAACCTTGAGGTACGATGTGGCATTATCACATCTCAGATTCATTATCTGTGTTCTGTGCAAAAAGCTAACTCCCTCTTTTTCATAAAACCTTGATAAAATGAAACTTTCGTGTCTGTCAATAACAGCTTCTCTTCAGACTTTACCAAATAGATGGCGTTCCACAAGGGTGCGTTCTTAGCATGACTTTGTTTTTATTAGCTATTGATGGTCCAGCTTCAGTACTACCATCAGTGAATTTTGTCATTTTTATGTGAGTTACCTCACATTGCTTCAGATTCTCAGTATCGAAAATGAACTCTTATTATATTTATTCAGGTGTCCTGCTCTTCCCCATTTTGTACTCTTCCTGTATGGTTTTTCTATCCAAACTGTTATTTTTCTTATCCTCTACTTTTATTATTATCATCACAAATAAGTGCTAAACCCACAAGGGTCATACAGCACTGCAGGGCAGGGCATGCTCAAGGTTTATTATGCTTGATCACAGACTAGCAAGGTGGAGAGTAAGTAAGTTTATTCAGGTATACACAAATACAGTTACATAGATTATCATACATAGCAGCATATGTGTAGAGAACCTGGGATAACACAAAAAAAGTCAAAGTGACTTATTTCCATTGGGGTCCTTTTATCTTATTGTTATAATATAAAGGTGATAATATCTTATTATTCTATAATGAAGATAACATCTTATTATCATACTATTAAGACTATCTACAATACGAGGGTCATTACTAGGAATAAGGTAAAATTACATGTGTGTTAGCTAAAAATATAAAAAATCATTCCCCCCCCCCTTTTCTGTAGCTACATTCATCAGACACCTATTGGCACTCTTTGAACTGGTTCATGCTAAGTCTGGCTTTGACATGTGCGAGCAGTCTGTTCCATTCCTTTATTGCTGTACAATAAAAGGTGTTTGTAGTATGCGCAGTCATTGGCCAGGCTTCAAAGTTGTGCTCTCTTCCCCTAGTACTGTGGTTGCTTTGGTTCCCAGTATAACAAACGTAGAATTAGTAAGGATGGTGTGAAGTGGTAAAGGAAGTATAATTATAATCAGAGTTTGTGTAATAAATCTGTTGCTGTCAAAAACAGTCAAAGAGGGAGTCTGTGTCAAAGATGGGGCGGTCAGCGAGGAGGGAAGATAAAATAAGGGTGTTAGAGCAGTGATGATGTTAGAGGTAAATTCTGCGTGCTAATGGAATAAAGCAAACTGAAATTTGAACTTTACAATTCTCACAGAGTGGAACGGGGTGCCTCTCCATGAGACAGCCATGAGTAAAACGTGAAGGCAGGGAAGTATAGTGTCCCAACAACGACATTGATAAGAAGACCAAAATCTAAAACATGGCTTGATAGTATATAATTTATTACAAAACAGCTTAGACCAACATTGTTGCCAACGGTTGCGAAGGTGGCTAGACGAAAGTGGGTAGAGATTACAGTAAAACAGTCTGAGAATGGGATTCCTCTAACGTGAAAGTCATATACCACTGACCACACAGCAGAGTCTGCCTGCTTGTTGCCCTGAACATCCACATGACCAAGGACCCAGCTGAAAATTGTTTATTTGTTTTTGCTAGAAATGCGGTGCAGCCTAAGTTATACACAAATAATTAGGGAATGTGGTGAATTAAATTTTTTGATAGCCTGCAAAGCACAATGGAGTCTGAAATTACCACAAATGTTGATGTAGGCCTGGAAGCAATATGTAAAATCACTGAGAATTGCATACTTTTCAAATGTGAAAATGCTGTCTATTTAAATGACCTCGCACAACACTGTCAGGGAACACTGCTGCAAACCCGGCATCATCAGAGGATTTAGAACCATCAGTATAAACTGCAATGGCATGTGAATGAGACCGGAAGTGGTTAAGAAAATGGGAGTGAGGTATCTGAGCTTTCGTGCACGGCAGTGAAGAACAGACTTGAACCGTCAGGATCTCCCAAGGGGAAAGAGGAAAGTTAGGTGCTAGATGTACATATAAAGGGGACAGTTGAAGACAAAGAGAATATGAAGTGAATACAAAGAGAAAAGGGATTGAGTAAAGAGGGACTGCGATCAAATAATGGACCTCTACTAACATCTGTTACCATCCTGTAAGTAGAAAGATCGTGAAGGTCACGAGAGCTGACAGAATATTTGAGGCAATGGGCATCACGCTGATCATTCAAATATGGCACATTCAACTCCCCTTATAGGCTCTTGACGGGAAGAATGAAAATCACCTAGACACATGTAATCCCTGCTGATGAATGGAATCAAGTTTAGAGTCAAGCAGGAGAGTCTGAAGAATATATCTGGTCACTATCACCTAGTTTTGATAAAATTTTGGCTGAATGATGTAGAGGAAGAGTTCGATAATCTACCTTCCAAGAAAGACGAGTGAGGGCTTCAAGGAGGTTCAGCCATCTATGGCAAGTTGCTTTCAGAAGGAGGTTATTGCAACCTCAGAGAAAGGACGCAGTAAATATTGTATGAATTGTTTATTCATATAATTTTATATTGCTGATGTTTTCATTAATAGCTAAAATGAAAATTTCATACTTTATATTGTGTGTGTTACATTATTAGCTTATGTATGTAGGTAGGATGTAACAACTACACCTCTCATTGTGATTGCTGCTGGAGAGTTTTGATTGGCTGCCAGTACTTTGAAAATTACCTGCTTGTTATATTGTTCATGTGAGGCACAACTTGGTACAATTATTATTATTATAATCAAGGGGGAAGCGCTAAACCTGGAGGATTATACAGCGCCTGTGGGGGGGGATGTGGAAGGCATTCAGGCTTAATTCGGGGAACTGGAGCACAGATCCAATTCCCTAAATCAAGAGCCCCTCACCAACATCAAGGAACCTTCCTTGAGGGGAACTTGGTACAAGTTACCTGACATCAGATCTGCAGGCCTTGCATCTCTCTTCTAGCTGATGCTCGTGGAGGCAACCTCCTCTCTCTTTCTCTTTTACTGCTGCTCATAGAGGAAATGTCTTTTGCTTTGTCTGGGTGAACGCTATTCTCCTCAGCTCACGTTATTTAGACTTTTTGGGAATGTCTATCTGGAAATTTGTGCTTGGACTGCCTCCTAGTGAGCTGCTCACCCTGGTAAGTGCTGTTGACACAGATACCCTGAGATTAGTTGTCTCAGTCTCACAAGAGGCTTTTAGGACACATTTCCACGTGCAACTGATATTGCAAAAAATTCCTAACTACATGTCTCAGTCTCACAAGAGGCTTTGAGGACATTTCCACGTGCAACTGATATTGCAAAAAATTCCTAACTACATGCACGAATAAAGAACAGACTTGGTGGTGGAGATTATGCTACTAGAAATCCCGATTCTACCCAAGCAACCTAGATTCCTCTGGTTCCTCTCTTCTAGACACCACGTGCAGTGAAGGACTTAATTTCTGCAAGTATTCAGATGGCATTAGTTTCCCTGCCTGCACCTCAGAGATCCCTGGTTTCAACTGGTATTCCCTAAGCAATATTTATGCAGTAGATGCCTGCAAATATTACCGTATAGTTGGCGTCCGCCCGCTAATAACCCACAGCTCAAATAACCCACCTTCTTCAGAATATCGTTGCCCAACTGATAGAGCTGAATATCCACAGTATGTCAGGAAGCCTCTATGATTCTGTGTTCCACAGACCAAGTATTTTGAAAACATGTCAGGCACCGAGCTGTAGCTCCCGGTACTTTGTTAGTTGTTGTCCCCATGGTGTCTAGTCCAAGAAGGCCGAGTTAGTGTCTGTATGATTTTATCTAGCCTCCGTTCAGACATCGGGGTTGCTAGCTCAACTTATCTAATATAACCTAATATTTGCTTATGTAAAGGACTAAGTTTACATTAATAATATCTAAGGTTACCTCACAAATTCTAGTATTGGTTACTAACAGTATAATCCTACCTAAACCTTTCTCGAAGGGTAAACATATCAATCAGAATGTACTCACTGCCTCCGCCAACTAGGGTTTGAAAAGTAAAAGGACACAAGTGCAACTAATGTGACATTTATTGTGGCAACGTTTCGCTCTCCAGGAGCTTTATCAAGCCATTACAAACAATACATGGACACAGAGGGTATATAAAGGCTCAGAGTGAGGTGAATGCTAGTGAGGTACCATTTCGATGTTCACTAGTGGTAGTAGTAGTAGTAGTAGTAGTGGTAGTGACAAGAGTAATACAATATGGTAGAGCAATTAATTCGTACATGAGTAAAAGGATATAAAAGCTATTACTTGGGTAACATAAAAATAGGTTGGACAAATATAAACTGGAATGAGGCAGGTTGTTTCAGTGTTCACTCTCTGTGCTTTGTGTAGTATAACAGGAGAGACTATGTGATGGCAGGGTTTACTGTTTTCAGGAGGATTCTTGCTAAGACTCCTGAAAACAGTAAACCCTGCCAGCACATAGTCTCTCCTGTTATACTACACAAAGCACAGAGAGTGAACACTGAAACAACCTGCCTCATTCCAGTTTATATTTGTCCAACCTATTTTTATGTTACCCAAGTAATAGCTTTTATATCCTTTTACTCATGTACGAATTAATTGCTCTACCATATTGTATTACTTTTGTCACTACCACTACTACTACTACTACTACCACTAGTGAACATCGAAATGGTACCTCACTAGCACTCACCTCACTCTGAGCCTTTATATACCCTCTGTGTCCATGTATTGTTTGTAATGGCTTGATAAAGCTCCTTGAGAGCGAAACGTTGCCACAATAAATGTCACATTAGTTGCACTTGTGTCCTTTTACTTTACATATTGTCGGTAATTCTACCAACTTTATTACAACTAGGGTTTGTTTTGGGTGGATGTGGGGGGGAAGGGCTCTCGCAAAGCTCAGAGTATCCATCCGTGGTATTTTTGGGAGACCAAATAAATTTCCAGTTTCAGATGGTGAGCTGGTATATACATTTCATAACTCTGTGCAACTCAGTTCACAGATCATTATGTAGACTTGGTGATATTTGATATTTTCAGCGTTTGTGTGTCGTGGAGGCAATATATCTCTGGTCCTGAGTTCAATTCTCGACCTACATTTGTTCTGGCATCTATGCACTATCGTAGTCTGGAAATTGGAATTCCTGAATTCAGGTTCAGTAATATGGGAGCTTCATGCATTTTGTGAAGGATCTGTTGAGGGTCCATGGCTAGTATTGCTTCTGGTCTCCTTGATTCCTTGCCTGACGCTGTGCTGCTCTGCTGCTACTTCAAGCATTATTGTTGTTGGCGAATGGATCATCACATTGTTCAAGCAAGCTGCACGATTGCTTTGATGGTTGAGAAATTAGCTTGTTTAGGGACTTAGTATTGTCAATCACATTTTAAGTAAGTCGATTTAATATAAGCTCACACTGAGCACTTACACAGACCTTCACACATACACATCATTACTCTTGTTCTTGAGTAAATCATAGCAACGTACACGACGGTACTTATTAATAGTAGTATAGTATCTTATTAAGTGTGCATATAACGCCATATACTGTAATTATATGTGCAGAATAATTATAATATATAAGTATACCAAGTTATACTCTATGATTTGTGTTTTAGTTTAATATGTTTATTATGCATCTCATACCCATCCTGTGGGCGGTAGTCATACCCATCCTGTGGGCGGTAGTCATACCCATCCTGTGGGCAGTAGTCATACCCATCCTGTGGGCGGTAGTCATACCCATCCTGTGGGCGGTAGTCATACCCATCCTGTGGGTGGTAGTCATACCCATCCTGTGGGTGGTAGTCATACCCATCCTGTGGGCGGTAGTCAAAAGATTACAAAGGTACATAATGGGTCCAGGGACTGGGCCCCAAAGTTATGATGGCTGAACTAGTTACAAAGGTAATGAACTCCAGGTAGATCTGGTCACAATCATGGCAAGTTACAGAGGTAATGAACTCCAGGTAGATCTGGTCACAATCATGACAAGTTACAAAGGTAATGAACTCCAGGTAGATCTGGTCACAATCATGGCAAGTTACAAAGGTAATGAACTCCAGGTAGATCTGGTCACAATCATGGCAAGTTACAGAGGTAATGAACTCCAGGTAGATCTGGTCACAATCATGACAAGTTACAAAGGTAATGAACTCCAGGTAGATCTGGTCACAATCATGGCAAGTTACAGAGGTAATGAATCAGCCTCACTCCTATACATGGTTACAGTCATGAACAAATTACAAAGTAATGAACCACTGATACGTCCACACCTGGTCACAATTGCAATGAGTTATAAATACAAATATTAAGTGGGTCATACACCCACACGAGCGCGCGCGCACACACATACACACATGAGGGCGCACGCACTGACATATGCACACGAGCGTACGAATATATGCATACACACAAGCACGCACGCACGCACACGCACACACACACACACACACACACACACACACACACACACACACACACACACACACACACACACACGTGGTAATGCATTATTTACAGCTAGCAAAGTCAGGGTATTTCTCCAGAATGGTCTGTAATATACCACTGTGGATAAAATACTTTGCCATTTCTTGAACATTTCTGAGCGAGTTGTTTCTAAATTCATTAATTTTATCACACTCCAGTACATAATGACGCAGGGTGTGACAATAGTCCATCTGGCAAAGTTTACATTTCGTTTGGTCTACATCTGGTGGTGGTGATTTAACCTGCCAAAGATACTTGTAACCCAGCCGGAGCCGGGCGGTAGTGACATCCAAGAGTCTGCTTATTTTGTTGGATGCACCATAGACATGTGGCTCCTCCTGCATGATAGAATGATGATAGATGGACTGACTTGTGTCAATCTCCCTAAGTCTTAAGTCAATAAAGTTCAATTGAAGTTCTTTTCGTATTATTGTTCTCAAACTGCTAACTGACAACCCTAGATTGTAATCTACTCCCTCTTTGAAAGCATACAGCTTAGCCAATTTATCAGTTCTATCATGCATCTGAAGACCAATGTGAGATGGAATCCACAGCATGTGCACTCTGACTCCACTGTCCACAATCCTACCATACCTGTGTCTGGCTTTTGACACAAGCATGCCACAATTTATACCTAATGAGTTGAGAGCATTTATGGATGACAGAGAATCAGTTACAATTAAAGTGTCAACCTTAGATACATGGACACATTTGAGTGCAAGGAGTATGGCAAACAGTTCTGTTTGAAGGGTAGAGGCGTTCTCCAATTTCTTTATGAGAGCCATCACTCTGTACGACAACAGCAGCACTACCAGCTGCACCAGTAGATTGGTGAACAGAACCGTAAACGTAAATAATTTTGTAGAAGCTAATCTCGTTAATTATTCAAACAATATTAACTTCAATTATTACCTCCTAAGACACCTTTGTTGTTAAAGATCTCAACTTTTATTTGGTTGGTTTGTATTCATCCAGTTGTGATCCAATAAGTGTTATTGAGAAGCCATATAATTTACTGGTTAACTGCACTAGAATACTCTTTGACAAACTGTTACAAAAGTAGAAACAGGCTAGATGCAAGAGGGCGATCAATAAGTTGATGTTCTAGTATTTTCTGGAGAGATCTTCACTTGGTAGATGTTGCATTTTGTAACAGGTGACGTGAGGTTTCCAGGACAACCAATGAGTTTCCAGGACAGCCAGTGAGGTTTCCAGGACAGCCGGTGATCAAACAGAAGACCGAGAAATCTAACGATATCACGTTCAGGAATCCGGAAACTATACATGTATAACTGAATATTAAAGACAACAGAACGCCTACTAAAAGAAATCTAGTGCGTTTAAGTACCAGAGAATTTAACCCCATGAGAAGTGGCCCAATGGGAAACACGGACGATAGTATTCAGGAGCGAGACTCCTACTAGGTGGCCATTAGCGCCTGGACAAGTTTTAGAAGTCATCAACATAAAGTGATGACTAAATATTAGATGGAAGAACAGAGGTGAGATCATTATTAGCAAGTGGAAAATGATACTAAGGACACATCCCTGAGGGACTCCTTCAGCTTGGATATAGTCAGGTGAAAGCAGATCATCAAACCAGTATAGTCACAGTGATAAGTATTAAAATTAATCATCTAATTAGAGGAGAGGTGGCGGTAGGGAAGAATCCTGAAAATCAACATTGGGAATTGAATGGTCGAGGAAAAAGATGCAAAGTTCAGACTGTATGTCACTTGTTCAAGCAAATACGGGCTGCAGTGTAATGCAGCGAAGTATGAACAGTGATCTGAGAGTAGGGTATACCTGTGCATTCAAGAAATGCACTTTCATTAAAAGTCCCATCAGGAAAAGGATCCGATGAATGCAGTGAAATATAGCCCGAGAGAGGATGGAAAACAGTGGCGTACAATTTAAGTTCTTGTAAACAGACACAAACAGGGAAAGATTGTGAAAACATCACCTGAAAGTTCACACCATTTACCCCTTAGACCTCAAATATTCCACTGGAAGTAATAATTTGAGAATAAAAGTGTACTGGCAACATAAAGTAGTAGGTGTCTACGAACTTGTACGGCTGGGAGAGTCTATATGTGGAGGTATCGGAAAATTAGTAAGGCGTGAAGGATTGGAACGATATGAAGAAAGGAATAAGGTGTGAAGGAGGAGTAATGTGATGTGGATCAGTGTCCATCATTGATTCATGTCTCATCGATATATTCGGAGATAGCTTCAGGCATTTCAGATTACAAGGAAGCTGAAGGCAGTACGATGTCAGAGGTAGAAGACTGAGGGTGAGTAAAAAAATGGAGAGACAATGGAAGTTACCACAGAAAAGGGGATTGAAAGGTTAGAAGTAACTTGGGAAAATATTTGGAAGGGCGCAGGAGGGGAAAGGGAAAACTTGAATGGGGATAGGAGAGGAAAGTTTTTTTAGTGGGGATAGGAGAACAACTTGGTGGGGATAGAAGAGGAAGGAACTGTACGAGAGGTCGATGAGCCTTCACACCAGTAATAGATACAGTAAGAGGTAAGGACTATATTCAGAGATAGGAACAGGAAAATGTTTGGAATAATATGAGATGGGGGGTTAAAGGAGATTTGAACTTTGGTGATGTATTAGACTTTGGAGAAGTAGTGATGGGAGATGTTGGGTGTAGTTGTGGGAGCTCGTGTAGATACAGAAACACACGAGGGAGATGAAGTGCAAGACATTTAGGAGCCCGGAAAGGTAGGTCCCCTCGGAGCCCAGGGCTGTAAAAGAGTTAGACACAGAGGTGACTGAGGAATTTTTGACCACAGAACAGATTGTGGAAGTAGGTACCACCGAGGTTGAAAGCCATCTAGTAACTCTGAATAAGACAGCCATGGAAGTCTTCTTTGGGAGGTGGAGATGGGAGACTGCCATGTCGTAAGAAAAACTTTTCTCTTCGAGACAGCGGACTGCTCGTTCTCTAAGAAAGCTTGACGACGGCGAGAATAAACTGGGTGAGCCTCATTACACTGAAGGCAAGGAGGAGGTTGGTTGTAGGATGGGATTGCTATAGTCAGCAGCACCACAGACCGGGCATTCTGCCCTTGATCTGTCTTCTCAAGGTTCCTTGAGCTGGTGAAGGGCTTTTGATTTAGGGAATTGGGGTCTGTGCTCCAGTTCCTTGAATTAAAACCTGAATACCTTCCACATCCCCCCACAGGCGCTGTATAAATCCTACGGATTTAGCGTTTCCCCCTTGATTAAAAATAATAATGCTTGGATCTGCAAAATTTTGCCGGTTGGCCAAAGTGCCAGTAATTTCTACATTGCTGTGGTGTAGGGATCAGTTAATATGTTTGTAAATGGTGTCCCACAATATAAACAGAGAATGGGTGTTCACTGCTCCCTATGAAAGCAAAAGACTCGGCAGGAGATACAACATTCCCCCCATGAAAAGGAGGGTCGCCACGAGTAAAATTGAAAGAGAACACGTAAGTGTCCGGGGCCCAAGAAATGTTCAACAGCCTCCCCGCATACATAAGGGGGATTACCAATAGACCCCTGGTTGTCTTCAAGAAGGGGCCGGACAGGCATCTAATGTCAGCACCTGACCAACCGGCTGTGGTTTGTACGTCAGCTTTTGTGTGGCCAGCAGTAACAGCCTGGTTGATCAAACCATGATCCACAATGAGGCCTGGTCTCAGACCGAGCCTCGGGGGCATTGACCCAGAAACCCCCTCCAGGTAAACTCCGGCAGTGAAAAGTTATCCGTGCTTTTTGCAGGTAAATGTCTGCGCCGCGG
>NC_069459.1:20858871-20886931 GCF_026875155.1 Cherax quadricarinatus | reverse complement strand
CCATCTCTAGTTATCTCACCGAAACCAATTTCACGTTTTTTTAATTGCCAGGTGGAAGACAGGCAATTACACAAGCCGAAACCAGTTCGAAGTTTTCACTAAAAATAATGCAACTAGTTTTATGAGTTTGAAGTCTATCAGAAGAGAGATTTTCAAGGAATGGCACAGAAAACTTGGCTCTGACAAATACAACTTGAGTACGGTATAATACAGTGGGGCATAGAAACAGTGCAGCTCTGGTCACTGATACAGCACCATGCAATACAACAAGACAGTGCAATACTGCAATAAGACAGTGCAATACGGTAGCAAGACAGTGCAATAGAGTAGCAAAACAGTGCAATACAGTGAAATACAGCAACAATGCAATACATCAATAGTAAGGTGCAACAGGTGACTGTACAGTGCAGCCAATAAAGTGAATGTACAACGCAATACACTGATGTAGGGAACAGTGACAGTACAGTGCAATACAGTGACGGTAATCAATAGAGTTAGTTTAATATCTTTATTATGCATCTCATACCCATCCTGTGGGCGGTAGTCATACCCATCCTGTGGGCGGTAGTCATACCCATCCTGTGGGCGGTAGTCATACCCATCCTGTGGGCGGTAGTCATACCCATCCTGTGGGCGGTAGTCATACCCATCCTGTGGGCGGTAGTCATACCCATCCTGTGGGCGGTAGTCATACCCATCCTGTGGGCGGTAGTCATACCCATCCTGTGGGCGGTAGTCAAAAGATTACAAGGTACATAATGGGTCCAGGGACTGGGCCCCAAAGTTATGATAGCTGAACTAGTTACAAAGGTAATGAACTCCAGGTAGATCTGGTCACAATCATGACAAGTTACAGAGGTAATGAATCAGCTTCACTCCTATACATGGTTACAGTCATGAACAAATTACAAAGTAATGAACCACTGATACGTCCACACCTGGTCACAATTGTAATGAGTTATAAATACAAATATTAAGTGGGTCATACACCCACACGAGCGCGCGCGCGCACACATACACACATGAGGGCGCACGCACAGACATATGCACACGAGCGTACAAATATATGCATACACACAAGCACGCGCGCCCGCGCCCCCCCCTACACACACACCCACGTGGTCCAGAAACTGGCTTCTCGAATTCAACCCTGCCAAATGCAAAGTCATGAAGATTGGGAAGGGCAAAGAAGACCGCAGACGGAGTATAGGCTAGGTGGACAAAGACTACAGACCTCACTCAGGGAGAAAGACCTTGGGGTGACCATAACACCGAGCACGTCACCGGAGGCACACATCAACCAAATAACTGCTGCAGCATACGGGTGCCTGGCAAACCTGAGAATAGCGTTCCGATACCTTAATAAGGAATCGTTCAAGACACTGTACACTGTGTATGTTAGGCCCATACTGGAGTATGCAGCACCAGTCTGGAACCCACACCTGGTCAAGCACGTCTAGAAGTTAGAGAAAGTACAAAGGTTTGCAACAAGGCTAGTTCCAGAGCTCAGGGGAATGTCGTACGAGGAAAGGTTGAGGGAAATCGGACTGACGACACTGGAGGACAGAAGGGTCAGGGGAGACATGATAACGACATAGAAGATACTGCGGGGAATAGACAAGGTGGACAGAGACAGGATGTTCCAGAGAGGGGACACAGAAACGAGGGGTCACAATTGGAAGCTGAAGACTCAGACGAGTCACAGGGACGTTAGGAAGTATTTCTTCAGTCATAGAGTCGTCAGGAAGTGGAATAGCCTAACAAGTAAAGTAGAGGAGGCAGGAACCCTACATAGTTTTAAGGAGAGATATGACAAAGCTCAGGAAGCAGAGAGGGAGAGGACCCAGTAGCGATCTGTGAAGAGGCGGGGCCAGGAGCTTAGTCTCGACCCCTGCAACCACAATTAGGTGAGTACAATTAGGTGAGTACACACACACACACACACACACACACACACACACATGGTAATGCTTTATTTACAGCTAGCAAAGTCAGGGTATTTCTCCAGAATGGTCTGTAATGTACCACTGTGGATAAAATACTTTGCCATTTCTTGAACATTTCTGAGTGAGTTGTCTCTAAATTCATTAATTTGATCACACTCCAGTACATAATGACGCAAGGTGTGACGCACTCCAGTACATAATGACGCAAGGAGTGACAATAGTCTATCTGGCAAAGTTTACATTTCGTTTGGTCTACATCTGGTGGTGGTGATTTAACCTGCCAAAGATACTTGTAATCCAGCCGGAGCCGGGCAGTAGTGACATCCAAGAGTCTGCTTATCTTGTTGGATGCACTATAGACATGTGGCTCCTCCTGCATGATGGAATGATGATAGATGGATTGACTTGTGTCAATCTCCCTAAGTCTTAAGTCAATAAAGTTCAATTGAAGTTCTTTTCGTATTATTGTTCTCAAACTGCTAACTGACAACCCAAGATTGTAAACTACCCCCTCTTTGAAAGCATACACTTAGCCAATTTACATTTTCTATCATCATTTTAAAAACCAATGTGAGATGGAATCCCAGAAAGGCACTCTGACCCCAAACTGTCCACAAATTTTAACCATCCCTATGCAAAACTTCGGGACACAAGCATCCCCAAACAATTTATGCTTAATGATTGAGAGCATTTAGGGAAGACAGAATTTTTTTACAAATAAACTGTCAATTTTAGTACATAAAGGCTTTTGATGCAAGGAGTTTTGGCAAACAGTTTTTTTGAAGGGTAAAAGGCCCAAAAAATTGATGCAGCCCCAAAAATTTTTTTAAGGGGAACCCAAATCACTTTTGGTGTGACAACGCAGCCCTACCAGCCCCCAGGGGAAACGGGTGAACAGAACCACCCAACGTAAAAAATTTGTGAAAGAATGTTCTGTTGGCTAAGTTTTTAAATAAAAGTTTAAAGGGCACCCTTTTTGGCTTCAAAACAAGCTTTGGTTGTAAATTTAAGAAATCCCATTGTTTCGTTTTTGCATTTTTTTCCAGCCCTCCAAGTTTCCAAGTCAGCACGAGTGCAAGTATTGGCGCCCCCATAAAAACCCCAATATCTAATAAATGTAAGATAAACTTTTTTCACTTTTTTTAAACCCTTAGCCCCATACCGGGGGTAAAAAAAACCTTCACAAACTTAAGTCCCTCTCAGTCTTTCTTTGTTTTGGGCGTTTAAAGTCTCGTTAAAAACTGGCCCAAAGAAACGGAACCTCAAACCTAGATCCCTGAAATCTGCTTACATTTTTCTAGAAGAGCCCACATGCAACTGATCGACGAACTGTGCCTCTCGGGTCGAGGAGGACCCCTTTTTGAGTATCTTGTTTTACCCCCTGAGATTATTAACCCCGGGTCCTGACCGAGGCTAGTACATATTAAAAAATTTTTTGGGTTTTTGGAGAACCAGTGGTGTGAATCATTAAAACCCATCACAAAACAAAACCATAAAATAAAGGGGCTGACTGGGCAAACCCTTAAGAAAGGGCTTTAAATTAGAATATTGAAAAGGGGGGACTAAGCACACCTCCCTGGGGGGTTCCCAAAATTTCAAAATCTTTAGTTACACTTCTTTTTCCCTGAAACAACACAGACAAACTTTCTTTTGGGAAACGGGTAACCTTTAATCCACGGGGGAACCACCCTTTCCAACATCCTTTCTGGCAATTTCACTTTTGTTTAAACATTTTTGGGTTGGCTACATAAAAGGTGACTGTCAGGTGCAGAGGGAAAAGGGGGTAAGGCAATATGCACACTTTTTTCCAGGGCCATGAAGCCATGCAACCGGGGAGACAAAAATTGCAAAATTTTCCTGTGAAATAAGACGATTAAAAATCCCCCTCTCGAAAGTTTTACACGAGCACTAGTAAGGGAAAAAGGGACAAATGATTTTGTTTGGGCCCTTTTTGGGAAATTGGGAAAAAATGGGCCCTTTTTGGTCCAGGGTTTTTAGGGAGCTCCCCTTTTAAAATAGCCCCATTTTTATATAATTCAAGAAAAGGGGTTTAAACCTGGAAATCGACAAAAGCAATCTGGTATTTTTGAAGTAATACCCTTCCCCCCCAGGCGACGTGGAGTTGCCCTTAGTGCGCTTTCAATTTCAAAATTATGAAAGGAAGGGTTTCAGTCTTTTGGCCTTGCTGGGGCATAAAGCAAACAAGTCCTTTTTTCCCTTGAAATCATTTTTTCCATTAATTTGGGGCCTGTGTGGTACGGGGAAGATTGTCATAGCTAGATGAAGAAACCCAAGAAACAAACAAAATTCATTCGCCCTATGCAAGGAAATGGGGGTGGGGCGATCTCCCCCCATTCTGCTCCCCAAAAATTTCCCCAAAATTTGTCGCCCAAACCCCGGGTTTTTTTAAGGGGGGGTTGTGAGCTTTGAGACCGTTGACAAATTTTTCCCCCATTCATTTTCCCCGCAGCTCGAAAATCCCGCCCGGGCAGCAGCAAGGGAAATTTTGGAAGAGCCCCCCGCTTCCGGGGGTTACGATGGTTTCAATAGGCTGGGCCTAGTCTGCAGCAGAGGGTTTAAAAATGTTCGAATTAGAATCTTTGAAATGGGTTATGGTTTTTATAAACTTATGATTTAGGGAAAAGCCCATTTGGATTTAAAGAAGAAAGGATTTTTCCAGTGGCGGCTCTAAGAATTTCTGAATACTGCTCAAAAAGGTTCATTTTAAAAGTTCGACAGGGGAACACTCATAGGAATTATACCATCATCACATGTGGAAAACAAAGTCTTCATGCTAAACATTTGGAAAAATTTAAAACCCTTTTTCCGTTTAAATTTATCCCACCAGGGGGATAGTTTTTTCCCAAATATCAAGGGGGGTTTTACCCCGGGGAAAATTGATCGAAAAAATTGTTACTTTGGAAGACCACAGCGGGCAGAAAAAAGCTGAAGGCCCGGCACAGATCAAGGACGCCTCCATAGAAAATTGTGGGGTTCAAGGTCCCCTAAAAATTTCCCACTTAAACATGACGTTTAAAGTGAAAACCTTTTGTTTTGCCTTACTTTTACCAAACGGGATTTCCAATGCTTTTGTGTCTTGCATTAAATCACCAATAAAAAGGGAGTGGGTTTTCAGACTGAGCACAAGTTGGGGCCCAAGAAAATTAAACTTTTTCAGCGGGAAAGCATACAATTTTAAAAATTTTTTGAGAGCAGATTTTCCCAATAAAAATCCAAACCCCATGGTTTTTGAAACCCCCTTTTTAAATTAAAGTTTTAGAAGTTGATGGGGAAAAAGTGTTTTTTTTAAATATATAAAACCCAACAAAGTTAGTAAAATTTGAGTTAAATGAAAACAAATGATGGCAATTTGGGGGGTTTTGGGTTTTTTTAAAGGACTCTGCACTCTTGAAAACACACAACATCATGGAACATTTTTTTTACTTTATGATGAAGGTCAAAAAAACTTTTTCAAAGTGACGCAATTTTCCAATTTAAAAAAGGATAGTTTTATACGGTTGGTTTCATTATAGAAGTCCAGGGATAAAATTCAATTTCTTAGCAAAAAGAAAAAAAAAATTTCTAAATACAAAAAAAGACCCCCAATCAATATCAATAACATCATATTATCCTTATCCATGATCTCCTAAGGGCACCCTTCCCACTGTGGAGACCCCTTGGGGGCCCTTTGGGTTTTCAAAAGGTCACGGCGTTCTTTGGGCTGTGAAAATTTTGGAAAATGACACTACCCCGCACTTTACCTCCCACATTTATTACACTCATCACAAACAACTGACCTAATTTGGGGAAATGCTCAAACATAACAAGGCCTTTTTATAAATTTTATGTTAAATTTATGGGCAGCAAAGGTCTGTAAACCTTTTAAAAAGTACTTTTAAAAAATAAAGGGTTTTTACTATTATTCTTTGAGTTTAATACAGTGGGCAAGTAATTTGGGATCAGCACAGTGACATTGTAAAGCAGGCTTTGGGAGTGTAAATGCCCGGTTTTACCCGACAGTAAATAACAGTGAAAAGTTAAGGGAAATGATTGTACACGCATTTCATACCGTGTAGTCCCGACAAGTACAAGGGAAACTTGAACAGAAAAAGGTTTCATTTTAGTTTTTGTGACAGAAAAGCGCAGTACAGTACCCGTGGGAGTAAGTGAAAAGTAAAAGCGCATACGGGACAGTGTAGTTTCGTGACAGTACATTGCCCGAAATTTTGACAGAAAAGTGACAAAGTACAGGGGATAGTACATTTTCAGTATTGTGACAAGTAAAGTGACAGAGTACAGGACAGAACAGTGGAGCACAGTGACAGTGCAGCAGGGGGCGTACAGTGGGGACACATGACAGTACCGTGAAACAGTGACAGTACAGTGCAGCACAGTGCAGTACAGTATTAAACCCTGTACTGCAGTAAAAATTTTATTTAAAAAAAAATTCCCCCCATAGTCCCCCGGGGGCTGAACTGAAACAGAAGATTGTATTAAAACCTGGGGAGTCAGGGTGGCCAGGAACAAGGGGATTTAGGTGTGGGCAAACCAGTACAAGGGCGGGCCGGGGACGCAGAGAAGTAATCATGGGTTTTTCGTTTTGTGTGAAATATATAAGTTACTATTTTTTAAAATAGATAAATTTGGGATATAACGAGTTTTTTTTAGTCTTTAAAACTATATTTAAATTTTTTGCCCCAATGCTTCATAATTTGTATGAAGGTATATTTCCATGGCTCCCGATTGCTGGTTTTTTTTTATTGTGATTTTTTTTGCCCCTAGACAGCAGACTGAGCATCATTTAGGGGGCCAGGGCATTTTATTTAAATTATCATATCAAAGAAGTAAAAACCAGTAACCAAACATTGGGAGCACAGTAAAGTAAAAGTGCAGGGACAGTAACAGAAAAAGGGAGGGACAGTAACAGTACAGTGCAGCACATTTAAAAGTACAGTGCAGGGACAGAAAAAGAAAAGTGCAGTACAGTAAACAGTACAGTGCGCACAGTAAAAAACAGGCAGCACAGTAACAGTAAAGTGCAGCACAGTAACATACAGTGCAGTACGTAACAGTACAGTGCAGCAAGTAACAGTACCCCGGGACACAGTAACAGTACAGTGCAGGGACAGTAACAGTACAGTTCAGCACATAACAGTACAAATGCGCACCGAAAAAGTACAGTGCAAACACTTAAAAGTAAAAGTTCCCGTACATAACAGTTCAGGTAGCACCCGTGACAGTACAGTGCAGCCCCAAATTAAAAAAGTACAGTTTCAGTAAAAAAAACAGTAAAAGTTAGCCCGGACAGTTTCAGAGCAGCACAGTAACGGGCGTGCAGCCCCAGTAACAGTACAGTGCATTTCAGTAAAATACAGTGCAGCACAGTAACCGTAAAAAGTGCAAACACATTTAAAAGTAAAAGTGGGATTAAAGTAACAGTACAGGTACACAGTGACATTTTCAGAGCAGCACAGTGACAGTACAGTGTAACACAGTAACAGACAGTGCAGCACAGTAACGTACAGTGCAGTACAGTAACAGTACAGGCAGCACAGTAACAGTACAGTTGCAGCACAGTAACAGTACAGTGCAGTACAGTAACAGTAAAAGTGCAGCACAGTAACAGTACGTGCAGTACAGTTTAAAAGTACAGTGCAGCACAGTAACAGTACAGTGAAGCACAGTAACAGAAAAGTGCAGCACAGTAACAGTACAGTGCAACAAAAGTGACAGTACAGTGTAGCACAAATAAAAAGTACAATGCAACACAGTGACAGACAGTGTAACACAGTAACAGTACAGTGCAACACAGTGACAGTACAGTGTAGCACAGTAACAGTACAGTGCAACACAGTGGGCAGTACAGTGCAGCACAGTAACAGTGCAGCACAGTAACAGTACAGTGCAGCACAGTAACAGTACAGTGCAGCACAGTAACAGTACAGTGCAGCACAGTAACAGTACAGTGCAGCACAGTAACAGTACGTGCCACAGGACAGTCAGGCACACAGTGACAGTACGAGCAGCACATGACAGTACAGGGGCAGCACATAACAGTAAGTGCAACACAGGACAGACGTGCGCACAGTAACATACATGCAACATGACGTACAGTGAACAGTGACAGTACGTGCAACGCAGTAAGGTACATGCAGCCAGAACAGTACAGTGTAGCACAGAAACAGTACAAGTACACAGAAAACATACAGTGCAACACAGAAACAGTACGTGTAGCAAGAACAGTACAGTGTAGCACAGTAAAAGTACAGTCCACACAGTGACATACAGTGAAACACGTGACCGTACAGTGCGCCAGTAACAGTGCATCAGAACAGCACAGTGAGTTAGTAACAATCCCTTCATACAGACAGTACAGGCGTGACACTAGGGTGCAGAACACTGGTAGACATACGCAGTGATACACAGTGTAATAATGGCAGTATAATGCAATATATAACACACAGTGAAATAGTGCAGTACAGTGCAAGTCAGTGAAGTACAGACAGGGCAGACAGTGCATACAGTGAGGTACAGGGCAACATGCAGTACATGAGAGTCAGGGCAGTAAGTGAAGTACAGGGGCAGTACAGTGCAACAGTAAAGTAAAGTGGCAGTACAGGCAGTACAGTGAGAGTCAGTGGCAACAGTGGGTACAGGGCTACAGTCAGTACAGTGAGAGTACAGTGCTACAGGAGAGTACGTGGCAGTACAGTGAAGACAGTGGCAGAAGTCATACAGTGAATACAGTGCAGACGTGAAGTACAGTGGCAGTACATGAGGTCAGTGGCAGTACGGCAGTAAGTAAGTACATGGCAGTACAGTAAGTACATGGCAGTACAGTGCATAAGTGAGAGTACAGGGGCAGTACAGTGAGAGTACGGGGCAGACAGGCAGTACATGAGAGACAGGGGCATACAGGCAGACAGTGGGTACAGTGCAGTACAGTGACAATATATTCATAAGAAAAGGGATAGTAAGAAACGTTTGTACAGTAAGCATGCACAATACAACGTAATATGCAGTAACACAGAAACTTACAGCTATGGACTACGCAACTTTCCCAATACAGTGACAACAAGAAATATTTGGTGCGGGGGTTTGACAGTGAAATGCACCAATTTATGAGGTTTTTAAGTATAAGATTAAAAAAACTGAGTACTTTGGTCACACAAACGTTTAATTTGTCCTTTTTAATCATCACAAAGACTTTATTAATTTGAATTTTTTTAATACCCCACCATTGTGGAAAAAAATATTTGAAGGCTGTTTTATTGCGGTGTTTTATATAATATATTATATATATTATATATATTATATTTAATAATAAAATATAATAAAAAATATATATAATGCAACACGCATGGCTTACGGAGGAAAAATTCTTTTCCACCCCCCCATGGAGATAAGAGGAAAAAAACAAAAACAAGAACTGAAAGAAAATAGATAAAAAACCCAAGGGTGTGTATATTATGCTTTACGTTATGTGTAGGGGCCCCTAAGTGAAAGAAAGTAGCAAGACGTACCTGAAATTTTGCATGTTTATGAACAGAAAAAACCCCCAAAATACTACCATCATTAAAAAAATTTACTAAAAGGGTTAACCCCCCTGGGGGGGTTTGCGTCCCAAAAATTACCTAGGAATATAATATAATAATATATAATATATATATAATATGCCGCGCGCTAGAATTCGCGAAATATTAAAAACATGACCTTACGCAAGGTACCAGTACTGTACCACCGCCCACACTGAAGCCCCTGCCTGAAACTGGCTGCCTTGGGATCAAAACGTCTGGCGTGAGAGGGCATCAAAGGGATTGGAAAAAATGTGGTAGGATGGTAAAGCACTGCATCCTTGTTCCAAGGGTTTTTAGGTTCGAGTCCCTTCGGGCCCAAGATCAGTATTTTTTGAAATTTTGCCTGTTCTGGCGTGGTTTAAAAATATATATAATAATAATATATATTTTATATAAATATATATATATATATATATATATATATATATATATGTGTGCCCCAAATGTAAAATGGTCAATTAGCAGAACCATTTAAAAATTAAATCCTTTTTTGAAATTTTGTTTTATCGTTTAAAGATATATATTTTTTATAATGTTAATGTAAAAAAATTTTAATTTGCACCAAAAAAATCTTAGAAAACTTACCTAAAATTGTTATAACAAGAGCAATTTATTTTAGCCTAACCCAACAAATATATTTTAATTTGTTTTTCAGTAATTTAAACTAAAAAAACACAATGAAATATATATTTTCGTTAGGTTCGAAAGATTTTTTGGGGAAATTTTGCATACACAAATTTTTTTCTTTCCTATATGACAAAAGAACGTTTTATTTTTGCCCAAAATCGCAAGTTCTGCCTATTCGGCACGATATATATATTTATTATTAGTAGGTTGGAGACAGCAAACCCCCCAGGGGAAATCTAGTCCTGCCCAAAGATGTGAAAAAAAAAACCTTTAACGTTTTGCATGAGGTAGGTTGCTGGGTTTTTTTTTCTGTCTCTAAACACGCTAAGATACAGGGATATCTTGCTACCCTACTTTCCTTTGGTACACTTCACAGACCGCACATGCTATATATATTACATAATCTAGGTTTTCTCCTTTTTAAAAAGTCTTTTTTTTTTATTTTTCTATTGTCCATGGGAAGTGGAAAAAGAACTTTCCTCCGTAAGCCCTCGGTCGTATGAGGCACTAAAATGCCGGGGGCAAGGGGAGAACCCCTTCCCTGTTTTTACAATTACTAAAAAAAAAAGAAGAAGAAAAACTTTATAAAATGGGTTGCTTAAATGTGCGTGGGGAGTGCGGGGTACAAGAAAAAGAATTGCTATGTTTTGAATAAAAAAAGTTGAAGTCCTGGCCTAAGCGAAACAAAGCTGAAGGGGTAGGAGAGTTTCAGGGGGGGGAAATAAATGGGATTAAAAATGGAGTTCTGAGAGAGTTTGAGCAAAAGGGAAAGGGGGGCAAATGTTAAAGATCAGTTATGGGGGAGAAAAGAGAATAGAATGTGTAAAAAATTTTTTTAAAAATTATGTGGATTAAAGTCAAGGGTTGAGCGAGAAGGGGTCAAAAAGCGTGTATGCACCTGGAGAAGAGAGGAATGCAGAGGAAGAGAGAGATTTTGGGAGATGTTAAATGAATGATAGGACCTTTGAACCAATTAGAGAGTAATTGTGGTAGGGGTTTAATGCAAAATAGGAGAAAAAATTTTTAGAGAGGGTGTGGTAGGTAATTTTTGGGGTGCCAGGTGTAAATGATAATGGGAGCCCTTTATTGAACTTTGTAAAAAAGGGTTTAGTTAAGGTAATACATTTTAAAAAAAAGAGGATAAATAAGTTACCGAAGATGTAGGGCAAAAATGCAGTAGTTTGTTGGATTATTTGGTAGATAAAAGACGTTGAGTAGCTTCAGATGTCATGTTTAAAAGGGGGGCCACAGATATATCAATCACTTTCTATTTAGCTACACTAAAGGTAAAAGGTAATGGGATACAGGAAATAGAAGACAGGGAAGAGGGGGTGAAGGTTTATAAAAATAAAAGAGGAGGCATTAGGGGAAGATATAAACAGCTATTGGAATAGTGGGGTAATGAGAGCAAGGGAATGGGGTCGAAGAGGGAGGGGGGGTTTTAAAAAAGTATGTTGAGGTTCGCAGAAATTTGTGGTTACAGGAAAGTGGGTGCAGGAGGAAGAGGGGCGATTGGTGGAATGATATGTAAAGAGATATAAGGGAAAAAATTAGCTATGAGAATTTTTACAAAAAAAATGATGCAAGGGGGGAAATATAGGAGAAAAAGAGGAAGTTAAGAGAGGGTGAAGCAAGTAAAAAGAAGCAAAGAGAGAGTGGGTGAATTTACAACAAATTTTTTTTGAAATAAGAAAAAGTTTTGGGTGAGATTAACAAGTTAAGAAACCAGAGAACAAATGGATTTGTCAGTAAAAAAGGGAAGGGGAGAGTTATTAAAGGGAGAGTTAGGGGTTTGGGGAAGATGGAAGGAATATTTGAGGAATTGTTAAATGTTATGAAAAAGGGGGAAGCTGTGATTTTCGTGTATGGCAAGGAGGAATAACATTTTGTAGGATGAGGAAAGCAGTTTGAGTGGGGGGAAGTTCGTGAGGCAGTGGCAAAAGAAAGGGGGTAAGGCACCGGGGATTGATGGGATAAAGATAGAAATGTTAAAAGCAGGGGGATATATTTTGGAGGGGTTTGGGTGCAATTTTTAATAAATGTATGGAAGAGGGTAAGGTCCCTAGGGATTGGCAAGAGCAGCATATTCCCTTTTGTTAAAGGAAAAGGGGGGAAAAAAGAGTGAAAAAAATATGGGGGGATAAGTCTGTTGAGTGTCCCGGTAAAGTGTTGGTAAGTTAAAAATTAAAAAATTAAGAGTAAGAGGGAGAATGGGATACAGATGAAAAAGGAGGCTTTGGGAAAGGTGGGGGGGTTTTGGACCAGGTGTTTACAGTGAAACATATAAGGAAAAATTTTTTAGATGGGCTAAAGGGGTCTTTGTGGGTTTATGGGTTTGGAAAAGGCAATGAAGGGGGGATAGGGGGGAATGTGGCAAAAGTTCAATGTAGGTTAGGAGGTAGGTTCTGAAAGCAGTGAAGATTTTTACGAGGTAGTGAGGCCAAGTTAAGTAGAGGAAAGAAGGAAATTTTTTCCCATAAAGTAGGGCCCTTTGACAAGGGTGTGTGGGTCACCGTGGTTGTTTTAAAATTTTTATAAAGGGGGGTTTTAAGAAAGTAAATCGAGGGGCTTTGGGAAGAGGCTGGAGTTAAAAGACAAAATCACACACAAAAGTGGGAGTTGTCACAGCTGCTCTTTGCTGATGACACTTTTCTCTTGGGGAAATTCTGAAGAAAAGTTTCAAGATTGGTGGTGAATTTTGGGAGGGTGTGCAAAAAAAAAATTAAAGGTGAATACAGGAAAGAGAAGGTTATGAGGATAACAAAAAATTAGGGAAAAGATTAATTCAGATTGGGGGGGAGAGGATGGAGGAGGTGAATTTTTTCAGATTTTGGGGGTGGAGTGTCAGCGGAGGGTCTATGAAAGATGAGGTGAAACATAGAATTTATGAGGGAAAAAAGATGAGTGGTGCACTTGGTCTGTGGGACAAAAAACTTTGTCCCTTGGGGGAAAAAGGGGAATGTATGAATATAGGTTTTTTCCAACGCTCTTAAAGGGTGTGAAAATGGGGGATGAATGTTTTCAGCGAGGGAAAGAAAAGGCGGAGGGATGGAATGTCATGTCTGAGGGCAGTGTGGTGTAATATAATGCAGAGAATTTGTAGTTTGGAATTAAAGGGGAGGGGGTTCCCCTTTTTTAAGGCGGGGGGAAGGGTTGTTTAGGTGGTTTGGGCATGTAGAGAGAATGGAGCGAAAAAGAATGACTTCAAGAGTGTATCAGTCTGTAGTGGAAGGAAGGGCGGGTAGGGGTCGGCCTAGGAAGGGTTGGAGGGAGGGGGTAAAGGGGGTTTTGTGTGCGAGGGCTTGACTTCCCCAGCAGGCATGCGTGAGCGTGTTTGATAGGAGTGAATGGAGACAAATGGTTTTTAATACTTGACGTGCTGTTGGAGTGTGAGCAAAGTAACATTTATGAAGGGATTCAGGGAAACCGGCAGGCCGGACTTGAGTCCGGGAGATGGGAAGTACAGGGGCCTGCACTCTGAAGGAGGGGGGGTTAATGTTGCAGTTTAAAAACTGTAGTGTAAAGCACCCTTCTGGCAAGACAGTGATGGAGTGAATGATGGTGGAAAGTTTTTTTTTTTCGGGCCACCCTGCCTTGGTGGGGAAACGGCCGGTGTGATAAAAAAAAATAAAAAAAATATATATATATAATATTAAATATATATATTTTTATTATCAAAACTGGCCGATTCCCACCAAGGCAGGGTGGCCCGAAAAAGAAAAACTTTCACCATCATTCACTCCCTCACGTCTTGCCAGAAGGGTGCTTTACACTACAGTTTTTTAAACTGCAACATTAACACCCCCCCTTCAGAGTGCAGGCACTGTACTTCCCATCTCCAGGGCTCAAGTCCGGCCTGCCGGTTTCCCTGAATCCCCTCATAAATGTTTCCTTGCTCACACTCCAACAGCACTCAAGTATTAAAACCATTTGTCTCCATTCACTCCTATCAAACACGCTCACGCATGCCTGCTGGAAGTCGAAGCCCCTCGCACACAAAACCTCCTTTACCCCCTCCCTCCAACCCTTCCTAGGGCCCACCCCTACCCGCCTTCCTTCCACTACAGACTGATACACTCTTTAAGTCATTCTGTTTCGCTCCATTCTCTCTAATGTCCGAACCCCTCAAAAACCCCCCCTCAGCCCTTGGACAAATTTTTGGTTATCCGCACCTCCTCCAAAATTTCCAAACTACGAATTCTCTGCATTATATCACACCAACCCTTGCCCTCAGACACGAATCTCCACTGCCTCCAGCCCCTTCTCCTCGTGAAAAATTTTCACCCACGCTTCACACCCATATAAGAGCGTTGGGGAAAACTATACTCTCATACATTCCCCCCTTTGCCCCCAAGGACAAAGTTCTTTGTCTCCACAGACCCTAAGTGCCCACTCCTCTTTTCCTCATCAAACTATGTTCACCCCATCTTTCCTAGACCCATCCCCTGACCGTCCACTCCCAAATATCTGAATACGTTCACCTCCTCCATACTCTCTCCCTCCAATCTGATATTCCCAAACTTTTATCACCCAATCTTTTTGTTATCCCATAACCTTTACTCTTCCTTTTTCACCTTTAATTTTCTTCTTTTGCACACCCTACCAAAATTCCCACCCCAATCTCTGCAACTTCTCTTCAGAAACCCCAAAGCACAGTGTCACGCAAAGAGCAGCTGGAAAAACTCCACTTTGTGTGTGATTCTTTTATTTTTTAACTGCACCCCTTTCCCAAGCCCCTCGATTTATTTCTCTTACCCCCCCATCTAAAAATATATTAAACAACCACGGTGAATAAAACCATCCTTGTCTAAGGCACTTTTACGGGGAAAAAAATTTTCCCTCTTTCCTACATCCCAAAACTTGACCTCACACCTGAAAAACTTTTCAGCTTTCGAAACCCTACCTCCTACACCAACACTTGAAACATCTACATTCCCCCCCCTATCCCCCTGTCATACGCCTTTTCCAAATCCATAAATGCCACAAAACCTCTTTAGCCTTATCTAAAACTTTTCACTTATATGTTTCACTGTAAACCCTGGCCCACCCCCCCTCCCTTTTCCAAAAGCCCCCCTTTTCATCTGCTACCTATTCTCCGTCTTACCTTTTAAATTCTTTCAATTATAACTAACCAACACTTTACCAGGTCATCAACAGACTTATCCCCTATAATTTTTGCACTCTCTTTTGCCCCCTTTCCCCTTTATAAAAAAGGAACTTGCAGCTCTCTGCAATCCCTAGGACCTTACCCCCCTTTCCCTACATTTTTAAATAATTTCACCAACCACTCAAAAATAATCCCCACCTGCTTTTAACATTTCTATCTTTATCCCATCAATCCCGGGTGCCTTCCCCCTTTCATTTTACCTACGCCTCCGAACTTCCCCACACTCACAACTGGCTCTTCCTCACTCCTAAAAAGTTTTTCCCCTTGCCCTAACACGAAATCCAGTTTCCCCTTTTTCATAAATTTAAAAATTCCCAAAAAATTTTCCCTCCATCTTCCCAATCCCTTTAAACTCCCTTTTTAAAACTCTCCTCCCTATTTTTAACTGAAAAATCCATTTTTTCTCTAGGTTTTCTTAACTTGTTAATCTCACTCCAAAACTTTTTCTTTTTTTCAACAAAAATTTGTTAAAACACTCACCCCCTCTCATTTGCTCTCTTTTTACATTCTTACCATCCAAAATTTCTCCTTTTTCTCCATATACCTTCCCTCCTTGCATCACTTCTATTTTGAAAAAAACTTCCATATGCTAACTTTTCTCCCTTACTACTCTTTTTACCATCTTCCACCAATCGCTCCTCTTCCCTCCTGCCCCCCTTTTCCCTGAAACCACAAACTTCTGCAAACCTTAAACTAATTTTTAAACCTACCCCATACCTCTTGACCCCATTGCCTTGCTCCATTACCCATCTACCCTCCAATAGCTGTTTATATTTTACCCAAACTGCCTCCTCTTTAGTTTAAAAACCCTTCACCTCCTCTTCCCCTGATGTTTCTTTTTCCCCTTTGATCCCACTACCTTTTATTCTCATGAGCTAAAACTAGAAAGTGATCTGATATTCTGGGGCCCCCTCTAAAAACATGTACATCCTGAAGTCTACTCAACAGTCTTTTATTCCAATCATAATCCAACAAACTATGCATTTCGCCCTACATCCACTTGTATACTTATTTATCCCTTTTTTTTAAAATATGTATTCCTATAACAAACCCTTCTATACAATTCAATAAAAGGGCTCCCATTATCATTTACACCTGGCACCCCAAACTTACCACCAAAACCCCCTCTAAAAGTTTCTCCACTTTTGATTCAAATCCCCTACCACAATTATCTCTCACTTGGTTTTAAAGGGTCCTAACATTCACTTAACATCTCCCAAAAACTCCTCCTCCTCTGCTTCCTCTCTTCTCCAGGGGCATAAAGTTTTTATGACCCCCTTCTCGCATCCAAACCTTTTCTTTAACCAAATTTTTGAATTTAACCCTTCATATTCTTTTTCTCCTTCCCCCTAATGATCATTTAAAATTCGCACCCCTTCCTTGCTCTAACTCCTAGATACTCCCAAATTTTAAACCCATTTTTTTTCCCCCCCTGAAAACCCCCTACCCCCTTTAGCTTGTTTCGCTTAGGGCCAGACATCCAACTTTTTTCTTCATAACATCAGCAATCATTGTTTTTTGTATCCGCACTACATCCACCCCAAATTTTTTTGCAACCCCGTTTTTATAAAATTTTTTTTTCTTCTTTTTTAGTAATTGTTTTACGGGAAGGGGGGACAGCCCATTGCTCCCGGCTTTTATTTGCCTCATACGACACCATGGGTTACGAAGGGAAAAATTTTTTTCCACTTCCCATGGCAATAAAAAAAAAAAAGAAAAAGAGCATTTAGAAAAAGGAGAAAAACCAGATGTTGTAATATATATATGCATGTGCTGTCGTGAAGTGGACCCAAAAGTGTAAGTAGGAGTAGCAAGATATCCCGTTATCTTAGGTTTTTTATGAACAGAAAAAAAAACCAGCAATCCTACCATCATGCAAAACAGTTACAGGTTTTTGTTTCACAGCATCTGGCAGGACGGTGGGTACTTCCCTGGGTGGTTGCTGCTCCCAACCTACACCTTATATAAAAAATATAAATATATATATTAAATAAAATATATATATATTATATATATATATCATTTTTTTTTTTTTTTTTTTTTTTTTTTTATCACAGGCCCCGTTTCCCACCAAGGCGGGGTGGCCCGAAAAATAAAAACTTTCCCCATCTTTCCTCCATCACTGCTTGCCAGAAGGTGTTTAACAAATTTTTTTAAAACTGCAACATTAACACCCCTCCTTCAGAGTGCAGGCACTGTACTTTCCGATCTCCGGGACTCAAGCCCGGGCCTCCCGGGTTTCCTGAATCCCTTCATAAATGTTACTTTGCTCACACTCCAACAGCACGTCAAGTATTAAAAACCATTTGTCTCCATTCACTCCTATCAAACACGCTCACGCATGCCTGCTGGAAGTCCAAGCCCCTCGAACACAAAACCTCCTTTACCCCCTCCCTCCAACCTTTCCTAGGCCGACCCTACCCCGCCTTCCTTCCACTACAGACTGATCCCACTCTTGAAGTTATTCTGTTTCGCTCCATTCTCTCCACATTTCCGAACCACCTCAACAACCCTTCCTCAGCCCTCTGGACAACAGTTTTGGTAATCCTGCATCTCCTCCTAATTCCAAACACGAATTCTCTGCATTATATTCACACCACACATTGCCCTCAGACAAGACATCTCCACTGCCTCCAGCCTTGTCCTCGCTGAAAACATTCATCACCCATGTTTCACACCCATATAAGAGCGTTGGTAAAACTATACTCTCATACATTCCCCCTTTGCCTCCAAGGACAAATTTCTATGTCTCTACAGATCCTAAGTGCACCACTCACCCTTTTCCCCTCATCAATTCTGTGATTCACCTCATTTTTTCATAGACCCACCGCTGACACGTCCACTCCCAAATATCTGAATACATTCACCTCCCCATACTCTCTTCCTCCAATCTGATATCCAATCTTTCATCACCTAATCTTTTTGTTATCCTCATAACCTTACTCTTTCCTGTATTCACTTTCAATTTCTTCTTTTGCACCCCCCTACCAAATTCATCCACCAATCTATGCAAATTTTCTTTAGAATATCCCAAGAGCACAGTGTCATCAGCAAAGAGCAACTGTGACAAACTCCCACTTTTTGGTGATTCTTCATCTTTTAACTCCACGCCTCTTGCCAAGACCCTCGCATTTACTTCTTACAACCCCATCTATAAATATATTAAATAGCCACGGTGACATCACACATCCTTGTCTAAGGCCTACTTTTTCTGGGAAATAATTTTCCCCTCATTCCTACATACTCTAACTTGAGCCTCACTATCCTCGTAAAAACCTTCACTGCTTTCAGTAACCTACCTCCTTTCCCATACACCTGCAACATCTGCCACCCTGTCATACGCCTTTTCCAAATCCATAAATGCCCAAAGACCTCTTAGCCTTATCTAAATACTGTTCACTTATTGTTTCACTGTAAACACCTGGTTCCACACACCCCCCCACCTTTCCTAAAGCCTCCTTGTTCATCTGCTATCCTATTCTCCGTCTTACTCTTAATTCTTTCAATAATAAATCTACCATACACTTTGCCAGGTATACTCAAAAAGACTTATCCCCCTAAAAATTTTTGCACTCTTTATCCCCTTTGCCTTTATACAAAGGAACTATGCATGCTCTCTGCCAATCCCCAGGTACCTACCCTCTTCCATACATTAAATAATTGCACCAACCACTCCAAAACTATATCCCCACCTGCTTTTAACATTTCTATCTTTATCCCATCAATCCCGGCTGCCTTACACCCCTTTCATTTTACCTACTGCCTCACGAACTTCCCCCACACTCACAACTGGCTCTTCCTCACTCCTACAAGATGTTATTCCTCCTTGCCCTATACACGAAATCTCAGCTTCCCTATCTTCATCAACATTTAACAATTCCTCAAAATATTCCCTCCATCTTCCCAATACCTCTAACTCTCCATTTAATAACTCTCCTCTCCTATTTTTAACTGACAAATCCATTTGTTCTCTAGGCTTTCTTAACTTGTTAATCTCACTCCGAAACTTTTTCTTATTTTCAACAAAATTTGTTGATAACATCTCACCCACTCTCTTATTTGCTCTTTTTACATTGCTTCACCACTCTTAACCTCTCTCTTTTTCTCCATATAACTCTTCCCTCCTTGCATCACTTCTACTTTGTAAAAACTTCTCATATGCTAACTTTTTCTCCCTTACTAACTCTCTTTACATCATCATTCCACCAATCGCTCCTCTTCCCTCCCGCACCCACTTTCCTGTAACCACAAACTTCTGCTGAACACTCCAACACTACATTTTTAAACCTACCCCATACCTCTTCGACCCCATTGCCTATGCTCTCATTAGCCCATCTATCCTGCAATAGCTGTTTATATCTTACCCTAACTGCCTCCTCTTTTAGTTTATAAACCTTCACCTCTCTCTTCCCTGATGCTTCTATTCTCCTTGTATCCCATCTACCTTTTACTCTCAGTGTAGCTACAACTAGAAAGTGATCTGATTGTCAGTGGAACGCCTTCCAACTGAACAGAAGAAACTAATGGAAAAATAAATAAATAAAGAAATGATTTAGGAAAAACAAGAAAAATGATTTTTGAGAATTTTACTTAAAATTTAAATATATAAAATAAAATGGCCTTCAGTTCATGAAGTTGGGTAGGAGTAGGTATGGCCCTGGATAGTTCCTCTGATGTTATTTATGTAGGTTATCCTGGGCAGATGGTAATCCGATGTTCTGGAATCTCCTACCACTTGGATGGAGCACAAGTAGAATAGGTAAGGGCCGGTAGTTGTAGAATAATGTTAATAAGTATTATTAACACGTCTTGCCCCTTTATCTGGCGTCTATCCTGGAAGACCACGCCAGGAAAAGAGCTGACAAAAAAAGAGAAAATAAAACTGGTTACCCATAAATCATGATAATATAACATTTAAGAAAGAAAAAGAATGATAAATGCCAAAATCATTACTGGTAACCAGCAAACACTAGAAAAGAACAAACAGTAATACTCCTGGTAGATCCCCCACCTGATTGGGAGAAGAGTGGAGGTGAAGTGACTCTCCAAACTTCAATCCACACCAGTAAGGTAAATATTACCAGGAGTAGAAACTTTAACACAATCGGACACCAGGACTAGTTTTGCCCCAGCCCGCCAGAGAGGGGGGGGTGTGTGTGCGCGCGCAACTAACTCGCTAATGGTTCCTGGTTGCCCGAACAACCTTAACCCCACTACACCTACTTTTCCCTCACAATACCCCCTTCCAAAACTTATGGACGGAGTCAATAAGTCAACGAACAGAGGGAAAATGCACTAAATACAACCTCGGCTCAGCTAATCTGAAAAGTGGTTTTCAGAGCCAGAAATATAAACGACTTTAAACTTATAGGGCTGAATAGCCAGAGCCCATCTCAAGAGTCTACTATTTGACCCTTTAAAGTTTTTCCAAGTACATCAGTGGCTTGTGATCTGTTCAAGCACAAAGGGTTTACCGTATAGGTAGTATTTAAATCTACTATACCCCATACTAAGCATAACATTCTTTCTCCCAGTGGAATATCTTTCTTCTACTGGGCAGAAGCTTCTTACTGGCGAAAGATACTGGAAAGGTGTCTCCTCATAATATTGAAGTAGTACAGCCCCGAGTCCAGAATGGGAGGCATCTGTTCGGAGACAAAATATTTTATAATATCTGGTAATTTAGACATGGGGGTTTGAAAATATACTCTTAATTTCTTCGAAGCTTTGGTTGGCTTCCTCAGAACAACTAAGAGGTTCCTTGACACCCTTTTTCAAATAGTCTGTAAGAACTGAAGTTAAGCTACTTAGATTGGTACGAAATTTCTATAGAAGTTTACAGATCCAAGGAAACTTCTTAATAACTTTTGGTAGCAGGAACGTAATTTCTAAAACAGCTTTGGTCTTATTAGGAAGTGGTGAAAAGTTGTTTTCAGAGATAATGAACCAAGGTATTGTACCTTATGATAGCCAAGAAAGCACTTTGTGGTTTAACTGTAAGGCCATGAGTTCTTAGCCTTTTCAAAACAAGCGATAGTGTATTTAGATGGTCTTCCCAGACATTTGTCATGATATAAATATTATCAAAATACACTGATACATTCTTCAGATCAGAAAGAACTATTCTCATAAGCCTAATATACGTGGCACACGCGGTAACCAAGCCGAAAGGCATTGTGCGATATTGCATTAGACCTCTATGAGTAGGGAAAGCAGTGTATGGTTTAGAGTCTGGGTGTAATGGCACTTGATGGTATGCTTGTGAGATGTCTAATTCCGAGAAGAATTTGCAGTCATGGAATTTATACAAGTCATGATCAATTACTGGCATGGGTTCTGCATCCCATTTAGTTATAGTATTCAAATAACGAAAATCTTGTGCCAGTCGGTAAGAATTATCGGGTTTCTTAACCATAACAACTGGTGAACAGAAAGCTGATTTTGAAGGTTCTATGATGTTTAAGTTAAATAGTTTGTCAACCTCATTATCAAAAGTTTTCCGTAAGTGAACGGGAACAGGGTAGATTTTCCGCTTTACTGGTTCATGATCCGACAATTCAATCTTGTGTACAATAGTGGTGGTAAGTCCTGGTACCTCTGTGAATACGTCAGAAAATGAATTTACTAAGGCACTTACTTGAGACTGTTTATTTGACAAGTCGTTGTTAATGTTGACATTTGACTTCTTTGGTGAGGGATCATGCGTTAAGATGTCCAGTAGCTCCTTCGATTCTGTAAAAGACTCGTCATCTATAATACAAACTCTACATTCGTACGAATCACCACTTGTATCCAACCGAAAGAAGAAGTATCTTCGTCAAAGGAATTTACGCAAAGATTAACTTCTCTTCGATGGTACCGTTTCAAAATATTGACGTGATACATTCTTTCTCTACCCTTGACATCCAAGATATAATCTACCTTATTGCAGACCTTCACTACTTTATACGGTCCGCGCCATGTAATTAGCAATTTGTTGGATTTGTCAGGTAGGAGAACTAAAACTTCATCACCAACATTAAACGTACGCTTGGAGCTTTTATGGTCAAAATAGGTCTTGTATGTTTCCATAGACATCTCTAGGTTTTTACTGACCAAATCGGCGGTTTCTTCCAACCTTTACCTTAGATCTAAAAGAAACTGATAGCTGTTCTGAACCTCAGGTTTGATATCTTTGGACCAAAGTTCATTCAAAATAGATAGTGGACCACGAGCTTGTCTCCCATAAAGCAATTCAAAAGGGAATAACCAAGGGAATCACTTGGATCTCGCGCATTGCGAAAAGAGCACAAGGTAAAAATCTATGCCAATCCGTTGGTTTAAGAATACATAGTTTTTTTAGTATTGACTTTAGGATGGCATGTCGCTCCACTCTTCCGTTACACATCGGATGGTAAGGTGTAGTGAAAAGAGGTTTAACACCCACAAGTTGATAAACGTGTTCCATTAATTCTGAAGTGAATTGAGCCCCTTTATCCGACAGAATTTCACGAGGTATACCTACACGTGAAAAAATAGAAAATAAGGCTTCTGCAACTTCTATGGACGTAATGGATTTTAAGGGTACCGCCTCTGGAAGCTGGACGCGTAGTCAATCATAGTTAAAATATATTTATGACCTCCTGATGAGCGAGGTGTGATAGGACCAACTATATCTACTGCAACCCTTGCAAAAGGGACTGAGAAAATTGGCATCTTTACCATAGGAACTCTCCTAGTTCTACCCTTCTGCGTGGAAAGTTGACATACGTGACATGATCTGCAGTACTTATAGATGTCAGAGGACATGCTAGGCCAGAAATATAGGTCCTTGATTTTATTATAGGTCTTCCTATGTGAAAAATGGCCAGAGACTGGCAAGTCATGAGAAATCTTTAAAATAGTTTCACGGCAATCCTGCGGAATGACTAACAGGCTTCGACCAACGTCATTGGGCTTGTCCGCAGACACTATAGTCTTGTACAAAAGATCGTGTTTGAACTCAAACTTGTAAGAAAATTTCTTTCTCTGGGTCACCTTGCCATTTAAAGCTAACTTCCGAGATTCCTCTAAGGAAGGACAAGTCTTTTGAAGACCCTCCAAATCTATATGAGACAGCTCGATTGGCTTTCCTTTGGAAAGAACTAATGGGTGGATAGGTTTTACCTTAGACTGAGCTCTGGTAACGACGTTAATCGAGTCTAGTTGTTGTACAGATTGTGCCACACGTAGTTTTCCACTGGTGTCTGCGTTGTCCAGGTCAAGTGACTGACTTACTAAAGGTGTTACCGGAGTTTTGTATCCATCAGCTCTCTGATTTAGGTTACCCAACTGAATCTCATCTGGAACTATCTGTGAAGAAACAGATATTAGGTTCCAACCCTTCCTTGGAAACTCCAAATTCCAAACAGTCCTTCTCAGATGGGAAAGTAGCCCCTTGTATGTTCCCAACCAAAACAGAACATGAGGTTATCGGGGCAACTACGGCATCTACCCATCCTGAGAACCATTTGCACCTAACAAAACATCTGACTGTTGGAAAAGAATCGCTTCTTCCTAAATAGTCAGTTAACTTAGTGGACTTATAACGTGAAGAATCTGGGTTAGGGAAGAGCTTACTCGAGATAACAATACAGGAACATCCAGTGTCTCTAAGAATGGTTGACACATTCATACCATTGACTGTACCTTCACTAAAAGGTGCGTTTATGTTTGATTCAGTGAAACATTTACCGACATTTTCACCTTTTTTTCTAGGACAGTCGGCCGTCTATGACCCCACTCATTACAGTTGAAACACTTTACTGTGAAGGCCGTGGAATTCTTAGGTACGGAGGGTTTGGATCCCTCAGATTGCTTAGGCACAACAGTCTTATATCTGCTACGCTCTTTATGGGAGTTATTATGAGCACACTCACATATATCAGCAGCTTGTGCCATTTCTGCAGCCGTATGAACGTTTCGTTCTTTAATGAATATTCGTAAGTCAGAGTTTACAGAAGAAAGGAATTGATCTCTTACCATCAGGTCTCGTAAAGATTCGAAATCGTGGTCAACCTCAGCACTATCAATCCACGAATCAAATAATCTGAAAAGTGTTGTTAAGAATTGCATGTAATTTTGATGAGGAGTTATTTTAATGTGTCTAAACTCCGACCTGTAATGATGAGTAGTTTTTTTGAAAGCCTGGAGTATAGCTTTCTTCAGCAGGCTATAACTAGAAATAACATCAGAGGGTAGAGTGGAATAGACGTTTAATGCTGAACCTGACAGTAGTAAGCCAAGCCGAGTAGCCCAAGAATCTACTGGCCAGTCAGAGAGTAGCAGTACTCTCGAATCTAGTAATATATGCCGCTATGTCATCTTGTTCTGAGAAAGGTGGTATTTGAGGCATCCTAATATTAGGTTCTTGGGAAGGGTATTCCAGTACCCCTTCACCTATTTTCTGCTTGGATAGTTCTACCTTCTTGGCTTCTAATTCCAACCTTGATTGTTCTAACTCAATTTCCTTCATTTTGAAGGCTACCTCTCTTGCCTGAACTCTGTCTTCTCTAGCTATCCTTTCCTGTTCGATTTTATCCTCCCGAGCTAGTCTTTCCTGTTCCTTTTTCTCTTCTCTAGCTAGTCTTTCCTGTTCCTTTTTCTCTTCCCGAGCTAGTCTTTTCTCCTCTCGAGCTAGTCTTTCCTGTTCCTCTTTCTTTTCTCGAGCTAGTCTTTCCTGTTCCTTTTTCTCTTCAATAGCCATTTTAGCAGTAATGTAATTATCAAGGCTTTGTCCAGTAAATCCCATTTCCTTTCCAGCTTTCAACCAGAAATCTAAAGAATCCATCTTGTAAAAAATATTACGCACCCAACTTCAACTGACTTAATTAAAATTAACAGTAACGTCTGTTACAAAAGAGGGACACAGTCCGCACACTTTAAACTTCCCAAAGTAGAAAATGAAATAAATATTTCTCCCTGGAAGAATACACTTGTGGGCTCAATAGCCTTCACTAAGCAAAATACACACGGTTCACACAGGAGGGGTTATTATCAAAGTTCCCCAGGTCCAACAAATAGGTAAACTTCTAAACCGAACCTTAGAACCAAACAACGGTAAGTCAACCAGACTACCAGTAATGACTTGACACCTCAACTAACTCACTCTTTTCTATCTTAAATGTTATACTCACAACCAGTTGAACCATCAGGACGATGTTGCTTCAAGAGTCGGATCCTGGCAAGGTCGCCATTGTCAGTGGAACGCCTTCCAACTGAACAGAAGAAACTAATGGAAAAATAAATAAAGAAATGATTTAGGAAAAACAAGAAAAATGATTTGAGAATTTTACTTAAAATTTAAATATATAAAAAAAAATGGCCTTCAGTTCATGAAGTTGGGTAGGAGTAGGTATGGCCCTGGATAGTTCCTCTGATGTTATTTATGTAGGTTATCCTGGGCAGATGGTAATCCGATGTTCTGGAATCTCCTACCACTTGGATGGAGCACAAGTAGAATAGGTAAGGGCCGGTAGTTGTAGAATAATGTTAATAAGTATTATTAACACGTCTTGCCCCTTTATCTGGCGTCTATCCTGGAAGACCACGCCAGGAACAGAGCTGACAAATAAGAGAAAATAAAACTGGTTACCCATAGTCATGATAATATAACATTTAAGAAAGAAAAAGAATGATAAATGCCAAAATCATTACTGGTAACCAGCAAACACTAGAAAAGAACAAACAGTAATACTCCTGGTAGATCACCCCACCTGATTAGGAGAAGAGTGGAGGTGAAGTGACTCTCCAAACTTCAATCCACACCAGGTAAGGTAAATATTACCAGGAGTAGAAACTTTAACAAATCGGACACCAGGAACTAGTTTTGCCCCAGCCCGCCAGAGAGGGGGGGGTGTGTGCGCGCGCAACGTAACTCGCTAATGGTTCCTGGTTGCCCGAACAACCTTAACCCCACTTACACCTACTTTTCCCTCACACTGATATATCTGTGGCCCCTCTACAAACATGTACATCCTGAAGTCTACTCAACAGTCTTTTATCTACCAATACATAATCCAACAAACTACTGTCATTTCTCCCTACGTCATATCTTGTATACTTATTTATCCTCTTTTTCTTAAAATATGTATTACCTATAACTAAACCCCTTTCTATACAAAGTTCAATCAAAGGGCTCCCATTATCATTTACACCTGGCACCCAAACTTTCCTACCACACCCTCTCTAAAAGTTTCTCCTACTTTAGCATTCAGATCCCCTACCACAATTACTCTCTCACTTGGTTCAAAGGCTCCTATACATTCACTTAACATCTCCCAAAATCTCTCTCCTCTACATTCCTCTCTTCTCCAGGTGCACACACGCTTATTATGACCCACTTTTCACATCCAACCTTTACTTTAATCCATATAATTCTTGAATTTAACACATTCATATTCTCTTTTCTCCTTCCATAACTGATCCTTCAACATTACTCCTACCCCTTCCTTTGCTCTAACTCTCTCAGATACTCCAGATTTAATCCCATTTATTTCTCCCACCGAAACTCCCCTACCCCCTTCAGCTTTGTTTCGTTTAGGCCAGGACATCCAACTTCTTTTCATTCATAACATCAGCAATCATCTGTTTCTTGTCATCCGCACTACATCCACGCACATTTAAGCATCCCAGTTTTATAAAGTTTTTCTTCTTCTCTTTTTAAGTAAGTGTCTACAGGAGAAGGGGTTACTAGCCCATTGCTCCCGGCATTTTAGTCGCCTCATACGACACGCATGGCTTACGGAGGAAAGATTCTTTTCCACTTCCCCATGGACAATAGAAGAAATAAAGAAGAACAAGAGCTATTTAGAAAAAGAAGAAAAACCTAGATGTAAGTATATATATATGCATGTGCGTGTCTGTGAAGTGTGACCAAAGTGTAAGTAGGAGTAGCAAGATATCCCTGTTATCTAGCGTGTTTATGAGACAGAAAAGAAACCAGCAATCCTACCATCATGCAAAAACAGTTACAGGTTTCTGTTTCACAGTCATCTGGCAGGACGGTAGTACTTCCCTGGGTGGTTGCTGTCTACCAACCTACTACCTATGATATATAATATATATATATATATATATATATATATATATATATATATATATATATAATATATATATATATTTATAAAGAATGGTACCACACTATCTTACATTTTATAACTCAGAATTAATGGTATGTATTAGCAGTATCTCCCCTCACACCTCCCCCAAACACACGAACACACACATACACACACACACACACACCACATACACACACACACACACACACACACACACACACACACACACACACACACACACACACACCTGTATTAGGCAAAATACATACACACACACACACCTGTATTCGGCAAATACACACACACACACACACACACCCTATGCAGTCAGTCTACCCTCATCCTGCTCTTCCCCTCTCCCCACCTCCCCTTCCCGTCTTAAACCCATCACACCACACGCACCTCGGTTTCTAGGGGTCACCTATCCTCATCCTTCTCCCCACTCCCCCTCCCCCCCCTCCCCTTAATCCCATCCCTCTCTCCCACACAAGCACACACACACTTGACACATACACATACTTCCCCTTCTCCTAACCACCTCACTCCCTCCCCCTAGCTACCTACCCCTCCCCCAATCCATCTATCCCCCTTCCCCAACCCCCTCTCTCCCTCCAATACCAGCCTCCCCCTCCCCTATAACCATCCATCCCCCTCCCCTAACCA
>NC_069459.1:20826529-20858371 GCF_026875155.1 Cherax quadricarinatus | reverse complement strand
AAAAAACAGTCTGGCAACGACCTAGTGGAGGCAGGAACCAACATATTTTTAAGACGGGTTTGAAAAAAGCTCATGGACAGGGAGAGGACCTAGAAGCGACTAGTGAAGAGGCGGGGCCAGGAGCTATGAATCGACCCCTGCAACCACAATTAGGTGAGTACACATCCACGAGCACGCGCGCACACACATGCTAGCACGCGCACACTTACACGAGAACACAAACACACAAGCGCGCGCACACACGTGGTTAATGCTTTATTTACAGTGAGCAAAGTCAGGGTACTTTTTCAGAATGGTTTGTAATATACCACTGTGGATAAAATTGCCATTTCTTGAACATATGTAAGTGAGTTTGTCTCTGAATTCATTAATTTTATGACGACGCAAGTGTGACAATAGTCCATCTGGCAAAGTTTACATTTCGTTTGGTCTACATCTGGTTGGTGGTGATTTACCTCCCAAAGATACTGTAACCCAGCCGGATCCAGGCGGTAGTGATATCCAAGAGTCAGCTTATTTATTGGATGCACAATAGACATGTGGCTCTTCCTGCATGATAGAATGATGATAGATGACTGACTGGTGTCAATCTCCCTGAGTCTTAAGTCAATAAAGTTCAGCTGAAGTTCTTTTCGTATTAGTGTTCTCAAACTGCTAACTGACAACCAAGATTGTAATCTACTCCCTCTTTAAAGCGCGGTGGTAGTAGTATATACTAAACAGGCTTTCTTTCCAAAACTCCTTTCTGAGAAATCTCCTGGTCTTTGCCTTTCCTACAATTCCCGTTTCCTGAACCTTAGCAGCAAATTAACACCCTTCGTAACAATTTAGTCCATACAGTAACAGCCTGGTTGATCAGACCCTGATCCACCGTGAGGCCTGGTCACAGGCCGGGTCGCGGGGGCGTTGACCCCGAAACCCTCTCTAGGTATACTTCTAGTACTGATGCTTCCGGCATCTACTATTTATGTTCTTGTCGTCTAATACTATGGTGAAACTGCCCGCTCTCTTTCTTAAAGCTCTAATTATGCAGCACATAAGAATTGTTTGCCTAGCTGACACTAATAGTGCACTTCTGTCATGTTTGAGATCACAGTCATCATAATATACCGGTCCTCTACCAAAACTGTCTACTATTCTAGCCTTCACAGATGCTGTCTTGTTAAGGCAATCCCTAACATGAATCCTAGTCCTGGCTTTCTCTCATGTTGATGCCTGCCTTTCTCATTACGTTGTCAAATGCTCTCAACTTCAGAACACTCGTAACTTGACCTTTCCTGTAATTTCATTGTCATTCTTGTCTTCTGCCTTGGTGGGTTCTGTCCCATGGGGTTTTTGTCTCGCAGGGGTTTTCTGCCTCTGCCCATGAGACACTAGCTCTCCTGCATGTGCTTCTCTGTTCTCACTATCATTACTACCATTTCATGACGAACTCACGAAATCGTAATGACACGATTGCAAACAAACCATACCTCGGGCGGGGATAGAATCCGCTCGCAGGTCGTTGTTTTATGACTGAATGGCGGGTTCTATCCCCGCCCGTGGTATGGTTTTCTTTTTCATGACTAATACACTACATGCCATAATTTTTCCCTACCTGGAGGTTATTCCGGGGATCAACGCCCCCGCGGCCCGGTCCATGACAGGCCTCCCGATGGATCAGGGTCTGATAAAAAGGCGTTACGCTGGCCCCACGCAGCCCAAACACGACCCACACCCCGGCTGACCCGGCATGACTTTAGGTATCGTCCAGCTCTCTCTTAAAGGCACCCGGGGGTTTTTTGGGCAATTCCCCTAATGTTTTATGGGAGGCTGTTGAACAGTCTTGGGCCCCGACACTTTGGGTTTCCCTTAGTGTAAATTTGGCACCCCTACTTTTAATTGGGGGCTTTTTGCTTCGCCTGCCCAGTCTTTTACTTTCGTAGGGAGGATTTGGTGTGCAGATTTGGGACCACCTTCCAGGATTTTCCAAGTGTAGATTATGATATACTCTCCCCCTGCTTTTCCAACGAACAATCAAGTGCTTCCAAGCTTTCCCCAGTAGTTAAGGTGCTTGACAGAACTTATACACTGCTCCCTTTTTTTCTGTCTCTACCTGTTGCACTATTACCATTTTATTACTTCTTTTACTATTTCCACCACCACTTTTATTATTTATATTATGCACCGCCACCATTTTACCCTTCTATACTACACTACTTTCAAAACTCACTACCTTTACTTCATACCATTACCTTCCCCATTTTCCCCGGCCTCCTTGTATTTTTTTTGGGTTTCCCCCCTAAGGGGGGTTCCCTTGACGTAATGGGGGTTTTGATCTGGGAATTGGATCTGTGCCCCGGGTTCCCTGAATTGAGCTTGAATACCTTCCACCCCCCTTACTGCGCTGTATATTACGGTTTTAGCGCTCCCCCATTAATAATAATACTCTCCCCTTCTCGCTTGGAAATTTTTCAATGATCCAAGTCATACCGAAACGTCATTACTTTGCCCCTCTCCCAAGTGGAGTTGGTGTATTTTCCCGCCACGGGATTGGACTTTTTTTCTTTTTTAGGATAATACGAAAGTGGAAACGAAGTAAGAGTTGCAGTCTCAACACCCTACGGTCCCCTGTTTATTCCCTTTCCAATTTAAAAAGGGAAAATTTTAATTTTAGATCTATTTCCAAACTATGTTTCGTGCTGCCCCCTAAAAACGCCTTTGCCATGTGGGACGTGACTCACGAATTGTAAAACACGATTGCAACAAATCACGGGAAAGGGTGGGGTTTAAAACCCTTGGGAAAATGAGCTCTAAACTACAGGGCCAGTGCGTAAATTTTTATAGCAATTTTTAGGGGAACCCCCCCCGGATTTTTAAAGGCTTGGGTTGAAGCGGGTTAAGACGACCAGGTAATCTTTTAAATCCGCACCGTTACACCACCAAGAAGGGGGTTTCCAGAAAAAAAAACTTTAATTAAAGGAAATTTTAAAAAATAAAAAACCCCCGCTCCCGGGTGATTTGAAATCCTTTTCAAGTCCCAAGAAAAGGGGGTTAGAAAAAAAAAAAAAAAAAAAAAAAAAAAAAATCTTTATTAATCCAAATACAAAAAAACAGGGTGGAAAATAAATTTGATTGTAATTCCTAACGCGAGATGTTATTCCTTTTTTGATAAATTTTAAAGTTCCTGATACGGAGGTAGAGATTAAAACCCCTGAAATCTGTTAAAAAGCCTTTTGCGCAATTAAAACGTTGTAAAAGCTTTTCTAATTAAGAATTTAGCATTAAATATTATCGGGAAAAAAAGGGTAAAAAAGTGAAAAAAAAACTAAACCAAATGCTTCATTTGTTTTTTTAAATTATTCGTTGAAAATAACCTTGATATAGGACTCTAGAAATGTTTACTGGGGGCCAAAAGTATGGCGGAGGCACAGTAAACCGGGGGTCTAGGAAATGAATTCCCTGGCCTTAAAAAACGGGCATAACATGGCTTTGCGCAGGGAAGGGTCTTAAATTTAAAAATGATTCTGTGAATCGCATGGCACTGTGACAAAAGGTTATATGTGACAAATAGAAACGTGACGTCTTGACAAGTGACAAGGTATGGCAAAGCGACACATCGTCACAAAAACATGGCAATGTTATATAGTCGGCAAGGATGGGAATGTGAATGGACATACTTTTTAAAAAGGGGTTCGTGAGGGTTTGTGGTACGGGCAATCATGGCCGTGACACAGACGTCATAGCACACGGATATGGGCTGATGTCACGGGGCTTTTCCACAATTTGCGAATGGCATGGCCCCGGGGTTTGTGATACGGACATGGGTGTAGCTCTGTGGTAACTGGCTGTAGCTTTGTGGTACGACATGGCGTACTTTTTGGACAGACATGGCTGTAGCTTTGTGGGAACATGGCTTTAGCTTTTTTGGTACATAGCTGTAGCTTTGTGGGACAGACAAGGGGTGTAATTTTAATCAAGGGGGGGAAACACTAAATCCCGGGGGATTATACGCGCCTGGGGGGGGGGGGTGTGGGAAGGGGATTCAGGCTTAATTTTGGGGGCTGGGCAGATCTAATTCCTAAATCAAGAGCCCCCACCAAAATCAAGGAACCTCCTTGAGGGCATGGCTGTCTTTGTGGACAGACTGGTTTTAGTTTGGGTACAGACTACTTAGCTTTGTACAGACTGGCTGTACTTTTGGGTACAGGCGGCTGTAGCTTTGTGGTACAGACAGGGCTGTACCTTTGTGGTACAGACATGGCTTTAGCTTTGGGGGAAGAATGGCTGTATTTTGGATGCAGACGGCTGTATTTTGTGGCCGACAGGCTGTAGCCTTGTGGTAGACGGGGCTTTAGCTTTGGGGCCAGACAGGGCTGTAGTTTTGTGGCCAGACGGGCTGTACTTTGGGGAAAAAACAGGCTGTAGCTTTGGGGTAAAGAAGGGGTTTGCTTTGTGAAAAGAAGGGGGGGTAAGGGGGTTCTTTAAGGACAGACAGGGCGAGTTTTGTGGTAACTGCTGAGTTTTGTGGGTGAATGGTTTTATTTTGTGGTACAGAAAAGCTGTGCTTTGGGGTAACAGGCTGTAGCTTGGTTTTACGGACATGACCGTGGCTTTGTGACAGCCATAACCAATCACCTAGATTTTTTTGTTTAAGAAGCGCCACAGTTCAGCGACGTGGACACAACCAAAAAAATAAGCTTTTAGTATCCAAATTTGAGAGTTTAAACACAAACCGTTTTCTGCCAAGGAAACACGCACCATTTCATAAAAAAAAAAATTTCAGTCAATTTTACTGTAAAATTTAAAAAGCTTACTAAAATTTTACCCTAAATGTTTCATATAAACTTTAGTTAAGGTTTAACACGTAAATACAATGCTTGCAGCACCCCGCCAGCTTCATCACTGATGCCCTAAGAAAACCGGAACCCCTTTCAAGGGTTTAATTACTCGACACATCATCTACAACTTACGCTCACTTTAAAGACGTCGTAAAGACATTTTGGATTTTGCATAATCTCACCAATTAAAGAGCATGACTTCCCCAAAAATTGGGCCCCACGGGGCACAATGTTGGTTCCTGTCGCGGTCTCTTGTCGGTGGGGCCCCAAACTCACACCACGACAATGCCCGACCAGGAAATACCACTTGGGTTCATGAGGAAAACTATCGGGCTCCCCAATTTTTCCGTCCGTCGTTTTCAAAGATAGCTCCCGCCATTGTGGTGGGGTTTAGACTTCAGTTTTCCCCGGAACGAGTAAGGAGGTGAGGAAACAAAAAACTAAAACCCCCGACCTCCGCCACCCCGCCAGCGTAAACTGACATGCTTTGCACGGGAAAATAGTTGTACGACAGCTACTTTTGTGTCATCAGGTTGCATCACGGTTTTTTAATATCATATCAAGAAATATTTCCTCTCTACAAGTTATTTATTTTGTAATCCACAGCTCAAAGAATTTATACATTTTTTTTTCTCGTGAATCTTTTATTAATATTATCGGCGCCTGACGAACCACTTTCTTAAACTATTTCCTGATGTTGTAGTTTTTAGCTGAGTATATACTGAGGTGTCAGCTTCATGTAATAATTCCCCAGACGTGTAATATCCAGAATAAATATATATATATAATATATATATATATATAATATAATATATATATATATATATATATATAAATATAATATTTTTTTTATTATATTTTATTTTAAAACAACAATAGACAATAGACAAAAGAAAAACCTAAAGATGACAATATAATGAACAAATAACTGACAAAAAAACGTATTACTTAGATATTGAAACAATTAAAACGAATAACATTACAATATAACAAATATGACCACTAGTACCTACTATATAAATAAGATTACCGAAGTTAAAAATGTCCTAATACTAGCTACATGTGGGATAAGTAACTTTTTCGCACAAACATGAAACCTATATTAAACTCTTTCCTCAATTAATCATCTTGCTCTTAATTCACACTAAATAATAAAAACAAGTATAATAAAGAGCAGCTTGAATTCAAAGAACATTCCCCAATTATCATAAATTTACCCTAACCTAAGCCTAGTATTTCATCTGTATTATAAATGTTAAATTCAACACGAAAATTTTACCACATACCCCTAACCATATTGTTTTTGTACATGATTACAACCTTGTAATAACCATAAAGAGAAAAAAAAAAAAAAAAAAAAAAAAAAAAAAAAAAAAAAAAAAAAAAAAAAAAAAGAAAACCCACTTTTTTCTTATCACCTTTATAATCAGACTTCAATTTACCATTACATGTACATACATATAAATAAGTAATATAAAGTATGTTGTCCCAATTGAACACAATCACTACAACGTCAGTTTATAATATTAAGTCAACTCACCCTTGAATAACTTCATCCAATTTCTTACAACTTCAAGGGTTTCGTAATACTCTTGAAACTACATACTTCTAATTGCACCAAATCAATTGGTGCTTACAAAAATACAATTGGTAAATTAACAGGAACATAAAAAGCCATTTTGACCATTACACATTTAAATGCAAATCATAAATGCGCATAGAAAATATGTATGTATAACATTGGAAAATGTTCAAGAGAAAACCATAAATGGAAAAATACAAGAAAGCTAAACAAACATACAAAACATACAATACATACATATACATATATATAACATATACATATATATATATACACATACATACACATACATATATACAATACATACATAACACACATACCATACATACACAATACACACACACATACAACACAGGCAATATATATAGCACACCTACACATACATAGTTATATGTCGAATAATTCCAAATTAACTAGTAGTATACTAGACACACTCGGAACAAGTAATGTTAAAATTGCACCCCAGACATACCTCATATAACATGCATCAAAACTCATCATGCTACCGACCATTCTTCTAGGAAACCAGCCCATTTCTTCCCCTTATACCAGCCTTTCAACTCCCGTAAATCCCGTAAAGTGAAATTCCTATTAACCCTCCACTTTAAATCCCTCTCCCATCTCCCCCCATATCACCTCCTATTTCTAACACTTTGTCCTAATAAAAGTTTTGCTATTAATGCCTTAGAATTCTTTCACAACACGTTCGCTCCTCTCATAGCCCAAGACATATAAATATAATCTGTAATTATATACCCTACCGCATTTCTCAACCATCTGATTCACCCACCTATGTCCAAGCTTAAAACCCTCAACACCGTGCAAACCCCCCCCTACCACTAACCTTATACCTTACCCAACCAAACACTTATTATTTCAATACATTCGCAAAAATACACTATATGGAAAACAGTCCTCCCATCATCACCACAAGCCTTGGCAATCCCATCCTCCCTATTCTCTTATGGAATCAAACTTTCCAGACGGTAAATCCCATGTAAAAATCTATACATTAACTTCTCGTAACTTTAGGTTTTAAACGTAATTTTGTTCAAACCTCTCCAGATATTACGGCCAATCATACATCGGATAGAACACATTCTACCACTGCTATAACCACTGCCTTACCTTCCACCCCATCAAGGTTTCCTCAGTTTAATATGTGGAAAGGATCGCTCATGATTGTATGACCCGTAACATTGCCTCACCTATTAATGAACTCCCTACCCACGCCACCACCCGTTGCATATCTGACGTATATTCTTATGAAGTCCGCCTTCCCCTCGCCCCCCCCCCTCCCCTAATAACTACGTTTCAAATACACACTCAATAATCCTCTTTTCAACACTAGAAGACCCAGCCGCTCCACGCCAACCGGGAGTGTGACAACCGCTAAAAACCTAACCATTCGCTTCCAGTCCCCCCCAAAATAATCAAAAAACGCGCTTTTGAAACCTTTGTATCTCACAAACGAAGAAACGGATATTTTGGCTGCAACATCCCAAATTTACTATAAAAATAGGACATTCGTTGTAATTACTCTTTGTTGAAAATTTAAAGTGTCCCGCTCGTAAACCACTGGGCGCTTCAGAAACACCCATCTACAATACGCACTAAATTTTTATTTTTTTGTGCTAACTTGATGTCACTTACATAAACGATCCCACATATCATAATTGGTCCCCCCTTTTTTTCCCCCTTTTTAACTACTTCACTTTCCCACTTAACCTTTTCCCCAAAGATCCAAAACTTCTTTTCTCCTTTTTAAATTTTGACAGGGCCCAGAAGCCTTTTTAAAAACCCTTTTACAATTTTTCCACCCGAGGAAAACCCCTGTTACCACAACTAAAATCTTTTGGTGTCACAACATACCCAAACAATCCCCAGCCCCCCCCCCCTTTCGTCCCCAAACCCCCATTTGCTGCCAAAAGGGCCCAAATTTCCCCAAAAAAAAGGGGACCTGTAAACACGCAAAAAAATTTGTAAAAGGGGGAAAACCCCTTGACGTAGACCCCTGCCCATCTGAATTTTTTTCTCCTAACCTTCCATTTACCTCACCCCAAGGATGCATCTTGATACATTAATTTGGCCCATGATATAATTTCCTCTCCAAACCCCTGCCATCCCCATAATCTTCCATAACGCCCCCCTTTTCCCAAAACACTACCCAAATGCCGCCCCCCCAATCATTAGCCAACACCCCCCCCATTTCCCAATTTTTACTCTTTCTTAAATTTAAAAATTTTAAATCAAACCATGCCCCCATACAAAACCCTTTTCCCGGCCCCAAAATTGCCCCTTTATCGATCACTTTAAACCCAGGACCTTTTTTTTTCTGTTAGCTAAAATTCTTTGCAAAAATCTTAAATCACCACACAATAACGAAAAAAGCACGATGGGTTTTTAAAACTTTAATGGCTACCTTTAGGCACAAAAACGACCACACCCATCCGCTGCGGTCCCCAAAAACCCCGATCCCGCTTAATATATTGAATAATCTTACCAAAATTTTTTTTAAAAAAAACGCCCCAAAAATTTTTGGAGATAAAATTTCACGGGGAAAACCCAAACAATTCCTGGGCCTTCCTAATTGCGCCCCGGAAAAAGCTTTTCCCATGCTCACACTCCTTTTATGGGCCCTTCCAAAACGAATCGATCATGCCTGTAAACTCACCCTGCACAAACCTTCCTTTTTACTGAAATTGCTTTTCACTTTTTTTCCCCACACTTTTTGGGGTTTTCAATTTAAACCCCCAACCCTCAATATACCCATTTTCATCCCCCAGTCTTTCCGTCAAACCGGGCCCCATTTTAAAACCCCTTTCTCCTACCTGAACTTTCCCAACCCCTTTAACTCCTTCCCTTGCGACGTGTGTGTTGACTCCCCCCAAACACACACCCCCGACGGCCGATCTCCCCACAAAACCTCCCCCAAACCCCCGCCCTTAACCCTTTTCCCCATCAAACCTCTCTTTTTGTAAATTCCGGAAAATTTTTCCTTAAAAATTTTTCAATTTTCAATAACAGGATAATTAGCTTTAATTTGGCAAAAACAGTCGCGCAACTGCCCCTCTAAAATTTTTTGGAAACCTATTGAAAACTGATTAAAACTCTTCCCTGGGATTAAATAAAAATTCCTTAATACTTTTTTTTTTAAGTTTATTTTTTTCCCCCCAAATTTAAACCATGGCACCATCCCCTGGTGCTTCCCCCACTAAACGACCCCACAAAAGCCCAAAAGACAAAAGACTATCCTTTTCCCTTTTAAAAAACTTTACATTAAATTTTCCCAAAAATTTATGGACCCCTCCGGGGCACACCCTCAATACCCCACTTTCTATTACCACTCCTCAAATGATCCAAAAAAAACCAAAATCAAATTAAAATCCACCCTCCGCACAGAAACCGCACTAGGCACGTAAAATTGGGTCCAAACCCGGCCGCAAAACCCCTTCGTTTAATGAAGGAAATGCTTTTTACCACCCTCCCCCCCCCACACAAAACCCTTTAACCCCCCCACCCCGGTCAATATACCCCCCCCCAATATACCCAAAAAAACACCCCCGGAAACCTTTTCGGGGGCTCCACATTTTTAGGGACGTATCCGAAATTTCCCAAATTTCTCCGCCTATTTTTGCAACATTGGGTAAACCACGAAAAAAAAAATAACCGGGGCCACGTCCCAAAAAATTTTATTTTTAAAAAAACCACGTAAACCCTCAGCCGGACCATATACACATACAAAAACTTTTTTTTTTTTTTTTTTATATTTTTTTAAAAAACTTCATGTCAGATTTTTAAATAGGTCCCAAAATTTTAAAAAAAATGAAAAGGGCAACATCAAAAAACAATATATAAACACAAAAAATCCAGGCAACACCCTGACAGTCTACTAATACAAGTTTTTAAAACAAAACACAATTTAAGGAGGAATAAAGTTTAATAAAAAAGGGCCCCAAAAAAAATGGCTTTTAAATAAAACTCCTAAAATTACAACCTCCCCCCCAAATGTTTCCAAGTTTAAATTTAAAATCCCCATAATACCACTCTCAACAAATACACCAAAACCTACAATAGGGCCTTTTTTTAAGAAACCCTTTGCTCAACACAGGTGACCCCTCATCCCCCCCCCCCACTCACACAAAACATTTTAAAAAACAAACCCCCAAACCCACCAACCTGAATAAAACATGACATTAATTACCCTCAATTTAGGATTATTATGACACTTTCATTTTAGGAACATTTTTTAAACAACCATGAAAGGGTTTACAGGACTCCCAAAAATTTACAATACCTTAAAAAAGAACAAAAATAATAGGTTTTACTACCAAAAGGGAATTTTTGGGCCCCCGTTCCCAATAAAAAAAAAAATAACTAAAAAGCTTCAAGGAATTAGGGGAAAGGAAAACCCTCTAAAAAATTAAACTTAAAATTGCAAAACCCAGTGTAAGTGGAACAAATACGAACCAAAGAAATATAACACTTTTAAAATTAAAATTTTAAATAGATTTTTAACTTTAATAAAATTTAAAAATTTTAAATCTGTTTCCTTCCCTTTCCCCCATCAAGGGAACTAAGCAAAACTATTTTGCCAACCTCTCATCGGGGTCACACACTAGTACCTCCAATCACCCCAATCACATCCCCTGAAAATTCCCCAAGGAGGTAAAGCCCGTTGAAACCCCCTGAACCCCCCCCCCCCCCTTTTTCCCAAACCCACTCACCCCGGCGTTAAACCCCCTTATAACGCCAATAAAATCCCTATTGTTAGTCCTCTAAACCCCTTCAAAAAATACTTTTTCCCCCCTTTTTCCCCAAAAATGTCCCTGTTGCGCCCAAAAAAGTTCGATAAAACGCCCGCCCCCAAAAAGTCCGCCCTCACCCACCCCCCCCACCCACCTTCCCCCTCATACCCCATAAAACATATATGTATCCACGAGGGACATAGTCAAACCTCTTCCCCACACTCTCCCCACACCACTCATATCAAGACTCAAACGCTCGAAAATACCGCCACACCTTGGCCCCCCACCCTCACCACTCCCTTTTCGCACCATACCCTATGCACTCCAAACCTTCAAAAAAAAAAAAAAACGACATGATACCATTTTCCCCCCCCCCACTGCATCTGCCAAAACCCCCCTTTCCCTCAAAAACCCCTCCCTGTCCGGAGCATCGCCCCCCTTTGGGCAAAATCCCCCATGCAGGGAAAACTTTCATAACCTCACGCCCCCTTTAGGCCCTATCCTTAATTTACAAAAACCTTTCGCCATATTACATCCCATGCATACATGGGGTATTTCCCTTAAAACCGGCCCCAACCACTTCTCTCTAAAAATTTACACAAAGTTCCTACCTTTTACTTTTCCGGGTTTTCCCTGGCAAACCCTAAGGCGCGAAAAACTGTCTCGCATTCCTTCATTTCCGCCCCTCCATAAAAATTTCCCAGGTAGCATGTACCTTTTTTCTAGCTGACCCTCCCTCCACCCCCCCCGGCACTAAACATTTCCCTCTTAATAAAACAAAACCACCTTTTTCACGCGCTTTCTCAAGCCCAAAACAAACCCCCCCCCCCCCACATCCCGGGCAATGTCACAAACCCCCTCCCTTCGAAACCCATTTGGGGCCCCCGAACCCCAAAAAAATTTTGAACACCATTCTAAAAAAACCGTGATCGCCTTTCCCTTTTAAAACCATCACAGCCAAAACAAACCAAAACTTTACTATAAAAAAAAATACATTATAAACAATTACACGCTCCCCAAAGGGTTAAATGGTGAGGTCGCAGCTTTCCCAAAAACCCGCCCGCTGCACCTTTTTCCACCATCCAATTTCAAATTTTCCAAACCCTTGCAGCATTTCGGGTTTGGGCCCTCATACATGAAAACCGCAGATTTCAGACTCCCGGGTTCCCTCCGCTCAAAAACATCACATCCCCACTCAAAATCTCTCTTCCACTCTCCCACCCCCAAAAAGGGACAGGATTTTTCCAGATTTACCTTCTTTCCCATACCCCCCAAAAAGTTTCACAATTTTCCCCCAAAAATTTCCCTAACCGTGTCCCTCTTTTTGCCAAAAAGGGGGTATCTTTAAACATACCCCCCCAAAACCGGGCCCAAACGGTTTTCAGCTAAACCCCCCTCCCCCCCGGGCCCTTTGGGACAAACCCCCACCATCCTAAAAAAGGGGAACCTGAACAAAATGCAAACAATATTTGCGATAAAGGACATCCCGCCGAAACCCCGCTCCCTGTTGACAAACCCCCCCCCCAAAACACCCATTAATTTGCACCCTTACCTTTGCATTTTAAAATTTCGCGTAACCACCCACCCCACCATTTCCTTCACCAAACCCCTGTCGTAGGAGAATTTCCCTCAAAAAACCTTTCTTTTTCCACCCTATCAAAAAGCCCCCCTTTCCAATTTCCCAAAGCCACCAACGCTTTCCCCTTTCCCTTTCCAAAGCCCCCCAGGGAAACCCCCTTTATTTAAACCCGTGGCCCACGTTTATTGACCACCAGGTAAACCAAACTGAGACTCAAAAAAAGACCCCCCCCACAACACATTTAAGGCCCATTCCCAAAATTTTTCCCAAATAATTTTTTAAAACACCCCAAAGCAATGAAATGGCTCGATAATCCCGAAAGGGACTCTGGGTGTTTCCCCCTTTTGGGAAACCCCACCCACCACCCGCCGGGTTCCTGAGATTTCCCCCCCATCTTTCCTTTTCCCTCTTTCATGGGATTTATTAACCTTACTAAAGGAAAAACCCCCAAAAACAGGCCCCCCCCCCGTGCGACATAAAATTCGCTAGGGAAAAACCCCGAACCCGGGGGCCTTACCCTTTCCCCCAGTCCAAAAAAGGGCTCTCCAATTTTTCCCCCCCCTCAAAACCCCACCCAGTGCCTCCCCATACCTCCTCCCCAGGTTTTTTCAAAGGGACAACTCAAAATACCTTCCCAAGAACCTCCCCCACCCCCCCCACTACTTTTTCCCCTATTTTCCCCAAACCATCTATCTGCATATGCTCTCATCCCCTTGGTGTCCCTTAATACCTGACCCTCTCTAAAACCCCCCACCCGAAGATAGGGAAAATTCAAACCCGGTATTGTAGTCGTTTTGCTGTCGTACCTTTTGTCCCCCCAGCACACAAGCTGAGGCTTTTTTCCCCCCCAAAAACTTTTTTTGTCTAACCCCCCTGTAAACCCCTTAAAGCTGGGAAAAAAGTTTTTTCTTTCAAATTTCCCTAATCTTCCTTTTAAACATTTGGGAAAATCCCCACCCCCCTAAAAACCCCCCGGGCCAAACCCCCCCCCCCCCTCGTAACCCAAATTCCCTAATCTAGATTTTAAGTAAATTTTAAAAAGCCATACCTCAATTTATTAAGCGTTTTTCCCTCCCCCCCCACATAAAAAGGGCGTATTCTAAATTAAACCCCCACTATCCCCAACCCCCCATCCTACCACGTCTCCTCTGTTCTTCTTTTCGGCACAGAGCGTTTCCCCCAAAAATTGCCCAAAAACCTTCCACTCCCTCCCTACCCCCCCAAAAACCCTCGTGTTTATTTTCCCAAAAACTTCCCGGGGCCCCCGAGGGCCCAAAACCCCCCATCCCCCTCCACTAATACCCCCCTATATCGGAAGACACCATTTTTTATAGTTTTAAAAAAACTCTACCAAAAAACCCCCCGAGATAAATATAACCTGTCCCCCAAAAAGCCGCAAACCCCCCTTTTTATAAACGAAGTTCCACCTCCCACAGGCCTTTCCCCCCAATGCATCCCCTTAAAATGAAGATCTCCCAAGCAGGCCCCCCAAGACCGAGGGAAAAAATTCCCCCCCTCCCTTTTGGGTTCCACTTTTGTCTTTTTAATTACACAATTTTCCCAATTTCCCCCCCCCCAATCGCGAAAAGACGGTAACGTGCCCTAGGTAATCCGAGCTCCTCCTCACAAAATTCCCCTCTTTACTTTCACGTCCCCCTTTCGGGTGGGGGATACACACACACAAACCCCCACTCTCCCCCCCATCCACCATCCTTCCCCACGAATAAATCCCCCCCCCCCCCCCCCTCTTTCCCCATGCAATACAAAAGGGGGCCCCCCTCCCTGAACAAACACCCCACTCCTCCTTTTTAAAAAGCCCCAAAACGGCAACACATAACCTGAAAACCCAGGGAAACCCCTAATTCCGACCAAACTTAAAAATTGGGGCTCCCCGCACAAAAGCTTACGCAACCTTTTACCTATTTTAAAAACATCCCAAAAACCCACTCCCGTTTAACACCCCTCCACAGACCATTAATATTTATTGTTAAAACACCTGGGGGCCAGCCTAAGGTTTCCTTCCCCCCCCATGTCAAGATTCTTTTCCCCTTTTAGGGCCCGTTCCCCCCCGGACTGTGCCCCTTTTCCAAAATTTTTTTTCCCCCCCCCTTTCCCCAAACCCTCCCCCCCCCCCTTCTGGGTTTTGGCCCTCTCGCAGAGTCCCCCTGGGGGAAACCCGAACCCCCCATGTCTTTTTCCCGGCCCCTTTTTGGGCCCGGGGTTCAAAAACGTCCAATCTGAGCTGCTGCCCTTTTTCCCTTGTAGGGTCCCCCCCATTTTTCCCTACTGAAATTTCCCGGGGGCCCCGCACAAGGGGCTTCCACCCTCTACCCCCCCTTAATCCGCCTCCAGCCCCTCCAAGGGACTCGCACTGTTTTCCCCACAGGTGGGCCCCCGCCCCTTTCCCCCCCTTTCCCCACACACAAACCTTTCCCACCCTGACCCAGGGTCTTTTTTGTTCCTGTAACTCTCCCCCCCCGTAAACCCGTAACATAGCCTTAAACACCGTCTCCCCCCCTCCTCAAAAGCCTTTACTGCTGCGCCCCTCCTGTAAACCTTCCCCCCCACTTTTCCCAAAGGGGGTGTTTTATGGGGCCCGGGGATTCATGGACACCACCCTTTTTTCCGAATTTCCCCCGGGGGAGCCCCCCACTTTCCCCTTCACCCCCACATGCGACCCACGCCCCCCCCGCACCCGTTCTTTTTTAGGCATTTGGGTGCTCAAGCTCAGGGGCTCCGCCCCTTGCCGGCCCCGGAGCCACTGTTGAAGGGGCCCGGTGGGGTCAAAGGGTCACCACTTCGCCGAACCCCTGGAGGGGCCACTACCCCCTTCCCCTCCCCCAACGACCAACCCCCCCCCTCCTTGCCCCCCCGTTTTTCCTTAGGCATTGGGGGCTCCCTGCGCAGGGGGCTCCGCCCCTTGCCGGCCCAGGAGCCATTCTCCGCTTGCCACAGTCCCGCCGCCAAAAAGGTCAAATTTTGCCCCACAGTCGGCACGTAAAGCCCTGCCCCCGCATACCCTACCAAACCTGGGGTTTTTAAAAATTTTTTTCAAAATATACTTTCGAGGGGAAAGGATGCCTAAAAACGTCATCTTGAATTAAAAAAACCCTCAGGAAATTTCCTGTGTAAGCAACCTTTTTAAAACCCCGCCCTTCCAAAGACACCCCAAAAATTTTTTCACCCATTGCCCGGGCCTTGGGGCCCCAAAAACTCATTCAAAAACCCCACACTCCGTTTCCCTAAATTCAAACATTTGGGAAATCAAAACCCCAAACCCCCAAAAGGGCACTTTGCCATTAAAACCCCCCGAAAAAGTTTGTAAAACCCAAACCAATTAACCCTCCTGCCGTTTGTAATAAAATTTTTTGGGGGGAAAAACAACCTCGATATTAGGGTTAAATTTAAAAATTCAAAAAAACGTTCCCCGGGCCACCCATATTTTAAACCCCCCTAAAAAGCCCCTTTCCCCGGGATTAATTTGGGAATAAAACCTCGCCTTTTCGTTTTGTTAAATTTTAAAATAATCAAAAAGAAACCCAAGAAGCCCCAAGGAAACAGCCCCCTGGGTTTTGGGGTTAAAAGGGGCCGGGCCCAAAAGCAAAGCCACAAGGATACTCTTGGGAAAACCCCCCCCCAAGTTTTTTACCCAAATTTCCCCCCCTTCCCCCCAAACCCTAAAGGGGTTTTCCCCAAAGGGACCCCACCTTTCCTTCCTTTCCAGACACAAAAAAACCCCTTTTACCAAATTGGCCTTAGGTTTCCCGAAAAAAACTCCCCCCAAGGGGCGCACCCCCAAAACCATAAAACAATTCCCCATCTAAACCCTTTAAAATGGGAAAAAACCCCCAACCCAAAGGGTTTTTTCCTTTTTCCCCCAAATTACCCTTTTCCCCTCCCCCCCCCCCCCCTTTTTAACACCCTTTTAACCCCTTAAACCGGTTTTTTTCCTTTACCAAAATGGCAGCCCCACCTTTCAAACGTGTCGCGTGTTCCATGTACACATTAATAACCACTCATATCCAACTCTAACCAGGCCTAAAATTATGTTCCTGTAAGAATACCACATCCACACCAAGTCGCACCAAATACTCATTAAACCACTTAAGTTTCCCTCTCAGCTCTCAACCCGTTAATATTTATAGTAAAACACTTGAATTCAACAAATGGGTTTTTCCTTTTGCCCCGGCATTGACTTTACCCCATTTCGTTTTGCAACACCTCTGTCCCTCCCCCCTTTGTTGGGAATCACCTTTGCAATCCCTTGATCCTTGTGTTTCACCATTCCCTCTCTTCTGTACCTCCACCCAAGACTTTTTCCCAGGGCGTTGGGCAGGAGTTAGCACACATCAGAATCCGATGATGCTGCAGTCCTCTTTCGTGTCCCGCCCTCCACCTGCATTTTGACATCTGAAGCACCGTCCTGATGCACCTCCACCTCTACTGCATGCACCTTCAATCCTGTAGACTCTCTCGTCGACAACCGTCATCTTCTGCCATAACCATCATTCACACCCTTCCCCAGAACTGAGCCTGGTCTTCCACCTGATCTAGGACCGATTCCTCTAACAATCATCCAACGCCTTTACCAAAGACGCCGCCACTTCTTCACCCATATTAGGTAGTCTCTCCCTCAAAAACCTTATTATGTCCAATGACTGAGATTTCTCCTTGTAGCTTTTACAACTGGCGATTCAAGCTCCTTTTCTTTGTCTAAACCCCCTCACTCCATGACAACCGTTGTTGGGGGGTGTAGCAAGAGACTGTTCTCGCTCATCGCCAACCTCGTCCACTGGCTTTCTGTTGCTGCTGTTGCTGTTGCTGCTGTGCTGTTGCTGCTGTTGCTGTTGCTGCTGTTCCTTTCTGTTTGCCGGGTACCCACTTCGTTTCTCACACTGGCGCCGCGATGTGGTCATATGACCCACATAGCCGACACGTACGTTGTTTGGGCCCCCCATACGTTACATAGACTTGAGTCCCCTTTAAATTTTTTCAACACAATAATGAAGGAATAGGGTGCCGAAGAGTCATTTTAAAAATGTATACGCGCCTTCCAGCGCACCTGCATACGGTCCAGTTGCCCATCTCCCTGCTGTGGCTACGTGAACCGTCCCATAAGTACGCAGTTCACTGGTAATATCAAAATCAGTTTGCCTCAAAAGGCACATTCCTGATTTCACCCAGGTGTAATGTCGAATACATCATGAAGTCTCAAACCCACACAGCTGTATTAACCTGTATGATGGTCTCCTGATACTTTTCGACCACTGCCTCGTAGACTTGTGCAGACTCATCTTAACGAAGATTCTTGTCATTCCATTTAAGGGCGACACCACATATCTCCCCCCATTTGCTAAAACCAAGGTATCGCAAATTTAATCGCGGGTAATAAAAAATAAAATTTTTGGACCCCTGTACAGCACCACGGATCATCTCAATGCAGACAGTTTGATTCTTCTTCTGCTTTTTCACGCCATGTTGGAGAAAATAAAGTTTCCCCCCAAACCAACCCCTAGGGGCCCAACCCTCAATCAGGAAAAAACTGCGAAAAAACCAAACTCAAAAAGGAGCGCCCTGCGCAGCCGCCCACACGGCTCGGGGGCGATGAGGACAATGAAAAAGTTTTAATTTTTTGGGTAGGGTTTAGTGGGTTTTTAGGGGGTTTTTAAATATTGGTGGGTGTGCGGCCCGGGTATGGGAATTTTTTTTACCCATTCTACTGCAGCCTTTTTTTGGGAAAATTAGTGGTCGGTTTGGTTTATTTTTGGGTTGAGCCCCATGAAACAAATTTCCCAATTAGGGGGAGTAGGGGAAAATTTAAAGTGAGTGATATAGGGCCGGGAGGGTTTACTGTGGAACATAAAAACCGTATTCTTCGATAGAAATGCCTAGGGTTTTGGGAATTTTTTTTTGGGAAAATTTGTTTTTATAGGGTTTTTAAAATTTTGAGTCCTATTAAAAGGTGGTTTTCCAAAGAATTTTCCCTCGTATTTTGTAATAGGTGTTTCCGTTTTTTCATTATGTTAAGAGACACATCTTTTAACTCTTTTAAACCAAACTGAATGTATAGGTTTTTTTTTTTTTTTTTTAGAGTAATTTTTTTTTAGTACCATCCAGGTGGGAAATATTTTCCCGTAATTAGGTATTTACATTTTTGGCTGGCGTGGAAATGGGCTCGGGGGAAGAAGACGTAAAGTAGTGTCATCTGCACCCCACGGGTCCAGGGACGGAAAAACCTTGTCACAAGCCCACTGGAGTTTTTTTTGAGAGGGTGACGGCATTTAAAACAGGAAGAAGAGAAGAAGGTGGGGGAATTGCATTTTTTTTTGGACCCGTAAAAGGCTTTTAGCAAAGTTTTTTCACACAAAAATTTTGCAAAAGCCCCTAGGACCGGCAGGGATAAAAGGGGAAAACAAATGCAATGAATCGAGAATAAACCCAACAGGAAGGCAAAAACCCAAATCCCTGGGGACGCGACAGGTGTCCCGGGGCGGGGACCTGTAACGAGGGGGGGGTTTCCCCAGGGGCAGTCCCCAGGGCCGGTGCTGTTTTTTGGTATATGTAATTAATGACTTGACGGAAGGAAAGACTTATAAGTTTTTTCCCCCCGCAGACAAGTCAAATTTAAAGAGGAGAATTCATTTGGAGGGGACCAGGGAGGGCCACAAAGGGATGTGGACAGGCTACAAGGCCCGGGCCCGCAAATGGTTCCGGGGGTTCAACCCCGCCAAGTGCAAAGTTACGAAGATCGGGAAAGGGCAAAGAAGACCGCAGACAAAATACAGTCTAAGTGGCCAAAGGCAACAAGCCTCACTCAAGGAAGAGGGTCTTGGGTGAGTTTAATACCGAACACATCTCCAGAGGTGCACAACAACTAAATAACTGCTGCGGCAAACGGGCAACTAGCAAACCTAAGAATAGCATTCCGACATTTCAGTTAGGAGTCGTTCAGGACTCTGTACATCATGTACATCAGGCCCATATGGAGTATGCAGAACCAGTTTGGAACCCACACCTGGCCAAACATGTCAAGAAATTAGAGAAAGTGCAAAGGTTTGCAGCGAGACTAGTCCTGTAGTTAAGTGACATGTCCTACGAGGAGAGGTTATGGGAAATCGACCTGACAACACTGGAGACATGGGGACGGGGGAGGGGACATGATAACAACATATAAAATACTGAGAGGAATCAAAAAGGTGGACGCGACAGGATGTTTCAGAGAATGGGACACACCAACAAGGGGTCACAATTGGAAGTTGAAGACTCATATGAGTCACAGGGATGTTAGGAAGTATTTCTTCAGTCACAAAGTTGTCAGGAAGTGGAATAGTCTGGAAAGGGAGATGTGGAGGCAGAAATCCATACATAGCTTTAAGAAGAGGTATGATAAATCACACCTAGCATGGAGGGAGTGACCTAGTGAAGAGGCGAGTCAGGAACCAAGAATCGACCCGTGCAACTACAATCAGGCGAGTACAAACACTCTCTACCCTGATAACAACCTCTCCACACACACACACTGCATCATACCGACCCTCAGGCAGGTACTCCATTATGCTAAAACATAACTGTTTTGTATCCTCATTGTGTTCCGTGTTAATAATTTAGCATAATCACTGTATCCTCGCAATAACTTAACATAATTGTGGTGTACCGTGGGAAGTAACATAACGTTCATTACTGTCTACCGTGATAATATAGCACTATGGTTACTGCTTGACAGTGTAGCAGGTACAGTGTTTAGGTTAGATAAAGTTTGACAAGTGTTTCCTGACGTGGGTCTTAGATGATGACCCGCCGTTGGAGCTTTGGTCATGTGACCGAGGCCTTCCGCTGGCTTACCTGTCCACAACTTTAAAAATTATGTTCATAGTTATAACCATTTATTGGAGGTACAGTGTGAGAGTTGCCCGGGCATCTCGGCTCCTCTTGTTTGTAAACACTGTGACATCATGGCGCCAGCCCAGACTGCTTGGTAGCAACGTCTCTCCTAGCGCTGTATAGCCCTTGTGGCTTAGCGCTTCTTTTTGATTATAATAATAATAATAAAGTCTCTCTGTGAGGGAAAAGTAGGTGTAAGTGGGGTTAAGGTTGTTCGGGCAACCAGGAACCATTAGAGAGTTACGTTGCGCGCGCACACACCCCCCCCTCTCTGGCGGGCTGGGGCAAAACTAGTTCCTGGTGTCCGATTTGTTAAAGTTTCTACTCCTGGTAATATTGACCTTACCTGGTGTGGATGGAAGTTTGGAGAGTCACTTCGCCTCCACTCTTCTCCTAATCAGGTAGGGTGATCTACCAGGAGTATTACTGTTTGTTCTTTTCTAGTGTTTGCTGGTTACCAGTAATGATTTTGGCCTTTATCATTCTTTTTCTTTCTTAGATGTTATATATCATGACTATGGGTAACCAGTTTTATTTTCCTTATTTGTCAGCTCTGTTCCTGGCGTGGTCTTCCAGGATAGACGCCAGATAAAGGGGCAAGACGTGTGTTAATAATACTTATTAACATTCTACAACTACCGGCCCTTACCTATACTACTTGTGCTCCATCCAATGGTAGAGATTCCAGAACATCGGATTACCATCTGCCCAGGATAACCTACATAAATAACATCAGAGGAACTATCTAGGGCCATACCTACTCCTACCCAACTACCTGAATTGAAGGCCATATTTTTTTTATTATATTTAAATTTTAAGTAAAATTCTCAAAAATCATTTTATCTTGTTTTTCCTTAAATCATTTCTTTTTATTTTATTTTTTCCATTAGTTTCTTTTGTTCAGTTGGAAGGCGTTCCACTGACAATGGCGACCTTGCCAGGATACGACTCTTGAAGCAACATCCTGATGGTTCAACTGGTTGTGAGTATAACATTTAAGATAGAAAAGGGTGAGTTAGTTGAGGTGTCAAGTCATTACTGGTAGTCTGGTTGACTTACCGTTGTTTGGTTCTAAGGTTCGTTTAGAAGTTTACCTATTTGTTGGACCTGGGAACTTTGATGATAACCCCTCCTGTGTGAACCGTGTGTATTTTGCTTAGTGAAGGCTATTGAGCCCACAAGTGTATTCTTCCAGGGAGAAATATTTATTTCATTTTCTACTTTGGGAAGTTTAAAGTGTGCGGACTGTGTCCCTCTTTTGTAACAGACGTTACTGTTAATTTTAATTGTCAGTTGAAGTTGGGTGCTTAATATTTCTTTTTACAAGATGGATTCTTTAGATTTCTGGTTGAAAGCTGGGAAGGAAATGGGATTTACTGGACAAAGCCTTGATAGTTACATTACTGCTAAAATGGCTATTGAAGAGAAAAAAGAACAGGAAAGACTAGCTCGAGAAGAGAAAAAAGAACAGGAAAGACTAGCTCGAGAAGAGAAAAAAGAACAGGAAAGACTAGCTCGAGAGGAAAAAAGACTAGCTCGAGAAGAGAAAAAGGAACAGGAAAGACTAGCTCGGGAAGATAAAATCGAACAGGAAAGAATAGCTAGAGAAGACAGAGTTCAGGCAAGAGAGGTAGCCTTCAAAATGAAGGAAATTGAAGAACAGGCTAAGCAGAGGGAGTTAGAACAATCAAGGTTGGAATTAGAAGCCAAGAAGATAGAACTATCTAAACAGAAAATAGATGAAGGGGTACTAGAATATCCTTCCCAAGAACCTAATATTAGGATGCCACAAATACCACCTTTCTCAGAACAAGATGACATAGCGGCATATTACTAGATTCGAGAGTACTGCTACTCTCTGTGACTGGCCATCAGATTCTTGGGCTACTAGGCTTGGCTTACTACTATCAGGTTCAGCATTAAACGTCTATTCCACTCTACCCTCTGATGTTATTTCTAGTTATAGCCTGCTGAAGAAAGCTATACTTCTGGCTTTCAAAAAAACTACTCATCATTACAGGTCGGAGTTTTAGACACATTAAATAACTCCTAATCAAAATTATATGCAATTCTTAACAACACTTTTCAGATTATTTGATTCGTGGATTGATAGTGCTGAGGTTACCACGATTTCGAATCTTACGAGACCTGATGGTAATAGATCAATTCCTTTCTTCTGTAAACTCTGACTTACGAATATTCATTAAAGAACGAAACGTTCATAACGGCTGCAGAAATGGCACAAGCTGCTGATATATATGCGTGCGCTCATAATAACTACCCTAAAGAGCGTAGCAGATATAAGCCTGTTGTGCCTAAGCAATCTGAGGGATCCAAACCCTCCGTACCTAAGAATTCCACGGCCTTCACAGTAAAGTGTTTCAACTGTAATGAGTGGGGTCATAGAAGGCCCGACTGTCCTAGAAAAAAAGGTGAAAATGTCGGTAAATGTTTCACTGAATCAAACATAAACGCACCTTTTAGTGAAGGTACAGTCAATGGTATGAATGTGTCAACCATTCTTAGAGACACAGGATGTTCCTGTATTGTTATCTCGAGTAAGCTTTTTCCCTAACCTAGATTCTTCACGTTATAAGTCCACTAAATTAACTGACTATTTAGGAAGAAGCGATTCTTTTCCAACAGTCAGATGTTTTGTTAGTGCAAATGGTTCTCAGGATGGGTAGATGCCGTAGTTGCCCCGATAACCTCGTGTTCTGTTTTGTTGGGAACATACAAGGGGCTGCTTTTCCCATCTGAGAAGGACTGTTTGGAATTTGGAGTTTCCAAGGAAGGGTTGGAACCTAATATCTCTGTTTCTTCACAGATAGTTCCAGATGAGATTCAGTTGGATAACCTAAATCAGAGAGCTGATGGTTACAAAACTCCGGTAACACCTTTAGTAAGTCAGTCACTTGAACTGGACAACGCAGACGCCAGTGGAAAACTACGTGGGGCACAATCTATACAACAACTAGACTCAACGTCGTTACCAGAGCTCAGTCTAAGGTAAAACCTATCCACCCATTAGTTCTTTCCAAAGGAAAGCCAATCGAGCTGTCTCATATAGATTAGAGGGTCTTCAAAGACTTGTCCTTCCTTAGAGGAATCTCGGAAGTTAGCTTTAAATGGCAAGGTGACCCAAAGAAAGAAATTTTCTTACAAGTTTGAGTTCAAACACGATCTTTTGTACAAGACTTTAGAGTCTGCGGACAAACCCAATGACGTTGGTCGAAGCCTGTTAGTCATTCCGCAGGATTGCCGTGAAACCATTTTAAAGATTTCGCATGACTTGCCATCTCTGGCCATTTTTCACATAGGAAGACCTATAATAAAATCAAGGACCTATATTTCTGGCCTAGCATGTCCTCTGACATCTATAAGTACTGCAGATCATGTCACGTATGTCAACTTTCCACGCAGAAGGGTAGAACTAGGAGAGTTCCTATGGTAAAGATGCCAATTTTCTCGGTCCCTTTTGCAAGGGTTGCAGTAGATATAGTTGGTCCTATCACACCTCGCTCATCAGGAGGCCATAAATATATTTTAACTATGATGACTACGCGTCCAGCTTCCCAGAGGCGGTAACCCTTAAAGTCCATTACGTCCATAGAAGTCGCAGAAGCCTTATTTTCTATTTTTTCACGTGTAGGTATACCTCGTGAAATTCTGTCGGATAAAGGGGCTCAATTCACTTCAGAATTAATGGAACACGTTTATCAACTGTGGGTGTTAAACCTCTTTTCACTACACCTTACCATCCGATGTGTAACGGAAGAGTGGAGCGACAACATGCCATCCTAAAGTCAATACTAAAAAAACTATGTATTCTTAAACCAACGGATTGGCATAGATTTTTACCATGTGCTCTTTTCGCAATGCGCGAGATTCCAAGTGATTCCCTTGGTTATCCCCTTTCGAATTGCTTTATGGGAGACAAGCTCGTGGTCCACTATCTATTTTGAATGAACTTTGGTCAAAGATATCAAACCTGAGGTTCAAAACAGCTATCAGTTTCTTTTAGATCTAAGGGAAAGGTTGGAAGAAACCGCAGATTTGGTCAGTAAAAAAACCCAGAGATGTCTATGGAAACATCCAAGACCTATTTTGACCATAAAAGCTCCAAGCGCACGTTTAATGTTGGTGATGAAGTTTTAGTTCTCCAACCTGACAATCCAACAAATTGCTAATTACATGGCGCGGACCGTATAAAGTAGTGAAGGTCTGCAATAAGGTAGATTATATCTTGGATGTCAAGGGTAGAGAAAGAATGTATCAAGTCAATATTTTGAAACGGTACCATCGAAGAGAAGTTAATCTTTGCGTAAATGCCTTTGACGAAGATGCTTCTTCTTTCGGCTTGGATACAAGTGGTGATTCGTACGAATGTAGAATTTGTATTATAGATGACTAGTCTTTTACAGAATCGAAGGAGCTACTGGACATCGTAACGCATGATCCCTCACCAAAGAAGTCAAATGTCAACATTAACAACGACTTGTCGAATAGGCAAAAGTCTCAAGTAAGTGCCTTAGTAAACACATTTTCTGACGTATTCACAGAGGTACCAGGACTTACCACCACTATTGTACACAAGATTGAATTGTCGGATCATGAACCAGTAAGGCGGAAAATCTACCCTGTTCCCGTTTCACTTACGGAAAACTTTTGATAATGAGGTTGACAAACTATTTAACTTAAATATCATAGAACCTTCGAAGTCGGCTTTCTGTTCACCAGTTGTTATGGTTAAGAAACCGATAATTCTTACCGACTGGCACAAGATTTTCGTTATCTGAATACTATAACTAAATGGGATGCAGAACCCATGCCAGTAATTGATCATGACTTGTATAAATTCCATGACTGCAAATTCTTCTCGGAATTAGACATCTCACAAGCATACCATCAAGTGCCATTACACCCAGACTCTAAACCATACACTGCTTTCCCTACTCATAGAGGTCTAATGCAATACCGCACAATGCCTTTCGGCTTGGTTACCGCGTGTGCCACGTATATTAGGCTTATGAGAATAGTTCTTTCTGATCTAAAGAATGTATCAGTGTATTTTGATAATATTTATATCATGACAAATGTCTGGGAAGACCATCTAAATACACTATCGCTTGTTTTGAAAAGACTAAGAACTCATGGACTTACAGTTAAACCACAAAAGTGCTTTCTTGGCTATCATAAGGTACAATACCTTGGGTTCATTATCTCTGATAACAACTTTTCACCACTTCCTAATAAGACCAAAGCTGTTTTAGAAAGTACGTTCCCTGCTACCAAAAAGTTATTAAGAAGTTTCCTTGGATCTGTAAACTTCTATAGAAATTTCGTACCAAATCTAAGTAGCTTAACTTCAGTTCTTACAGACTATTTGAAAAAGGGTGTCAAGGAACCTCTTAGTTGTTCTGAGGAAGCCCTCCAAAGCTTCGAAGAAATTAAGAGGATATTTTCAAACCCCCCTGTCCTAAAATTACCAGATATTAATAAAATATTTTGTCTCCGAACAGATGCCTCCATTCTGGACTCGGGGCTGTACTACTTCAAATATTATGAGGAGACGCCTTTCCAGTATCTTTCGCCAGTAAGAAGCTTCTGCCCAGAGAAGAAAGATATATCCACTGTGGAGAAAGAATGTTATGCTTTAGTATGGGGTATAAGTAGATTTAAATACTACCTATACGGTAAACCCTTTGTGCTTGAAACAGATCACAAGCCACTGATGTACTTGGAAAACTTTAAAGGGTCAAATAGCAGACTCTTGAATGGGCTCTGGCTATTCAGCCCTATAAGTTTAAAGTCGTTTATATTTCTGGCTCTGAAAACCACTTTTCAGATTGGCTGAGCCGAGGTTGTATTTAGTGCTTTTCCCTCTGTTCGTTGACTTATTGACTCCGTCCATAAGTTTTGGAAGGGGGTATTGTGAGGGAAAAGTAGGTGTTAAGTGGGGTTAAGGTTGTTCGGGCAACCAGGACCATTAGAGAGTTACGTTGCGCGCGCACACACCCCCCCCCTCTCTGGCGGGCTGGGGCAAAACTAGTTCCTGGTGTCCGATTTGTTAAAGTTTCTACTCCTGGTAATATTGACCTTACCTGGTGTGGATGGAAGTTTGGAGAGTCACTTCGCCTCCACTCTTCTCCTAATCAGGTAGGGTGATCTACCAGGAGTATTACTGTTTGTTCTTTTCTAGTGTTTGCTGGTTACCAGTAATGATTTTGACATTTATCATTCTTTTTCTTTCTTAGATGTTATATTATCATGACTATGGGTAACCAGTTTTATTTTCTCTTATTTGTCAGCTCTGTTCCTGGCGTGGTCTTCCAGGATAGACGCCAGATAAAGGGGCAAGACGTGTGTTAATAATACTTATTAACATTATTCTACAACTACCGGCCCTTACCTATACTACTTGTGCTCCATCCAAGTGGTAGGAGATTCCAGAACATCGGATTACCATCTGCCCAGGATAACCTACATAAATAACATCAGAGGAACTATCTAGGGCCATACCTACTCCTACCCAACTACCTGAATTGAAGGCCATATTTTTTTTATTATATTTAAATTTTAAGTAAAATTCTCAAAAATCATTTTATCTTGTTTTTCCTTAAATCATTTCTTTATTTATTTATTTTTCCATTAGTTTCTTTTGTTCAGTTGGAAGGCGTTCCACTGACACTCTCCTCCACTCATGGGAGGTTCCTTCATGCTGGGCTCTTGATCCAAGGAAGTGGTCTTCTTCTCCCCTTCCTTGGATCAAATCTGATTGCCTACCATTTCTAAATTTGCTGAAACTGCGTCCATATAATCTTGCATAAGTAAATATTATTGTCTAATATTCCTTAGTGATAAATACTGTTTATTCCTAGTGATAAGTATATCATATACATTTATAATATACATTGAAAGTGAGGAGTATATACCTGGAGAGGGTTTCGGAGGGGTCAGCGCCCCCGCGGCCCGGTCTGTGACCAGGCCTCGTGGCCGCACGTAAACTGACGTACGAACCACAGTCCGGCTGGTCGGGTACTGACTTTAGGTGCCTGTCCTGCGCCTTCTTGAAGACAGCCAGGGGTCTATTTGAAATAGTAGAGTACGGGTAGTAGAGTACAAGTAGAAGAGTACAAACCATACCACAGGCGGGATTGAACCCGCGGTCAGAGAGTCTCAAAACTCCAGACCGTCGCGTTAGCCACTTGTACCACAGGTATGTCTCTCTCCACTTGTACCACAGGGTATGTCCCTCTCCACTTGTACCACAGGGTATGTCCCTCTCCACTTGTACCACAGGGTTATGTCCCTCTTCACTTGTACCACAGGGTATGTCCCTCTCCACTTGTACCACAGGGTTACGTCCCTCTCCACTTGTACCACAGGGTATGTCCCTCTTCACTTGTACCACAGGGTATGTCCCTCTCCACTGTCCCCACAGGGTATGCCCCTCTTCACTTGTAACACGGGGTTTCCCTCTTCACTTTACCACGGGGATGCCCCCTTCCACTTGTACCACGGGGTTACGTCCTCTCCACTTGTACCACAAGGTATGTCCCCCCTCCACTTGTACACGGGGTATGTCCCTCCCCTTTTTCCACAAGGCAATCCCTCTCCACTTGTACCACGGTCTGGAGTTTTGAGACTGGCCTCGGTTCAATCCCCCCGTGTAGGTTTGTTTTCAATCGTGTCATTACGTTTCGTGATCAGAAGAGTACAGATGGGAGAGCACGAGTAGTAGAGTATAAGTAGTAGATGCAGGTATAGAGTGCGGTAGTAGATGCAGGTAGTAGAGTGCAGGGAGTAGAGTGCAGGGAGTAGAGTGCAGGTAGTAAGTGCAGGGAGTAAGTGCAGGAAAAATGCAGGGAGTAAAGTGCAGTAGTAAGTGCAGGTATAGAGGCAGGTAGTGAGTGCAGGTAGTAGAGTGCAGGTAGTAGAGTGCAGGTAGAGAGTGCAGGAGTAGGTGCAGGTATGAGTGCAGGTAGTAAGTGCAGGTAGAGAGTGCAGGTAAGAGGCAGGTAAAGGGGGAGTGCAGGTAGTAGAGTCAGTAGTAGATGCAGGTAGAGAGTGCAGGTAGTAATGCAGGGAGTAAGTGCAGGTAGTAAGTGCAGGAGTAAGTGCGGTAAGAGTGCAGGTAGTAATCAGGGAGTAGGCAGGTAGTAATGCAGGGAGTAAGTGCAGGTAGTAGAGTCAGGTGTGAGAGGAAGGTAGGTTAGGTGCAGGTAGAAATGCAGGTATAAGTGCAGGTAGTAGATGCAGGGAGTAAGTGCAGGGAGAAAAGTGCAGGTATAGATGCAGGGAGGAAAATGCAGGGATAGAGTGCAGGTATAGAGTTCAGGTAGTAGAGTGCAGTAGTAAGGGGCAGGATTTAGAGTGCATAGTAGAGTGCAGGTAGAGAGTGCAGGAGTAGATGCAGGGATAGAGTGCAGGGAGTAAGTGCAGGAGTAAGGGGGCAGGGATAGGGCAGGTGTAAGTGCAGGTAGTAGAGTGCAGGTAGTAGAGTGCAGGTAGTAGAGTGCAGGTAGTAGAGTGCAGGTAGTAGAGTGCAGGTAGTAGAGTGCAGGTAGTAGAGTGCAGGTAGTAAGCAGTAATAGAGTGCAGGTAGAGAGTGCAGGTAGTAGAGTGCAGTGTAATGCAGGGGAGTAGAGTGCAGGAGTAAGTGGGGGTAGAGAGTGCGGTAGTAAGGAGGTGAAGGAAAAAGAGTGCAGGGAGTAAGTGCAGGGATAGAGTGCAGGAGTAAGTGCAGGTAGAGAGTGCAGGTAGAGAGTGCATATAGAGTGCAGGTATGAGTGCAGGTAGTAAAAGGGGCAGGTAGAAGGCAGGGATAAAAAGTGCAGGGATAGAGGCAGGTATAAGTGAGGTAGAGAGTCAGTATGAGTGCAGGAAGATGCAGGATAGAGTGCAGGGTTTGAGTGCAGTATAAGGCAGGTAGTAGGTGCAGGTAGTAGATGCGGGAGTAGAGGCAGGGAAGAGGCAGGTGTAGGTGCAGGTGTAGAGGCAGGGTTTGTAGAGGCAGGGAGTAGAGTGCAAAGGTAGTTAGAGTGCAGGTATAGAGTGCAGGTAGTAGAGTGGGAGTAAAAAGGGGCGGTATAAGTTAGGGAAATAGAGTGCAGGTAGTAGAGTGCAGGAGTAAGGCAGGATAGATGCAGGTATAGAGTGCAGGGATAAGTGCAGTAGTAAGTCAGGTATAAGTGCAGGTAGTAGAGTGCAGGGATAGAGTGCAGGTAGTAAGTGCAGGTAGTAGATGCAGGGAGTAGAGTGCAGGTAGTAGGTGCAGGTAGTAGAGTGCAGGAGTAGAGTCAGGTATAGATGCAGGTAGTAGAGGGCAGGGAGTAGAGTGCGGGAGTAGAGTGCAGGAGTAGAGTGCAGTAGTAAGTCAGGTAGTAAGTGCAGGTATAAATGCAGGTATAAATGCAGGATAGATGCAGGTAGTAGAGTGCAGGGATAATGCAGGAGTAGAGTGGGAGGTAGTAAGGGGCAGGGAGAGTGCAGGTATAGAGTGCAGGGAGTAAAGTTGGGAGGTAGTAGAGTGCAGGTAGTAGAGTGCAGGGAGTAGAGGCAGGAGTAGAGTGAGGTAGTAGAGTGGCAGGGAGTAGACAGGGGGAAATAGGGGTAGAGTGCAGGGAGTAGAGTGCAGGGAGAATGCAGGGAGTAGAGTGCAGGAAGTAGAGTCAGGGATAGAGTGCAGTAGTAGAGTGCAGGTAGTAGAGTGCAGGTAGTAAATAAGAGTGCAGGTAGTAATGCAGGAGTAGAGTGCAGGGAGTAGAGTGCAGGAGAGATGAGGGATAATGCAGGGAGTAAGTGCAGGTAGTAGAGTGCAGGTAGTAAGGCAGGTAGTAGGTGCAGGAAAAGGAGGCAGGTAGTAGAGTGCGGTAGTAGAGTGCGGGTAGTAGAGGAAAAGGTTAGAGTGCAGTATAGAGTGCGGGTGTAGAGTGCAGGTAGTAAGTGCAAGAAAGTGCAGGTATAGAGTGCAGGTAGTAGAGTGCGGTAGTAATCGGGTATAGATGCAGGTATAGAGTGCAGGTAGTAAGTGCAGGTAGTAAGTGCGGGTAGTAGGTGCAGGTAGTGAGGGGCATATAGATGCAGGTAGTAGATGCGGAAAGAGATGCAGGTAGAGAGTCGGGTAGAAAGGGGCATGTAGAGAGTGCAGGTAAAAATAAGAGTGCGGGTAGAGAGTGCAGTAGAAGTGCAGGTAAGAGTGCAGTAGTAGGGGCAGGATAAGTGCAGGTAGAGAATGCAGGATAAGACTATATATACATACATAATACTATACATACTATTAAACAGCTGTCAGACAAATAACAACAACGTGCGATTCGCTTTTTTTAATTAACTTGATTACCACTGTTAGAAGGAGTGCTCTTCCCTCATGCTTTGTTGTGGGTTAAACTAGGCCAAGTCGGGATCCCAAAACCCAAAACCAGTGCCAAAACTATTAATCCCAAAGCTTGGTTCGATCTTTTTGCGATGGTTACCTAGGAACTAATAACATTTTGTTTTATATTTTCTTTTCCAAAAATTAAACCCGCGCCCCTTTTTTAAAGATTCATGATGGTGACTTTGAGGGGGCTAGAGCTGGAGTTCGTCACCGCCACCGGGGAAAATATTCATCTTACAAAATTTCATTTTGGTTTCAGTTGACCTGTGCTAACCTCTCTAGGCTATAAATATACAAAGCTGGATGACTCTTTTTTAACCACTGGCCCAGTGGCATACGCACTTGCTTGGAAATTTTACGACTCAGTTGCCACGGTTTTTCCCCACCCTGTAAGGTTAGGGATGGGAGATTGTGGAACAAAATTTGGCTGTATTTTTCATAATCTCCGTACAGACAGGTTTTTTAAATAGGGAAATTGGGTAAAGGAATCTGTCAGCCTAGTTGAAGTCCACAGACCCATTTCCCCGTGAGTACAGTAAATCGACTGGCCTTCATATTTTTCTTATTTTGAGGAACGTTAAAAAACCCCCGGGGGTAATACAGCCACTGGGAAAGGTCGGCAATCTGGGTTAATCCGAGGAGGAGGGGGAGGAGGGATTTGTTTCTAGCGCGAGGGACCTCCTTTAAAAGCTTTGGTATTCAAAGTTTAGTTTTCCCGTAAGTTTCAGTTACCGTTAAGTGGGTGACCATCTGAGTCAGGATGACTTATTCCATAAACAAGCAAAGAAAAGATAAATATTATCACACAAAGTAATCAATATAAAAGTCGACTAACTTTTTTCCACCCGTTC
>NC_069459.1:20805889-20826029 GCF_026875155.1 Cherax quadricarinatus | reverse complement strand
ATTTTTGGGGGTCGTGAAGGGCTCTTTTTTAAGCTCCTAAAATTAATCTTAGCTACCCCCAACGCAAAATTGATTTAAAAGTTATTGATTTGATTATGCCTTGGGCAAGTTTTTCGACTATGCTGTTCAATAAGGGTATGCCTTCCTCATGATAGACATCAAAAATATTCTGAATTATCTAAATAAAATTTTTTTTTAAATGAGACCCAAAATTTGGTCACTCAAAAATCTTGTATTACCTATCACCACAAGATTTTGAAAAAGGCAAAAAATGACATGCCCCTGCACCTCCCCCAGGCCCAGACTCAGGAACTCCGTTTCATCAAGAAACTGCAAGAACCCCCTGTCACATATTTTCATCATACTTGGACGGGAGCATGACACAGGGCTCATCCCCACCACAAAAAAACAACAGACTACCCCTTGTCTAAAAAGGGGCAGTGAAGCAATTGCAAAGAACTACAGACAATAGCACTAACATTCGTCAAAAAAAATCTTAAAAAGGGTTTAAGAACAAGATCGCCAACCATCTAGATACCCATCATTCCAACCCGGGGAAACGGGGGTTTTTTTTTTTTTTTTTTTAAATTTTATTTAGAAAAATACAATACAAGAGATAGAAAAAGAAAAAAAAACAGGTCTTACACAGAAAAATCATTAACAACCACAAAAACATAACTTGAAAAACACAAAATCCCTCCTCCCCATACATGAAAACCCTACACCTTGATAACCAAAAAACACTAATTCCAATTGCATTTTTATATATTAACAAACACACCATAATATCTAATTGTCCTTGTAAATTAAAAAAGTAGGACCCCTTTATACTTTAAAATACAATTAACGTAAGTATTGAGAATGGGTAAAAAAAATTTTCATCAACACAGAATATATTAAAAAAAAAGGCCAAAACACACTAAAAACCCACAAGCACAAAACAGATATGAATAAATACATAGAAAAATTTCCCCCTGAAAAAATCAAACCTTTAGAGTATACTCGTCCAAAACCATGAATACACATCATAGCCCAAGTTCTACACTTTCACCCGCTACATACCGGGAGGCGACCCCGTTTTTCCCCCTGAAGCCCATCAACATAACACATACCCACACAATTTAAAAATTTAATAAAACCTCTAAGTAAGGCCCTCATATCCCCAAGAAATCCCCGCTCCCCCCTCCCCCCATAAATTCTCATTACGGCACAACGTTTTTAAAACAACAGCCAATCCCCTCCTCTTCCCCCCACTTCCCCCTTCCCCCCCCTTTCCCCCACATAATTAGACATAATCTACCTAATGTACCCCAAGCCCTAAAAATACTTTCACCCATCCCCCCACAAAAAGACTCAAGGGCCCGCAGAAAGAGAAGTATTGCCATTATTTATAAAAACCCCCGCCAACCAACCCCTGACCCCCCCCAACCCCTAAAAAAATACCCCACGGGAATGCAGAATCCCCCCCCCAATTCCACATACCCCCCCCCCTAACCCCCCGTCTAGCTCGAAAGCCCACTCCCGAGGAAAAAATCCCATGCAAAAACCATACATCACCTCACGTCCAGGGGTTGTAACCTTAACCTCCCAAAACCTTTCTCCTATACACCCCCAGTCATCGGGGGGAAAACCCCTCCCCGGGAGCCAAAACCCCTTTCCGCCGACATCCTACACACCCTACTTTTTTTTTACCTTCCCGTCCCTAACCCCCCACTCCCCAAAAAGTTTCCACCCCTCAATCCGCCCCAGAAAACATCTTTCAATTTTTTTGTTCCCTTTAAACCCAAACCCCCCCCCCCACCACACCCCCCCTCATCACCCCCCTTTTAATGAAGATACATTTAACCCTCCTTTTTAAAGTTCTTAACCCAACCCCCCTGACGCACAGGTAACATTACTACATCCCTTTCTAACCCCTCACAACTGAACCCCACAAAAATTAAAAAACCCTCTAAGTATATTTGCAATTGCCGTCCCCCTTTAAAAGGGAACACGGCACCCAAAACATGCCAAACCTTGCTATACAAAAAAGTTAGTTACAAGGGCACGTGCACAAGGGTCAAAATGAAAAGGGCCGCATGCCCCCAATCGCCCAAAACCTTTCTACCCCCCTGACCGAATTTTTTAACACGTAAAAACCTCAAGTCATCAGCATGATTAGCCCAAAAATTTTTAATGACATCCCCCCCGCTTTTTTACGACTGCACTCCCCCACCGACCCTCTCCCCCCAATTTCCCAAAACCCCATAACCAGGACTTCTCCGAATTTACCCTCATCCCAGTCGCAATCAAACTGTCGACCACTCCTTAAAGGATTTTGGACATCCCCTCTCTAACCAAACAGTGGTTCATCCAAACCCCTATGAAACGGGCCAAACGCCCTCAGTCCCCCCCCCCAACCCCTTCACTAACGCCCATAGGGCGCTCCACCATTCTATAAAAGGGTCCTTATGCGCAAATAAAACTGTGACATAGGACACCCCTGTCAAGACCCTGCCCTTTACAATCCCCCCCCCAAATCTTCCCTTTTTAATCTGACTCTCACCATTCCCCCCTCTTATAACGCCTACCCACCCACATTTCCCCCCCCATACCCCTGTTTCCAAGGAAGCTCTAAACCCCTTTTTCTCCCCCTATCAAAGCCCTTGCCAGTCTAGTGCAACCCCCCCCCCCCCTTCCCCCCCTTTTTCTTCCCAAAACCCCTTAAAAAGACCAGCCCCACCCCCAAACCTCCCCGGGAACCCAAACTGGTTTTCGATACAACCCCCCTACAACCACTTGACCCATTTCCTAAAATTTTGCAATAATTATAATCCCCCCATAAAAACATATTTTTCTATAGTCCCTGAGCGCGCTTTTTCCTTTCCCCCCCCCTTCGGTACCAAAAAAACACAGCTTTTTGCCTGCTTTACCCAATTTCCCCTTACCTTCATCAAGTCAGAAACCCCCCAAAAACCTTTTTTTAAAACCCCCAAGCGTTGATAAAAACCGCCGGGAGTCCATCGATTCCCGGGCTTTTCCCTTTTATGGGACCAAAGCTCCCATATTTCCCCCTCAGTTTGTCCCCCCCCCAAAGCCCCTATCACTGTGTCCTAACCACATGGCACACTTTCCCACACCCCCCTAAAACCCCCAATCCACCCCTTCCTCCCCCCAAAACTTTTCGACCCCCTGATCCCCAAACAACCCCCTCCCCTCCTTGTGGAAACCTGACCCGCCCTATACCCCCCCACCCACTCAAAACCTCCAAAAAATGGAAATTTGTTGCCTGCCCACTTTTTTTCTGCGCACACACACGAAGACGGCCCATTCCCCCCTAACACCTCCTCCCCCCCCCCATTCTCTCACCGCTTGGAACCGCTCGTCCGAATTTCCCGCAACCGCTCTTTAAGTATCTAATGCCCCTCCATCGGTAGACACCCCTACTGTCCCTTTTACATACAACCCCGAACCGTCCCCAAAAAATTAATCAAACCCAAAAATTTTTAAAAAATTAATCCTTTTCCCCCCCCTCACATAATAAAGCCGAATCCGGTCCTTGCCACACCATCCCACCACGCACCACGTCCCCCACCCCTTTTACCCCTCAGTTTAAACTCCCCCAGCCCCGAAAACCCCCCCAACCCCTCCTCTCTTCCAAACGACTCGTATTTAATTTCCAAAAAACCCCCGAGATACAAGCAGAGAATCCCCCTCTACTTCTGCACAACCGCCCTATGATCTAAAAAGTAGTTCAAAATTTCGGACAGACTTGACCCAAAACCTTAGAGATATATACAACCTGTCTAACCCAGCTGCGAACCTCGCCTCACGAAAATTGCTCCACCTCCCACGCCCCCCACCTACCCATCCCTCAACTGAACGCCCCAAAGATTGCGTAAAAGTGTCAAAATATGCCCCCCCCTCGTGTTTCCCCATCCGCTCTCCTGATCACCAATTCCGTCCCCACCTACGATGGCCACTTCGGTAAACCACGGAAGCAAAAAAAATAGATCATCACACACAAAATCCCTCTTGACTTTCATATCATTTTCAGCTGGGCATACACCTTACAAAGGTTTCCCTCCCCCCTCCACCAACCCCTCCAAGCAAAAACCCCCCCCCCCCCAGTCTTGCAAACCCAAAAGGGCCCCTCCTTTATCAAAAACCCACACCCCCTTTTTAAAAAGTGCCGTGGCAGTCAAAACCGTATCCCCCCCCCCTCGAGCCTTTCCCTCCCTGAAATTTGCCCTGAAAAGCTACTCCACTCTGTATCGCGAAAAAGCTTAAGAAAAAATTCCCCCCTTTACACCAGTACAAAAGTCCTTCACATTTACAGTCATGCACTAAAGGGCCTTTTTAAAGCTTCCAACCCTTTCTCCTCTCCCCCTTCCCGGGCCCCTGCCCCAGGGGCAAAATTTTTTTCACCATCCCCCCCCCCCCCCTCTTCGATGCCTTTATCCTGGGGTCACGAGAAAAAACATCCTTTCCCCCAACCTCTGCGCGGGGGTCGGGCATCAATCTGACGCAGCCGCCCCTTCCCCGTAACACCTCCCGCCATACTTCTACCGAAAATTCCTCACAGTGAACATAAACCCACTGTGACCTGTCGCACAGAGCTCGGTGCTCCTCTCTTGCCTGCAGTTTTTCCCCTTTCCCTTCCCCTGCCGTCCCCCCACTCTCCTTTCAACCAGCACCATTTCACGGACCAAGCCATTATCCTCGCCCGAAGAAAGGGAAAGTTTCAATACCTCGTCGAGCTCCTCCCACCCTTTCCCTCCTGCTGAATGAGCACTTCCTCCCCCGTCACCGGCCAAAAAGGGGCCCTTTTCGGCTCCACACAACTCGGCCCCGCCCAACAACACCACAAAAGATTTCTACAATTTCACTCCACAACGGCCATCTCCCGGTTTTCCTTTGAATTCTCCTCTACGAATCCACACCTGAACTGGGCACCCCCCGTTTGCGCCGGGCCCTCCCCCTGCTCCCACCGTCGCCGCCATATGGGCAAACTCTCCCCACAACCCTGCATGCCCTCGCTGCCCACATCCACTAAAATTTGGGTCTTAAAAATCCCGGGTCACGATAGACGGGATCGGGTGCCCCCATTATTTTTGAGGGGGAAAAGTACCCCCGGGCGTCCACGTACGCACCTGCCGCCCACGCCTTGGTTGCCAGATAGGTCCCTAAGTGCAAACCCTTCCGTAATCCTCCTGTCAGCCCGAAGGGGACATTGCCAACTTTACCCACGTATAGTGGGGAGAAACGTCTAGAGTCGCACTTTGACAGTGGAGTTCATCAATCCCTGCTCAAATTTGTCACTAACGACTGTACACGCCGTGAATTTAACTTTTTAAATAGACGTAGGCCCCATTCAGGCCACAAAAATAAACCCAAACATCCGCACTCCCTACGTTTCCCTGATGATTCCGGAAATAACACCTTGCCGTAGAGGGGGAAAACGCCCCCCAAGCAGCTCACGCCACAGTGTTCACCCCCCTCGATACTCCGCCAATTTTGCATAGAGCCTCCCGACAAACCAGGGGGTGTGTGCACAAACCCACTCCACCGCAGTCAGGCAGCTAATGTACATGGTTTATAGTAGGCACTCCCGTCTGTCTCAATTAAGGGCCACTATGACAAGGGCGAAAAGCACAGAGGTTAAACAAAATTTAGATTATTAACACAACTTGTAAAAGCCTTTGACAAGTGCGACTTTTGGGAAAAAACAGGGGTAAGTGGGGTAAGGTTGTTTGGGCCCCCAGGGAAACCCTTAGAGTTACGTTTTGGGCCCCCCCCTTGGGGGGGCTGGGCAAAACTAGTTTTCCCGGTGTCCAATTTGTTAGTTTCTACTCCTGGTTTTATTGACCTTACCTGGGGTGGGTTTTAAGTTTGGGGAGCACTTCACCTCCACTCTTCTCCTAATCAGTAGGGTGATCTACCGGGAGTATTACTGTTTGTTCTTTTCTTTTTTTGCTGGTTACCAGAAAATAAATTTTGCATTTACATTCTTTCCATTTTTTAAATGTTATTTTATCATGACAAAGGGAAACCCAGTTTTTTTTTTCTTTTACCGCTCTGTTCCGGGGCGGGGTCTTCCGGGTAACCCCAGATAAAGGAGCAAGACTTTTGTTTTAATAATACTATTAACATTTTTCTACTACTCCCGGGCCCCTTACTATTCTACTTGGGGTGCCCCATCCAAGTGTAGGAAATTCAAAAAAACCGGGCTATCACCCCCAAACCGCCCAGGATAACCTACACAAAAATATCAGAAATCTATCCAGGCCATACCTACTCCTGCCCAACACAAGAACTAAGGCCATTTTTTTATTATTTAAATTTTAAGTAAAATCCTCAAAAATCATTATTCTTATTTTTCCTAGTCATTTCTTTATTTATTTTTCCATTAGTTTCTTTTGTTCAGTTGGAAGGCGTTCCACTGACAATGGCGACCTTGCCAGGATCCGACTCTTGAAGCAACACCGTCCTGATGATTCAACTGGTTGTGAGTATAACATTTAAGATAGAAAAGGGTGAGTTAGTTGAGGTGTCAAGTCATTACTGGTAGTCTGGTTGACTTACCGTTGTTTGGTTCTAAGGTTCGGTTTAGAAGTTTACCTATTTGTTGGACCTGGGGAACTTTGATGATAACCACTCCTGTGTGAACCGTGTGTATTTTGCTTAGTGAAGGCTATTGGGCCCACAAGTGTATTCTTCCAGGGAGAAATAGTTTTCATTTTCTACTTTGGGAAGTTTGAAGTGTGGGACTGTGTCCCTCTTTTGTAACAGACGTTCCTGTTAGTTTTAATTAAGATAGTTGAAGTTGGGTGTGTAATATTTCTTTTTACAAGATGGATTCTTTAGACTTCTGGTTGAAAGCTGGAAAGGAAATGGGATTTACTGGACAAAGCCTTGATAATTACATTACTACTAAAATGGCTATTGAAGAGAAAAGGGAAGAGAAAAAAGAACAGGAAAGACTAGCTCGAGAAGAAAAAAAAAGAACAGGAAAGACTAGCTCAAGAAGAGAAAAAGGAACAGGAAAGACTAGCTCGGGAGGATAAAATCGAACAAGAAAGGATAGCTAGAGAAGATAGTTCAGGCAAGAGAGTTAGCCTTCAGAATGAAGGAAATTGAAGAGCAGGCTAAGCAGAGGGAGTTAGAACAATCAAGGTTGGAATTAGAAGCCAAGAAGATAGAACTATCTAAGCAGAAAATAGATGAAGGGGTACTAGAATACCCTTCCCAAGAACCTAATATTAGGATGCCACAAATACCACCTTTCTCAGAACAAGATGACATAGCGGCATATATTACTCGATTCGAGAGTACTGCTACTCTCTGTGACTGGCCATCAGATTCTTGGGCTACTAGGCTTGGCTTACTACTGTCAGGTTCAGCATTAAATGTCTATTCCACTCTACCCTCTGATGTTATTTCTAGTTATAGCCTGTTAAAGAAAGCTATACTTCAGGCTTTTAAAAAAACTACTCATCATTACAGGTCGGAGTTCAGACACATTAAAATAATTCCTAATCCAAATTATATGAAATTCATAACACTTTTCAGATTATTTGATTCGTGGATTGATATTGCTGAGATCTACCACGATTTCGAATCTTTACGAGACCTGATGGTAAGAGATCAATTTCTTTCTTCTGTAAACTCTGACTTACGAATATTCATTAAAGAACAAAACTTTCATACGGCTGCAGAAATGGCACAAGCTGCTGATATGTGTGCGCTCATAATAACTACCCTAAAGAGTAGCAGATATAAGCCTGTTGTGCCTAAGCAATCTGAGGGATCCAAACCCTCCGTACCGAAGAATTCCACGGCCTTCACAGTAAAGTGTTTCAACTGTAATGAGTGGGGTCATAGAAGGCCCGACTGTCCTAGGGAAAAAAAAAAGGTGAAAATGTCGGTAAATGTTTCACTGAATCAAACATAAACGCACCTTTTAGTGAAGGTACAGTCAATGGCATGAATGTGTCAACCATTCTTAGAGATACTGGATGTTCCTGTATTGTTATCTCAAGTAAGCTTTTCCCTAACCTAGATTCTTCACGTTATAAGTCCACTAAATTAACTGACTATTTAGGAAGAAGCGATTCTTTTCCAACAGTCGGATGTTTCGTTAGGTGCAAATGGTTCTCAGGATGGGTAGATGCCGTAGTTGCCCCGATAACCTCGTGTTCTGTTTTGGTTGGGAACATACAAGGGGCTGCTTTCCCATCTGAGAAGGACTGTTTGGAATTTGGAGTTTCCAAGAAAGGGTTGGAACCTAATATCTGTTTCTTCACAGATAGTTCCAGATGAGATTCAGTTCGATAACTTAAATCAGAGAGCTGATGGTTACGAAACTCCAGTAACACCTTTAGTAAGTCAGTCACTTAAACTGGACAACGCAGACACCAGTGGAAAATTACGTGTGGCACAATCTTTTCAACTAGACACAATTAACGTCCTTACCAGAACTCAGTTTAAGGTAAAGCCTATCCACCCATTAGTCCTTTCCAAACGAAAGCCAATTGAGCTGTCTCGCATAGATTTAGAGGGTCTTCAAAAGACTTGTCCTTCCTTAGAGGAATCTCGGAAGTTAGCTTCAAATGGCAGGGTGATACAGAGAAATTTTCTTCAAAGTTTGAGTTCAAACACGATCTTTTGTACAAGACTATAGTGTCTGCAGACAAACCCAATGACGTTGGCCGAAGCCCGTTAGTCATTCCGCAGGATTGCAGTGAAACCATTTTAAAGATTTCTCATGACTTGCCAGTCTCTGGCCATTTTTCACATAGGAAGACCTATAATAAAATCAAGGACCTATTTTTCCCTGGCCTAGCATGTCCTCTGACATCTATAAGTACTGCAGATCATGTCACATATGCCAACTTTCCACGCAGAAGGGTAGCACTAGGAGAGTTCCTATGGTAAAGATGCCAATTTTCTCGGTCCCTTTTGCAAGGGTTGCAGTAGATATAGTTGGTCCTATCACACCTCGCTCATCAGGTCATAAATATATTTTAACTATGATTGACTATGCGTCCAGCTTCCCAGAGGTGGTACCCTTAAAATCCATTACGTCCATAGAAGTCGCAGAAGCCTTATTTTCTATATTTTTTCACGTGTAGGTATACCTCGTGAAATTGTCGGATAAACCTCTTCAAGGGGGGCTCCTTGGCGTGGTGAAGAGGCTCTTGGTCTGAGGAATTAGACCTATGGGTCTTCTTCCTCAGACCGAACCTAATTACCCCCCAATCTCCCCTCCCCTATCCCATCCTCCCCTTTTTCCTTTCCTCCTCCCCCTCCCCACCCCTCCCTTTTGCCCTTCCTCTTTTTGTCCTTTGGGATTTCTCCCACAGGTGCGCTAGTTCCTAGGTAGAGGAAAGGATACCGGGGTCCATCCCATTCTGTTGAGGTTCTTAGCGGTGGCGTAGTTTTTGCCGTGGAATCTGGATCGCCTGGGATGCCCACCCTCTCCGGTATCCGGAGTAGCTTTGGGTGTCTCTCGGGCGACGAGTGTATCTCTGGAAGCCACCTTTCGAATTCCGGGGGTGGTGGCCGAAGAAGGTATGCTTTGTGGCGGATATCCGGCCGCCCTCTCTTTTGTCCACCGAGGTAGCTCGGCAGATGTGAGGTTGCTATCCCGGATTGTTAGTTTACTAGCATGATGGGTAGGGTATGGCACGGGTTCCATGCGGCATCTGCGCTACTTGCAGTGCTGAGGTCCTCTTGGGCGCGGAGGGAGATTTCTGGCCCTTTCATTCCTCCTAGGACCTATCCCTCCCCGGTCCCCCCTTTTTTTTTTTTTTTTTTTTATTTTTTTTTCTTAAACAAAAAGAAAAGTAACCTAACCATGGCAGCCCTAGTCCATGAACCTGGTATCCCCGGGCCCCTTCTTGATACTGCACCCCGTTCTGACCCCGCCTCGTCTTTGGACCACTCTTCAGACATTCCTCATGCCGGTGCTGTTTCCTCGCCCACTTCAGGTACTGAGGCCTCGACTGACTCCTTCCATTTATCGGACCTTCGCTCTCCTCTGACTATGCTTCCGGCCTCCCTCTACGGTGCGGCAATTTTCAAATCGCCGACCCGTTCCACGTCGGGACCAACTCTGGTCCCACGCCTAAACGCCAACGACAATTCCCTTTGCTGATGATACTTCTCCACCTTCTCGTTCTTCTCAGAAACGATCGACACGTCCTTCACTACCTTTCCACCCCTTCGTTTCAGACTGAACAGTGGACTAAATTCTTCACTTTACGACCAACTTCCTCTACTGCCTATCATTCTGACCATAGTATTGGCAAGGCACTCCTATGCCATGTGGTAAAGGAAATTTCTTTTCATGCTCTTAAGAGTGGTATGCGCACATTACTGTACAGAATGCTACCCAGGCTCATGAGCTCCTCGTCTTTCCCATATTGATACTGTTCCTGTCACTCTTGAAAAACATCATTCCCTCAATTCTTGTAGTGGTACCGTATTCTGCCCCATACCATAGTTCAACAAAATTTCCAGACATGTGGCACTGACATTCTAGAACAGCTGGAACTCCAAGATCTCCCAATCCTCAAGGTAGACATTTAAACTTTTCCTGCCCGTGGGCAGAAACGATACCTAGCAATGTGGGTCGTTTAACTTTTGACAGCCGCGAAACTCCCATCCTGGGTTTATATAGCAGGACATCGGTTAAAATTCGAAAGGTGATCCCTACACCAAAACATGTAGAAATTGCTGGCGATTTGGCCATCCAGCGAAATATTGCAGATCTATCGCCAAATGCCCAGTCCTTGGGCCGATGACCATTCTAATACGTCTTGCAATCGATCTCCCTCTTGCCTTAAACTGTCATGAGGCTCACCCTTTCGTACTCTCGCCGTTGTCAGGTCTATTTAAACGAGCGGGAAATCCGTTACCTCAAAGAGACAAAAGGGTCTCCCTTATGCCATGGAAAGTTTCTCATCTCCGCCTCCAAGGGAGACTCCCACGTGTTTCTTATTCCCTGTTTCAAAACGTCCCCCCCCACTTCTGGTATCCCATCTTCTACACCCACCTCTGTGGTTACCTCTCCCATAATCACTCCTTATCTAATCCTTTTGCTGTCCTCGGCTCAGACGTCCCTACTTCAACGCCTCAGTCTAATCTCGCTTCTTCAGTTCTCTCACAAGCCTCAGTATCACGAACCTCGTACGACACCTCCTCCCAATCGCCCCTCTACTTCTAAAAAGTCAAAAAAAAGGTCCGGTAACACCTCCTACCCATCTTCCACCTCCTCATTTTTACCCTCCCTGTCTCTGTCCCTAGTTCTTCCCTCTCATTTGGCTCAGTTAAAAGTGCAGAGGTTCACCCTCCTCCTCGTGATGTACCTTCCTCCCCTGTTCCCTCCCAAGTTTCTTCCTCTTCTGCCACCTCCCAGGTTCCTGCCTTTCTGTCCCCTGCCAAACGCTTCTCCATTTCCCTCCACCCTTTCGCCCCCCCCTACCTTGGTACAGTCAATACAGTTCCCATCTTTACTCATCCTCCCCTACCATCCCAATATTGTCTCCCATACGACATCTCTGAATTCCGAAACACTTGAAGCAATCTCTGAATATATTGCAGAGACCAAACCATCAATGGACACTGATCCACCTTCCACTCTTTCTCTCTCCTCTGCTCCATCTGCGCAACTCCTTTCTTTAACAGCACACCGTTCCCTTCGCTGCTTGAACATTTTCCACTGCCTCCGCATGTGGACTTTTCTAACCCTTCTAGTCCGTAGGAACCCTACCTGCAGATTTCAAGTATCTTTATCATTGCCAATCATGGCCTATTTACAGTGGAATATACCGGGCCCCAGGGTAATCGGGGTGAGCTTCAGATGTTACTTCCCAGTTTGCCCCTGTTTTGGGGTTTGCTTACAGGAACCAAAATTACATCTGCTGTTATTTCTCACATCTCAGGCTATAATTTATTGTATTATTCAGATCCTTTTCCTGATGGGACCTTTAATGAAAGTGCCCTTCTTCTCCCCCACTGATATCCGTACCATCAGCTATTTGTTCATACTTCGCTCATTACAACAGCCCCGTATCCACTTACATAGGTGGTATACGCTCTGTCATTATATCTCTCTCCTTCTCGGGCATTATCTATTCCAAGATTTTGCCTTCCTTGTTTCGTCATTACCGCCACCGATTCTGTTACTTGGTGATTTTAATGCCCACCATTTCCTCTGGGAGGGGGTCTCACTGTGATTCCCGTGGAATTCAGTTAGAGGCTTTTCTTGCCACCCACCCCCTCCATGTTTTAAATACAGGTACTCACCCATTTTGATCCTCAGACTCATACTCTCTCTTGCATCGATCTGTCTGCTCTTCCTCCGCTGCATTAGACTTCACTTGGTCTGTTCTCCCGGACTTACAAGACAGAGATCATTTCCCAATCATTCTTACTTCCCCTTCATATTCGCCACCTCTTCGCACCCCACGCTGGCAATTTAATCAGGCAAATTGGAACCTTTACTCACACCTAACTGTTTTTAGAGATTCCTTCTTCGTCCTCCATCGATGAGCTTTTACACCTCTTCTCGTCCTCCGTTTTCACCGCAGCTTCTCATTCTATACCCCAAACTTCGGGCAGGCATTCTCAAAATGCGTTTCCTTTGGGGGTCTCCTGCTTGTGCTCGGCAGTACGTTTGAAACGCGCTGCATGGGGGAGGTACTGGTACAATAGAACCACAGAGCGACTCCCTTTATTTTAAACAGAAGTGTGCAATCGCTCGCCGTGTCATCCGTGACGCTAAACGCACTTGCTGGCGAAATTGTCTCCACCATCACCTCTGCTTCCTCTGAGTGCAGTCTGGAAAAAAGTACGAAACTGAGTGGGAAATATTCTCCTGACCCGGGTCCTGTTCTGCGGGTTGCCGTGTTGATATAGCAAACCCACTAGATTTTGCCAATGAAATTGGCAATCATCTGTCCGTATTTCCCCAGGGACTCCATCTATGCCCCTCATTTCTTTCCTCAAAGTCTCCCCGAGAGTTAGCACCCTTGGACTTTTCTTTCTCTCAGAGAAGAAACAGTATAATGTGCCTTTTTCACTTCAAGAACTGGAGGCAACACTCTCAGCTTGTCGATCATCGGGAGCTGGGCCCCCACACATTCATATTCGTATGCTACAACATTTACATCATCCAGCCTTGCAGTCCTATTACGCCTTTAACAATCTTATTTGGTCACAAGTAGTTCTTCCACAGCTGTTTGGGAAAACCGCCCTTGTTCTCCCTTTCCGCAAACCAGGGACTACGGACATGAAACCTCCCACTATCGTCCCATTGCTCTACCATGCAGTTTGCAAGTAATGGAACGCCCAGTAAATAGAAGTATAGGTGGTATTTAGAGACACACAAACAGTCTCTCCACTCGTCAATATGGCTTTCGTAAGGGACTTTTCTACCATAGACCCCTTACTACGCTTGGATACGTATGTTTCGTAATGCCTTTGCGAATAACCACTCAGTTATTGCCATATTTTTTGACCTTGAGAAGGCATGACACAACTTGGGGTATAATATTTTAGCCCAAGCCCATCCTTAGGCCTTCGAGGCAAATCTAACCATCCCCCTTTAAAGGACTTTTAACTGACGGGCATTTCCGTGTTTCGGGTTAATGTGTTCTCCCCGGACTTTATCCAAGCTGAAGGTGCCCCCCCAGGGATGTGTTCTGAGCACAACACTTTTTCTCCTTGCTATTAATGATTTGGCAACTAGTCTTCCATCAAATATTTGGTCATCACTATGTTGATGAATTTCGCTATTGCCTGTGCAGGCGCTGACTGTCGCCCCCTTTACAGTTTCTCTCCAACATGCAGTCGACCGTGTTTCCAAATTGGGCCACCACACGTGGGTTAAAATTTTCCAGCACTAAAACCCACCAAATCACTTTCACTAGACGCCTGTTCATCTCCGATCATCCTTTGTACCTCTATGGCTCCCGTATCCCTGAACGTGATAGTAAAGTTTCTGGGCCGCCTCTTTGATCGAGGTTATCCTGGAAACCTCACATTACCTCTCAGAAAGGCAACTTGTCACAGCCGGCTGAACCTCTTAAAACCCTTGCTCATCTTTCGGGGGAGCTGATCGTCGAACCCTCCTTCGCCTACATTCCACCCTTTTTTTATCGAAACTTGATTATGGTGACCAGATCTTTTCGCGGCATCTCCTGCTACTCTCTCTACCCTTTAACCCCCATTCATCACCAGGATTACGTTTATGCCTTGGTGCTTTTCGCTCTTCCCCTGTCGAAAGCCTCTATGCAGAAGCGAACATTCCATCCTTATCCGATCGCAGTGATGCCCATTGCCTGCGCTACTATGTACGCTCTCATGATCTCCACCCAAATCCTTCCATTATAGAATGGTCACTGATATTAGTAGACATTCTTTTAAATTTTTTCGCCCCCCCCTTTTACTCCGTCCCCTTTTCTCTTCGCCTTCATTCGCTCTTGTCTTCTCTTCAACTACCACCTTTCTATGTACATGTAGCATCTCACTTTTCCCTACCCTCCTGGAAGTTCCAGCTGTTCGAGTCTGTTCTTTCTCCCTCCCTTGCTCGAAAGCCCAACTGTCTACGGTCGCTTCCCGCTCTTTTTTCTTGACCACTTTCCCCTCATTCTCATGCCATTGCTGTGTTTCACAGATGCTCTAAGTCTTCTGACGGCGTAGATTCGCAGCAGTGGTTCCGGACAGCGTCGTACAAGGGCATTTACTATTCTTCGGCTAGTATTTTTACTGCTGAATTATGCCAACCTTACAGCACTTATCCGTATTGCATCTATGCCTGTGTCATCATTTGTGGTTGTCTCAGACTCCCTTATTTCTTTACAGGCTATACAAAAATTTGATACACCTCACCCCTTAGTCCTCCGTATCCAACTTTGGCTACGCTGCATCTTTACCCAAACATAAAGATATTGTTTTTTTTTTGGGTCCCTGTCATGTTGATGTACAGGGCAATGAACAGGCAGACACTGCTTGCGCGGTCAGCAGTACATGACCTACCATTTCTTATAGAGTATTCCATTTACGGACTATTTTGCTGTAATATCTTCCCCCCTTCCACCCGTGGCAAAACTTTGGTCTACTTGCTGGGCAACAAATTTCAGTCTATTAAACCGATATAGGTTACTGCCGCGTTTTTTAAAAACCCGGTCGAGGTGGGAATACTCCTCCCGTCTTCGCTTTGGGCCCATACCGTCTTACTATGGTTCTCGTGGGAGGCGTTTTGTTTCCTTCTAAAATTTTCAAGCTCCATTATCGTCACCACATTTGTTGGCGGCCCACTTTATAACGAGCCGCAGATTTACCTCTGTCGTCGTCTTCGCTTGTGCTCTCTTTACCTTCCCTTCTCGTGTGGACCCCTTTCATCCGGACTCTCCTTTAAATTTTGACAACGCTGCTGATTTCACAAATTCTGATATTTTCAGCCCTTTACTTCAATTCTTGCAACCCCTCCCCCCTACTTCCCCTCCCCCGCGGGTTTCGTAACCTGTGATCATCCCCCCTCCCTTCTGCCACCCAACCCCTTGTTTTCCTTCCCTACCCGCAGCGCTGTATAGCCCTTTGTGTTTACGTTTCTTTTGATTTAAAAATAACTGTAAATTAAAGGGCACAATTCACTTCAAAATTTAATGGAACACGTTTATCAACTTGGGGTGTTAAACCTTTTTTTCACGACACCTTACCATCCGATTGTAAGGAAGAGTGGAGCGACAAAAAGCCATCCTAAATCAATATTAAAAAAAACTATGTATTTTAAAACCAAACAGACGGGATGATTTTTCCATGTGCTCTTTTCGCAATGCGCGAGATTCCAAGTGACCCCCGGGTTTTCCCCTTTTGAATTGCTTTTATGGGAGACAAGCTGGGGACCCTATCTTTTGAAAAAACTTTGGCCCAAAATATCAAACCTGGGGTTCAAAAAAGGTTCATTTCTTTTAGTTTAAAGGGAAAAGGTTTGGAAAAAACCCGCCGATTTGGTGTAAAAACCCTAGAGATGTTATGGAAACTAAAAGACCTATTTTGCCCATAAAAGCCCAACGACGTTTTTTTGGTGATGAATTTTTGTTTCCTCCCGAAAAATCCAAAAAATTGAAATTCCGGGCGCGGACCGTATAAAGTTAAAGGTCGCAAAAAGGGGTAGATTAATTTTTGGATTCAAGGGGGGAGAAAGAAGTATCACGTCAATTTTTGAAACGGCCCATCAAAGAGAAGTTAATTTTTGGTAAATTCCTTTGACGAAGATACTACTTTTTCGGTTTGGGTTAAAAGGGGTGATTGTACAATTAGATTTTTGTATTAAGATGGTCTTTTACAAAATCGAAGGAATACTGGATTTTTAACGCAGATCCCTCACCAAAAAGTAAAAAATGTCAACATTAACAACGACTTGTAAAATAAAAAAAAATTTCAATAAGTGCCTTAAAACATTTTCTGACGTATTCACAGAGGTACCAGGATTCCCCCACATTGTACACAAGTTTTAAATTTGGGGATCATGAACCATAAGGCAAAAAATCACCCGTTCCCGTTTCACTTCGGAAAACTTTGATAAGAGGTTGACAAACTTTTTAACTTAAATCATAGAACCTTGAAATCAGTTTTCTGTTCACCATTGTTATGGTTAAAAAACCCCATAATTCTTCCGATTGACAAATTTCGTTTTTTAAAATCTATCTAAAGGGGACAAACCCATGCCAGTATTGATCATACTTGTTAAATCCATGACTGCAAATTCTTCTGGGAATTTAGACATCTCACAAGCATCCCATAAAGTGCCATTAAAACCCAACCAAAAACCATACACTGTTTTCCCTACTCATAGATTCTAATGCAATTCGCACAATGCCTTTCGGTTTGGGTTCCCGCATTGCCACGTATATTAGGCTTATGAGAATATTTTCTTTCTGATCTAAAATGTATCAGGTATTTTGATATTTATTCAGCAATGTCGGGGAAAGCCCATCAAAATACACTACGCTTTTTTTTAAAAAGACTAAGAAACTCATGGATTACAGTTAAACCCAAAAGTGCTTTTTTTGGCTATCATAAGGACAATACCTTGGGGTTTATTTTTCTCTGATAATTCCCCACTTCCCAATAAACCAAAACCCCTTTAGAAATACTTCCCTGCTACCAAAAAGTTATTAAAAAGGTTTCCTTTGGGCTGTAAATTTTTATGAAGTTTGTACCAAAAAAATGTTTTAAAATTCGTTCTTACGATATTTGAAAAAGGGTGTCAAAGGAACCCCTTAGTTGTTCTGGGAAGCCATGCAAAACTTCGAAGAAATTAGGGGGTTTTTCAAACCCCCGGGCCTAAAATTACCAATTTAAAAAAAATTTTGTCTCCGAACAGATGCCCCATTTGGACTTTGGGGGTTTATACTCATATTAGAGGAGACCCTTTCCCGTATCTTCGCCAAAAGAACTTTGCCCCGAAAAAAAATTTCTACTGTGGAGAAAGAATGTTATCTTTTATGGGGTTATAAGGATTTAAATCTACCTATACGGGAAAACCCTTTGGCTTGAAAAAAGGCACAAGCCCCTGATGTATTGGAAAACTTTAAAGGGGCAAAAAGCGACCTTAGATGGGCTCTGGCTATTCAGCCCATAAGTTTTAAAAGGTCCTTCATATTTTTGGCTCTGAAAACCACTTCCAATTTTGGGGGAGCCGAGGTTGTACATGTTTTTTTCCCTCTTTCGTTGACTTTTGACTCCGTCCCTAAGTTTTGGGGAAAGGGGGTTTTTGAGGGAAAAGCACGAAAATGGGGTTAAGGTTTTCAGGCCCCCAGGGAACCCTTTGTTTGTTGCGCGCACCCCCCCCCCCCCCGGGGGTGGGGGGAAAACTAGTTTTCCCGGTGTCCGATTTGTTAGTTTCTACTCCCGGTAATATTTCCTTACCTGGGTGGGTTTAAGTTTGGAGAGTCACTTCACCTCCCCTCTTCTCCTAATAGGTAGGGTTCTACCAGGAGTATTACTGTTTTTTTTTTTTCTTTTTTTCGCTGGGTTTCCATAAAGATTTGGCATTTACATTTTTTCCATTCTTAAATGTTTTAAATTTTCAGACTAGGGAACCAGTTTATTTTTTTTTTTACCACTCTGTTCCTGGCGTGGTCTTCCAGGATAGACGCCAGATAAAGGAGCAAGACATTTGTTAATAATACTTATTAACATTATTCTACTACTACCGGCCCTTACCTATTCTACTTGTGGTGCTCCATCCAAGTGGTAGGAAATTCCAAAACATCGGATTATCACCATCCACCCAGGATAACCTTCATCAATAATATCAGAAGATCTATCCAGGGCCATACCTACTCCTGCCCAACTACAAGAACTGAAGGCCATTTTTTTATATTTAAATTTTAAGTAAAATCCTCAAATTATTATTTTTCCTAGTCATTTCTTTATTTATTTATTTTTCCATTAGTTTCTTTTGTTCAGTTGGAAGGCGTTCCACTGACAGCGACCATGGTGTAATAGCACACAAAAGGCTTGATAAAGAAATTACAGGAAAAGTTGGTAGATGAATCTATAACTTCCTAGCAAACAGAACACAAAGAGTAATAGCAGAGTAAAGTCTAAGGCAGGTACGGTGAAAAGCTCTGTTCCACAAGGCACAGTACTCGCTCCCATCCTATTCCTCATCCTCATCCTCACCCTTGCCTTTCTTTGCGGATGACACCCGAATTGCCATGACAGTGACCTCCATCGAAGACACCACAGAACTCCAAGCAAAAGATTTAGCAGGTGATGCAACATACCCCCAGTGAAAAGTAGGGGCACCACTGGTACACTAAGAGAAAACAGTGTTCGGGGCCCAAGACTGTTCAGCAGACTCCCACCAGCCATAAGGGAAATTACTAATAGAGCCCTGGTTGTCTTCAAGAGGGAGCTGGACAGATACCTGAAGTCAGTGCCAGATAACTCGGCCTGTGGTTCATACGTTGGATTACGTGCGGCCAGCAGTAACAGCCTGGTTGACCAGGCCCTGATCCACCGGGAGGCCTGGTCTCAGCCCGGGCCGCGGGGGCGTTGACCCCCGAAACCCTTTCCAGGTAAACTCCAGGTATTTTTATCTAGAATTAATAAATTCAATATAAATCTCATTGTTGATTATTTTATTTATTGTTTCATTCTATCTCGTTATATCTTTGTGTTTCTCAATGTTGAATATTTATTCAGTTCTTTATGATGTTAATTCTGCGATGTACGATGATAATTAGTTAATAAAAGTACTGCAGCTCATACGTCGACTCCAGGCTGAGGGACTGATTACCTCAAACTCCTTCTCATTTCCACCTATTTTTGCAATGGACTGAAAAAGCCACTGGTTGGCGAAACGTTTCCAGAATTGAGATTCCCAAGCGTTTCACAAGTGTCTTATTAATCATAGACTGAGATACATATACATCTCAGTGTTTCTACACTCAGAGGACTCTGTCTCCCAGTGTGGATACACTGACAGGTGCTTATCTCTCTGTATGTGTTTTGAAAGAATCATATGCTTTTCAGTGTATATACACTGAAAGGTACATGCCTCTCAGTGTATTTCCAATGAAGATTCTTTGTCTCTTAGTGAATATACACTCCGAGGTAACAATTCTCAGTGTATATAAACTCCGAGGTGATGTGTCTCAGTGTATATACCAGTGAGACTCATTTGTCTATCAGTGTACAATCACTGAGAGGTATGTCTTTGAGTGTATATACACTCATACTGGAGTGGGAGATATGAGAGAAAGTGCAAAAGAAGCGCCGTTAAAATCAGGTGTGCCATGTACACAATAAGAGAACATTATATCAACAACCGTGGTCCAATACTATCCAACATCTAAACAGAAGATATTAGAAATCGTGTTGGAACAAGTGTAGAAGTCTTCATGAGAAATCTTGACAAATATCTCCGCCAGGTGCCAGATCAACCAGGTTGTGATGGAAATGTGAGCAGCGAGCCGCCAGCAGCAACTGCCTGGTTGACTAGGCAAGCATGAGACCAGCACGGCCCAAGGTAAAAGGAAATCTATTGAAGTTCATTAACGGTATATTAAGCATATGTCTCCATTGTACATGACAGAGAAAAAATTGACTCTCAGTGTGTAATTTTCCGAGGTTGGTT
>NC_069459.1:20703141-20805389 GCF_026875155.1 Cherax quadricarinatus | reverse complement strand
GTATGCTGCTTTTCATGTGTGGAGTAATATGTTTTATTCATATAAATACAGAGTTTTTTATATGAATATTAGATATTTGGTAAGCTTTTGTTTTTAATATTAAACACATCAACTAGGAAAACATTATTTTTACCATCTATAGGTAACTCTGTAAATGATTACTTATCCTAGAGACAGCCTGTGGCAGTATAAGCTGTTTATTCAATTGTATTTCTTTCATATACAGTAGAACCTCTCATTATAAACCTGTCATTGATGAATTTCAACCAAAATTTGGCTGGACAGAATGGACAAAAGCCCATATTCCACATTTTGTCTGTAGTGTTAATGTCTTGTTGTCTTCTGGAGTATCAGGCCAAGTCTGCTTTCTCCAGTACTTGTCCAGTATGGGCCAAAGCAGCCATGTTCAGGACCACTTTATTGCTTGCTTGTGTTCACTTACTCATATACTCATAAGTCTCTAATTTTCCCTGGATTTAGAGCATTTTGTGTGACTTTTATTGACATATTAAGTAAAGTGTAATTAACAAGTGGTGGTTGCCTAGAGAAAACATGGTTCTCAGTGTTAGGGAGACACTTGAATTAATAAAGAAGATTTAATCTGGCATCTCAGCCATCTATGTCTCATCAGCTCTTTACATCATCTTAGCCATCTCTCCACCACAAAAAATGTAAGTAAAATTACTATAAATTACATAGAGTACGATGAAATTACTATACAGCACAGTATACTGTATTGTAGTACTACAGGTTACAGTTCCCTATTTTTAGTGTTCAGTTATCCTCTGCATCAGCGGACATCTAAGTAATTTTGAATTATTAATTTCATAATTTGGGAGTTGTGGACACTCAGGATTCTTGTACACCCCCTTCTCTTATTAGTCCATTAATGAGAGGTTTTACTCTACTGTTATTTACACTAACAAGAACATAAATGTATTACCCAATGTAATTTTTGTTGACTAAGAGTTTTGGAGAAAAGACCATCTTCTGTTGTAAAAAACTTTTAGTTTAGTGTTACTGTCTCTTGACTGGAACACTTTTCAGTAAGGGCACTTATCTTCAGGGTAAGGTGAGACATATGAGCAAGTCTCCTTCCAATTGCTGCCCCCTATTCAACTAACAGTAAACAAATACTGAGAAGTTGACCTGTGGGTCACATCCTAAAGAAGAGGTTCTAAGTACCCACTGAAAATAAGCCACACTGCTTATTTCTTGGGTTTATCCTAGATTATCATCATCCTAGGTTTTCTTGAAAGCTTTTAAAGTTTACTTCCTAGTAGAAGCATGGTTCTGTTAATACTACATTGATGAGAAAATTACCACTCATGGCATCCAGGTTCCCTAGAGCATGTTGATCATTGTAAGCCAGGAATTGTTATGTCAGTTAGCGAAATACTTTAATTCAGAACAGAAGAATTTATTAAACATGAAGTAATATTCCAGTGTGAAGCAGGAGAAAGCAACTAGAAGTGACAGTGATTTTTTCATATAATTACATTTGATTGTAAGATAATGTGTACCAGCTCGTAGAGTACATTATAATGGATTACATAAAGGAAAAAATAATAGCTGAATTTTACAAGGTCTTCTGAGGGTTGGAGACTGTAATAAGTAACAAACGTTTCACCTTTTAGGAACTGTAGTTGATGTATGCCAGAATAAAAATGGATTTATTTACTTTTTATCATATTCTCTGATTTCTTAAAATACATTGTGTTGCTGGGATGCTTTCTTTTTCTTTTTTATTTATATTGTGCAATTTAAATTAGTAGTGTATTTTTAGAAGTATTGTAAGTGCCTAGAGTGTGAGGCTCTGGGCTAGGATGAGCACACCCCGGTGATAATGTTATGCGAGTTCTGTCAGTCAGAGTGAACTAAGCTTCTATATAGGTGAATATACGATGTTACTAGACAAGTAGTTACTTGTATAGTGTCGCAGTTCTCTTAAAACAGATGGATGAGTATGATGAGAGGAAGCTCAACCCACTTCAACCTGACCATCAGTACTTTGTTTGCTTTGTTCAGTACTCTTGTGTTGTGGGTGTTGTTAGTACACTATAATATGCATGATTATATAGTTTTGTTGCCTTCATAAGTGCTCTTGGTTACAGGCAGGTGTATGTTACACTTAGAATTAAGTCAAATGCACGTAAGTGAATGTTGTTTGCTTTTCATTTATGATATCCATGGACTATACTTAGATATTAATTATGAGGTGTGTGTTTAGTAAAGTGTCACCCCTCCCAAACAAATTGATCTGCTTGTTCTTGTTGTCATTTGCTCTTACAATGTCATTTATATCAAGCATTTTGTCCACTAGAAACTGAGCTGTTAAGTGTGTTCAGAAAACACTAAGTTTAAAAATGTTTCATTTTCAGTGTTACATCTTGTCAAATAAAAATATGCTGATTTTATTTGTTTTTTAAACTCCACTTTATTTTACATATCTCATGAATAGTACCTCTCTAGGGTGTACTTTGATGCTAGTGAGGGGATCTTGATCCAAGAAAGTGGATATAACTTCCTATCCTTGGATCAAACCTGAGTGCCTCCCATTCCTCATGCACTGTATGACCCCTGCAGATTTAGTGATTCTCCCTGATTATATAATGGTCATGGGTAGTATTTTCTCCATGGGAAGTGGAACTGAATTCTTCCTCTGTAAGTCATGCCTACTGTAAGAGACAACTTAATTACTAAATTTAAAAATAGAAACTTTTGATATTCGCTTTGGGCCACTCTGCCTCTGTGGGATGTGGCTGGTTTGTTGAAAGAAGAGGAAAGGGTAGTATTTTTTAAGGTGAACCTTCACAGGGGAGCCTTGATACTGGGTACAGAGCTCTTGCTCTAAAGAATTCAAAATAATCTTCTCATTCTTGAAGCCTGATTACCTCCCATTCCCAGGCACTGTAATACCCCTTTTAAGTTAGCATATACAGTGGTCCCTCATTTATCGTTGTTAATCCGTTCCTAGAAGTGCGACAATTATCGAAAAAAGACAATTTCAAATCAATTTTCCCCATAAGAAATAATGTAAATGCAATTAATCCGTTCCTGACACCAGAAGTATAAAACAAAAATATTTTTTTACTACCGAAATATAGATGTAGTACATAAACAGTACAATGGGACAAGATGAATGAAACATTAACAGCATAACACTTACCTTTATTGGTGATTCTTCTTAGTGTATGGAAGACTGGAGGAGAGACATTGGATTAGTTGCTGTTTGGAAGGGGAATCCCCTTCCATCAACACCTCAGGTACCAAGTCCTTCTCTGGGGTTACTTCTCTTCTCTGTTTCTTAATGCCACTAGGACCAGCTTGAATTCCAATATTAACCTTGACCTAAATGCTTTCTTGATAGTTGTGACAGGACCCACAGGCATAACACCAGACACAAACATCTCTATGACATTCCCCGTGTCCGACTAAACCTTTACAAAAATTTAATGTGTGTCAAATGGCCTAAAATCTGGAACACCCTACTTGAAAACTCTAGAACTGCAGACACATTCATCACTTTCAAAATTACAGTTAGAAACAGATATCTCCCTGATACACCCCGTCAACTTACTACATGTAAACCACCTGGTGGTTCACACTTACACTCACTCACCATTGACTACTGTATAAACACAGAAATACGAATCTTAATCTTAAAATAATATAATATAATATAATAATATAATATCTTTATTTACTAGAAGTACATGTACAAGGTATACAGTCCTAGCTGACAACAATGACATACTACTATATAGAAAGCCCCTTGTTATGCTCAGCATGTCGGGCAAATTAGGTCAGTGTCCCAGGATGCGACCCACACCAGCTGACTAACACCCAGGTACCCATTTTACTGATGGGGAACATAGACAACAGGTGGAAAGAAACACGCCCAATGTTTCTACTCTGGCTGGGAATCGAACCCAGGCCCTCGCCGTGTGAAGCGAGAGCGTTAGCCACCAGAGGCCTAACTAGTCATAAGTTTGCCTATGATTTCTCCAATATAGACACTATGTATTGTGCCAAAACAAAAGCTTTCACATTGCTAATCCAAACTATAATGTAGTCACTTAGCCCCAATACCCTAATCTTTAAAAATTTAAAATTTAGATTTTAAACTAAGTCTGCTTGAAAATCTTAGCCATCTAGGTGCATGCCCTCTTTTAGTATACCCCAAAGTTTAAAAAAAAAAAAAATTTTAAAAAAAACCCCCCCCAATAAAAAAAAATCAAAAACCCCCCCAAAAAAAAAAAAAAATTTTTTTTTAAAAATAAAAAAAAAAATTTCCCAAAAAATTAAAAAAATTAAAAAAAAAATTTTATTTTTTTTAAAATTTTTTAAAAAAAAAGGGGGGGAAAAAAAAAATTTTTTTTTTAAAAAGGGGGTTTTTTCCAAAACCCCAAAAATTTTCCCGGGAAAACCCCCCCTTTTTTTTTTAAAAATTTTTTTTTTTAAAAAAAAAAAAAAAAAAGGGGGCCCCCCAAAAACCCCCCAAACCCCCCCTTTAAAAAGGGGTTTTTCCCAAAAAAAAAAAAATTTTTTCCAAAGGGAAAAAAAAATTTTTGGGAAAAAAAACCCCCAAAACCCAAATTTTAAAAAATTAAATTAGAAACAAATTTTTTAAAACCCAAAATTTTTAAATTTTTAAAAAAAATTCCCTTTTTTCCCCCTTTTTAAAATTCCCCGAAAAATTTTTTAAAAAAAAAAAAAAATTTAAAATTTAAACCCCCCCTTTTTTTTTTTTAAAAAAAAAAATTTAAGGTTTTGAAAAAAAACCCCTTTTAAAAATTGGGGGGGGCCCCGGGGTTTTTTTGGGGGAAAACCCCCCTTTTTCCCCCCTTTTCCGGGGGGTTTAAAAAAATTTTCCCGGGGTTTTTTTTTGGGGAAAAAATTTTTTGGGGGGAAAACCCAATTTGAAAAGGGCCCCCCCCCCTTTTGGGAAACCCCCAAATTTTTTTTGGGGGAAAAAAAAACCCCCCCCCTCCCCCCCAAAAGACGGGCCCCCCTTTTTTTTTTTTTAAATTTAAAACCCCCCCCAAATTTTTAACCGGGGTTTTCCTTTTTGGGGGCCTTTGGCCTTTTTTTTAAAAATTTCCCCCTTTTTATAAAAAAAATTTTAAAAAATTTTTTTTTCCCCCCCCTTTTTTCCCCCCCCTTTTTCCCCCCCCCCTTTTTCCCCCCTTTTTTGGGGGGGTTTTTTTCCCCCCCTTTTTTTCCCCTTTTCCCTTTTTCCCCCCCCCCCCCCCCCCGGGGAACCCCCCCCTTTTCCTTTCCAAAGGGTTTTTTTCCCCCTTCCCTTTTTCCCCCCCCCCCCCCGGGGGTTTTTTGTTTTTTAAAAAAAAATTTTTTTTTCCCCCCCCCCTTTTTTTTAAAAAAAAATTTTTTTTTTTTCCCGGGGGGCCCCCCCCAAAAGGGGGGTTTTTTTTAAAAAACCCCCCCCCCCCCCTTTTTTTTTCCCCCCCTTTTCCCAATTCTTTTCATTCGCAAATTCTGATTTCTCTTTGCTTACATGCTTACCATTGCCTCCAAACATTGGGCTTCATGACCCTAATTGCCCCTAGATTTTATCACCCTTTTTATTGTTGGTATACCGTCTTTGAAAAAAATGTCCCTTTTTCCCAAGGAATATTCGTGGCCCAGGGGGGAAACCTGGAGAGCTCTAGGGTTGCTCTCCCCGTTTCTCCAGTATGTTTTTGGGTTACAAATTTCCCAAAATTTTATTCAGCGTTTTTTGTCCTGTTTTTGGCCATGTGCTGTTGCATTCTTCTGAAAACCCCCTTTCCCGGTTTAATCATGAAGAGCAACTTCTTTTTGTGCTTGGTATACCCCTATTTAACCCGGTTTTTTGGTTTATTTTCTGCTGCATTATACTGCACCCTATTTATTTGCACAGTTTGGGATACAGTTTGCTTTCTATATCTCCCCTTTTCCCGGGGCATTTGTATTTCGTATTGCACTCTTTATATTTACCCCCCCATATTGTGTTAGGGAAGTTTAAATAAATAAGTTTATTCAGGTTTTACAAATACAGTTACATAGAATTATCTAATAGCGGGATATGTGTAGAAAAACCTAGGAAAAACCCAAAAAAGTCAGACAGAGTTGGGACTTATTTCCCTTGGGGTTTATTTTAAATTTTTATTATAAAAACGTTGACACCCGGTTAGTTTTAGTTTTAAAATTTTTTATTATGCAACCCCCCTAACCCCTCCCTTTTGGGCGGTAGTCAAAAAAAAAAAAAAAAAAAAAAAAATTAAGAGGGAAAAATAATTGGTCCAGGGAAATGGACTCCAAAGTTTTGTAGCTGGGAAGTTACGGGGGGTTTAAAGAACTCACAAATTTTTCAAAGGTAATGAACCACAATTTACAAAGTAATGAACTCAACCCAAATTTTCAAAAAGGAATGAACCCCAGGTAAGTCTGGTCACAATTTATGAAAGTTACAAAGGTATTTACAGAATTTCAGAGGTTCGGGAAGGGCCCGGACTGGGGCCCCCAAAGTTTTGAGCCCGAACTGGTACAAAGGGAAATGAGCCCCCAAGTTAAAAAGGTTTAATGTTTTTTTAGAATGGTTTACTTACGTTTAACTTTGGCTACAAACATGAAAAAAAATTATAGGGGTAATGAGCAAATTTAAAACCCTTTCCACACCGGTCACAAACTGTAATGAGGGTTTCACCCGGGGGGTTGGTTTAAAGATTTTTTTTTCACTCCAGAAGGGATGTTCCCGGGGCCAGTTTCTGACCGGGAAATTTTTTCGCATAAGGAATATTGTGAAGTAGATTTTTGGCCATTTCGACCCCCAAAAAAATACACGTTTCAAACGCACCCTTTCTTAAAAAACTTACAAAAAATTGGGGCGCATTCCCAGGGGATCGTTATGCGGGGGTCACTGTATAAAGGTTTAAAATTTTTTTATTATTTCTAAAAAATAAAGATAACATCCTTTTTGTCAAAACTAAAAAGACCCATTTTACTACACGAGGGTCATTTAAGGGCTAAACTTCATTGAGGGTTTGTTTTTGAATATCTACAATTCGAGGGTCCCTTACTAGGGAAAAAGGTAAAATTTAAAAAGTATGTTAGCTAAAAAAAAAGAAAAAATTTTTTTCCCCCCCCTTTTGTAGCCCCAAAAAATCAGACACCTTTTGGCATCTTGTTGAAATGGGTTTATGCTATGACTTTGGGTTTGGCATGTTTCTCTTGGAAAAAAACTGTACGGAAGGCCCCCGCTTTACGGGCGTTTCACTTTACGGGTTCCGCTAATACGGACTTTTTAAAATTTTTGACCAAAAAATCGCTATACGGCTCCCCCACCTGTTTTTTAATACGGTCACCGTGCCCCACCCTGTTTGTTTACCCTTTAAAAGAGCTCCGGGAAGCCCAAGTCTTTTCCCTTTGTTTGGGGGAAAACTCCAAATTTCAAATGTTTTTTAAAAAATTATTTTATAATTTATATTTACTCTGGGAATTATACTTTTGTATCCCGTACCTTAAATTTAAAATTACACACTGCTTTCATGTAGGTACACATTTTAAAAACACTAAAAAAGTCTTTAATCTTGATGCAAAATAATTAATAATAATAATAATAATAATAATAATAATAATAATTTAAAAAATAGTTTTTTAAAAAATTTTAAAATAATAATCTCTTTGGGGGCATTTAATGTTTGCAAAATTTCGTTAATATAGAAATTTCCCTTAATCATCTTGATATTTTTTTTTAAAAATTTTATAGAAAACTTTTTGTAACACACAAACATGATACATGCACCCCCCAGTTTTAAAAAATTTTTTAAAGTTAGTTATTGTAATTTAAAAATATGTCAGTGTTTAAAAACGTTATCTTGCCCTTTATATGCATTTACAAGGAAAATAAAAGGGTGTTCCACTTTACGGCGGTTTCCGCTTTACGGCGGTAGCCTGGAACCTAACCCGCCGTATAAGTGGGGCCTTCCTGTATATATTTTCCAGAAATTCAGTATTTATATGTAAATAGATGGCCATACTGTATTTAATAATATTTATGTCATAGAAAACGGAAAGCCTGCGTCTGCGCAGAAGGAGAGTCGCCATTTTGTGGTTTTGAATTAGATACAACGTTAATGTAATGGGAAGAATTTTTCGTGCTCTAGAGGTTAAAATTGGATTGACACCTCTCAAATAGGAGGCGAAATTGTTGGATGTGCATTCCTGCATAACTTGAGATATCAGACGACTGGACAAGACAGCTCCAGGAACCTCAGATAAGCTCTCTAGATTTGTGTGTAATTCTGGCCAGCATTATTTTCATTGATTTAGTTAGAGTGAGGTTTTCTGAGTATGATACACATTAATCTCCAGTCAAATTGGTGAGTGATATTAAGATATATTTTGCTTCTGTTATGTAATTGTGTATATATATAACCATTTATTATTTTTAATATACAGTCCACAAATTTATATATTTACCAGTATTCCTGGTGTATGTATATTTCATTTAATTAATAGGTCCAGAGTAACTTGTGGTTATGACAGTGGTAGGTATCGAAGGGGGACATTTTTTGTGACCTAGGTGTCCCAAATTCCTACTTGTCTATGTAACATTGATAAATAATAATTATCTTTATCATTTACTGTTATGTACATAATTAGTTACATTCAGATAAATGCAATTTTCCACATGTGCGGCAGTCTGTTCCATTCCTTTATTGCTGTACAATAAAAGGTGTTTGAAGCCTGGCCACTGACTGTGGGTACTACAAAGTTGTGCTCTCTCCAGATAGTACTATGATTGCTTTGGTTCCCAACTTTGACAAAATTGACAGCAAGATATTCTGGACACTGTGAGCAATTTTATAAACATGATTTAGCTTCAGTTGTTTTACTCTGTCTTCAACATTCAGCATATCCAACTGGTGTAATTCATTCTGGCCTACATGTTCTCTTGGTCCCAGCCTCAGGATGAATCTTACGATTTTGTTCTGGGTGATTTGCAGTCTATCTTTCAGTTTTTTTGTCAAGGAAGAGTACCGTGAAGAGCAAGCGTAATCCATATGGCATTGTATAAAGGCTAGACATAGGGTCCTGCGAGCCTCAGTAGGTAGACACTGTGCCTCAGTAGGTAGACACTGTACCTCAGTAGGTAGACACTGTGCTTGTCTATACAGGAACTTCAGTCTGGCATTCGCTTTCTTTACTACACTGTTCCCTATCAATTCTCCTGACATGCATGGGTCAAAGGGGATTCCCAGATACTTTACTGATGAAACCAAAGTGATGGGCTCCCCATTACACTGGACATTAAAATTATTTACCCTTCTCAGTTTATGTTTTGTGCCAAAGAGAATGGCTTCAGTTTTCCCGAGGTGTAATGTTAGTTTGTTGTCTACTAACCATTTGCTGCAGGACTCCAGTTCCAGTGTTAAAACATTAGCTATATCTTGTGGGTTTTTACCTGACACTAACAGAGCACTGTCATCAGCATACAGTAGGAGTTTGCACTTGACACTGATAGGCATGTTGTGGAAAATACTGTATATATTTTCCAGAAATTCAGTATTTATATGTAAAAGATGGCCATACTGTATTTAATAATATTTATGTCATAGAAAACGGAAAGCCTGCATCTGCGCAGACGAGACTTGCCATCTTGGTTTTGAATTTTGTACAAATGTTGGTGTAATGGGAAGAATTTTTTGTATGTGCATTCCTGCATAACTTGAGATATCAGACGACTTGACAAGACAGCTCCAGGAACCTCAGATAAGCTCTCTAGATTTGTGTGTAATTCTGGCCAGCATTATTTTCATAGATTTAGTTAGAGTGAGGTTTTCTGAGTATGATACACATTTATCTCCAGTCAAATTGGTGAGTAATATTAAGATATATTTTCCTTCTGTTATGTAATTATGTATATATATAACCATTTATTATTTTTAATATACAGTCCACAAATTTATTTATCTACCAGTATTCCTGGTGTATGTATATTTCATTTAATTAATAGGTCCAGAGCAACTTGTGGTTATGACAGTGGTAGGTATCGATAAGGGGGCACATTTTTTTTGCGACCTAGGTTGTCCCAGGATTCCTACTTGTCTTGTTAACATTGATAAATAATAATTATCTTTGTTATCATTTACTGTTATGTACTAATTAGTTACATTCAGATAAAATGCAATTTACACAACGTCATTGAAATAAACCACAACATAAGAATAATAAGGGATCCCAGGGAAAATAATACTTGGGTACTCACATGCTAACGGCAGGGGTTCTGATTTCCGTTTTTGTTGATTTTGACAATTTGTCTCCTGTTTGCTATAGGTAGGTACTTAAACCTAGTCTACAGAGCCTATACCGATAGCTTGATGTTTTTTAATAATATATTGTGGTTGGACTGTATCTGAAGGCTTTTGCAGGTTTAGTTTTCCATACCTATGAGGTTCCCTTTGACATTTCAGTTCTCAGGTAATCATCAGATTAAATTTGGGACGGTGTCGGGTTGAGTAAGATCTTCTAAAGCCCGACTGACAGCTATGGAGAATGTTGTTGTCATTAAGGTACTTAACTACTTGAGAGTACACTGCCCTCTCTAGAATTTTGGATATTATACTGAGTATAATAACAGGCCTATAGTTGCTTACATCAGATATACTATTTTTCTTGAAGATAGGAGTAACTCTGGCCTCCTTGAACCCATTGGGTACGGTATTAGTGGTGATTGATAGATTTATTATGTAAGCAATAGGGATTGACAGTTCAGAAGCACCATCTTTTAGGAACATAGATGGGATGTTATCCGGGCCAGTGCTCTGAGGCAAGGTATGTGATTTAATTGGAGACACTTTAGCCTTAGACATAACAAGAGAAATAACACTATTACATTGAAGGTAAGCAACTGCTCCATATGCCAATTTTGAAGCATCACAAAAAATGTGGAGTACATTTTTCCATTTGGATGGCCACTGGCGTGGGAACTCTAACATGTGGGAATTTTTCCATTAATCACCATTAATTCATACCCACCTGTTAATTGGAATTCCTCAGGTAGAATTCATCCCAAGTACATTTAAGTTTCCATTGCTTCCTGAATTAACAATTTCCCTCTTATAGTAAGGGATGACACTCAACCTAGTGGATCAAAAACATTTGGGAAACTTCAGCAAGCAATCTATCTTAGTTAATTAATTGGGAATACTGTAATTATTAGGTTCATAAACATTAAAACAACTCTCTCTCTGTTATCCCAGTTAACCCAATACATTACTAACATTTTGGCATTCATCTCCAGGGTAGTAATTCTTTATCTTTTTTTGTCATTAATTTTGGACGAATTACTATTCCATTCCCTCAGAAGGGCCCATCATATTGCACTTTGCATTATTTTATTAAGCCTCTCCATAAGTCATTAACATTCCTCGTCTGTTGGAGTCTCACCAGGGGAAAATGCCTCCACATAAAATTGTTTGCTCATTACTTTACTCATAATGGACTTTCCATACGTTTGAAGGTGTGCATTTATGTCACTTGATCGTAGGAACGGATGGATGTAGGCACCAATTATACGCTCCTATAGCGAAAGGTTTTCAGAGGGCTAATTGGGTAATAGGGATTATCAGCGCCATAAGAAGCAGGTACAAACCCAGTCAGCATTCTTGTAAACCACTTTAGGAAGCTTTATTATGTCTGCCGGTAAAGCGCATAATGCCTTCATCTGAAATTTATAAGATAATCTCCTATTTTTCCAGTCGTTGACGGACAAATTAGGAGTCTTTTAAACTAGCGAAAACACTTTTGTGAACTCCGGGCAATACAATTAAACACCACTTCTCAGAGGAGTGGTCTTAGAAGATTCTTTCACTCCGTGATTGTGGCCAAATAGGGGGGTGACCAATAAATTTTGGCTTGCTCAGGTGGTACCTCTTCTATAAATTTATTAATCAACTTCTCAGCAATATTCATTACCGCGCGCACCCTCCCCGCTTACCAATTTCTGGTGTCTTACTCAGTTCGCAGACGCTGACCTTTAACTGCCCATATACCATTCTGTAATTTGGTGGGCAACTTCTGGTGGTTCAGTCTCCACGGGAAGTGCCGCACCCAGTATTGGTCCAGATTTCAAAATTTTTACATCTCTCAGGTATTGTTCTTGAGTAAAAAGAATCGTCTGGGCTTTCTTCATTTACATTTATTCCAATGTGTTTTTCCTGTCTAATCCCACAATTGATGACTGGCTCCAACACCATCCATATGGAAGAATTATACTGGGGCACGATTTCTGAGTAAGACACACAGTTATGGTATTTGAAGTTAGTATCCTCTAGTCATGAATTATTATTACGAGGAATCTTCCATACATTAACTTGGCCTACTGCAGCCGTTTCAAAAGGGTGCACCAATTTCTTTACCATACCCTTTACAAAGGAAGGCATAATACTCCACTACCTATCAAAATAATTTATGGGACCTTAAGAATCATCACTTACACCAGAAGGATGCTAAATTTCACATTATGTGAAAGTCTTTCTGTATCTTTACTAAGTCCTACTGTAGATATTTTATCTGGGAAGTCGTCTATACTACGCAAATTACTGCCATTACACGGTTTTTTCTCATGGGCCCTAACCTGACAGTTACATAAACAGTTGTATACAATTGGCCTTATCGAGAGAAACCAGATAATTTTAAAGTTGTGGGATCTCCCATCGGTACTTTACATACCATCAAGACATATACGTTTATGAAAGTACGAGTGGATCCCTGGTCCTATAATGCATTTACAATTTTTGATTTATGCCTTTGATCATCAATTTTTACCTGTAACACAGGTAGGCTACATATCAGGCAAAAACCATCATTAATTAATATTAGCAGCAATTTTTACTCATTAGCTACTGATTGTGTCTGGATTGTGTCACATTTTTCATTATTATTCAAATTATCATATAGACCTTTACACATGACTATTATGGTGTCTTCTTTGTGGACAATGATAACTGGAGTCAATTTGTTTCCCTACTGAACCACATCTGGGACACACCATATCCCCTTTAAAATAGGCATAATTTACAGATAATACCACAGACCATACCCTATTTCCTCATAACAATCTTGGTTAAATACCCCATGACATACTTAAGTCACCTTCTAGGACTTCTCCCAATGTGGCAGCCATTATTAACTTACAACAGGCAGTTAAAAACATGATGGCACACTGAGCTAGAAATCTATTCAGATATTGACGATAATTGTTTTAATAATTTTCTAAAAATGACCCAATACCTTTATAACAAGCTCTTGGCCCTAAAAAAAACTAAAAATCAGATGACTGCTAAGAGTGACTGAACAAGTCCTGGCTAACACCCAGGCATTCTCAAATCCATTAATTACATCAAAACCAACCGATATGAAAAACTGTACAGAATGGGTCAATAACACGAGACCAAACAAAATACGTTACTCGTCAATCCTAACCAGCCTGATAAGAGGGCAAAAAAAATAAAAAATGTATTATGAGAGACGATTATCCAACTTACGTGGGGGTGATTTAAAAAATGACCTGGAAGTCACTTCAGAAATTCTGGGAAACAAAAAAGATATCCACGACATAGCGAAATAAAAAGTAGCAAAATCAGATGGAACCCACAACTCCCACCAACAGAAACTGCAACGACTCAGGATTTCTTCTCATATAGGTCCAAAACCTTGAATAAAATCCAAGCTCAGATACCCCACCAATGGCTACTCACTGGCAACTACCCAACACACTGTTCCTAGTCCGACTAATCCCATACGAAGTTCTCCCTTATTATCAAGCACTGAAAAACAAGGCAGGAGTATTTATATACCTTACACCCTTTAAATACAAAAAAGCGTCACGAGTACTATTCACCAATCATTGCAACCACTCTTTAAACAAATCCATTGAATCCTCCCCCCTTCCTACAGTTCTCAAAATAGCAAGGGTCACCCCGATCCATAAAGGAGGAGGACCAAACAGAGTGAATAATATAGGCCAATATCCAATTTTCACTCTCTCAAAAATTTTCGAAAAATTAATTCATGAACGAATTCTACTCCTACTTCATCTTCCAAAATATTCTTAACCCCTGCCTAATTTGGATTCATGCCTAATAAAAATACGAATGATGCTATTTAACCCAAAAAATAACCCCAGTTGGGGCTAGAACATATTATACATGCAATAGAGGAAAATAAGAAGTCCAATGGGGATCTTCATGTACTTCGTTAAAGTTTTGTACAGTTGACCATGACTTGCTCCACGTAAAATTGTCACACTATGGTATAAGAGAGCACTCCCTCAACTACTCAAGTCTTACCTCAGCAAAAGAAGGTCAATATGATGTCCGCAAAATGGGGCAGGCTCTTCCGCACAACCCAATTACAGTGGTGTCCCACAGGGAAGTGTCCTTGGCCCTCTTCTCTTTTCTATACATAAATGACCTACCAAATGCTTGCAATTACTCAAACCCACACTTTTTTGCAGATGACACTACATACGTCTTCTCTCACCCGAGCCCAGTCACGCTAGCCAAAGACTGTAAACACCGAATTACAGAAAAATATCTACCTGGATGAGACTAACAAACTTACACTAAACATTGACAAAAACCTACTTCATTCAGTTTGGTAACAGAGCTACAGATGTACCTCTTAACATAACGATAAAACGGTCACCTATTCACAAAGCTAAACAGAGGGAAAATTTCTTAGGAATCCACCTCGATAATAGAACTCAAATGTAATACACATGTACAAAAACAAATTTCTAGAAATTTTCCAAGACTGTTGGCATTACTATCGAAGATACGGTACTATGTTCCACGTCAGCCCTCCTGGACCCCTTTATCACTTCTCTTATTTTACCCTATCTCACCTATGGAAAGAATTTGTGCATGGGGCTCAACATCATTAACCATCTCAGACACTATTGACCCAACAAAAGGCTGCAGTTTGTAGTGATAACAAATTTTACTCCAGGCAGCACACTCCCCCCATATTCAAAACACTCAACCTACTCTCCATACAAAACATCCATACTTATTACTGCACTATTACTACATAGAAACACTTAACTCTGAATTAACCCTCCCCTCAAACATCTCCTTGCCAACCTCAACAGAACACAATGACCATAATCACGACACAGATCACTCTTTGATGTTCCTCGTGTCATCTCACGCGATGCAAAAAACTCAATGCACAATAAAGGGCCTAAAATCTGGAATTATTACCTGTAAATATAAAAGAAACACACTACCTGTTTATAAATTCAGTCTCTTCTAAAGTTCACTTACTCACCTAAAACCTAAATAACTTTACTGAATAACAGAACTGATAAATGGTATATCAAAATGTTACCACATTTATTTCACATAATATGTTAAACCTAGGACCAATCTAACTTTGTTATTTTTTTTAAATACACTACCTAAACAGAATAATCCATTCTACTGAATGAACAGCAATGATGCAAACCATATGACCTGTCTTTGTAATAATCATTTGGGCTTTATAGTTATTCTGTTTACTATAAGGTATTATCACTGATTGCATCAATGCTTAGTTATCTTAAGTTTAATTTTAACCAGCCCATAAGTGCTATTGCATGTACCTGGAGGAGTTCGGGGGTCAAAGGCCCCCGCGGCCCGGTCTGTGACCAGGCCTCCTTAGGTCAGTGTTTACCTGGAGTTTACCTGGAGAGAGTTCAGGGGGGTCAACGCCCCGCGGGCCCGGTCTGAGGGACCAGGCCTCCTGGTGGATCAGAGCCTGATCACCAGGCAGTTGCTGATGGCTGGCACGCAAACCAACATACGAGCCACAGACCGGGGCTGGATCCGGAACTGGATTTAGGTGGCTTGTCCAGTGCCAGCTTGAAGGACTGCAGGGGTTGTTGGTAATCCCCCTTTGTGTGCAGGGAGGCAGTTGAACATCTCGGGCCCCTGACACTTATTGTATGGTCTCTTAATGTGCTGTGACTCACTGCTTTTCTTTGGGTTGGATGTGCATCGTTGCCACGGTCTTTTGCTTTCGTTAGTGGGTGATTTTGTTCCTTGTCAAGTTCCGACGGTACTAGTCCTCTAGGATTTGCCTGGTGTAATATATCATGTATCTCTCCTCCTGCGTTCCTGGGTAACAGGTTGTTTGGGAAACCTCAAGCGCTCCAATAATTGAGAGTTTTATCTCCGTTAGCGCGCGTGAAGTTCTCTGTACTTTTCTAGGTCGGCAATTTCACCTGCCTGAAGGTGCTGTTAGTGTGCAGCAATATTCCAGCCTAGATAGAACAAGGTGACCTGAAGGGTGTCATCTGGCTTGGCCTCCTAGTTTTGAAGGTTCTCAGTATTCCATCCTGTCATTTTTCTAGCAGATTGCGATTCGATACAATGTTATGGTCCTTGAAGGTGAGATCCTCCGAACTTGATCACTCACAAGGTCTTGACGTTGGTGTTTCGCTTTTTGTGGCACAGAATTTGTTTGTACTCTGATGTAGATTTAATTTCCTCATGTTTACCTTATCTGTGTAATTGAAATTTCTCATCGTTGAACTTCATATTGTTTTCTGCAGCCACTGAAAGATTTGGTTGATGTCGGCCTGGAGCTTTGCATGTGTCTGTCAATGGAGCACTGTCATGCAGATTCGGGATGTCATCTGCAAAGGAAGACCACGGTTGCTGGGCTGAAATCCTTGTCTATGTCGGATATAAGGATGAGGAACAAGATGGGAGCGGGTACTGTGCCTTGTGGAACAGAGCTTTTCACCGTAGCTGCCTCGGACTTTACCTGTTGACGACTACTCTCTGTGTTCTGTTAGTGAGGAAATTATAGATCCATCGACGACTTTTCTGTTATTCCTTTAGCACGCATTTTGTGCGGCTTTTATTACGCCATGGATCACACTTGTCGAAGGCTTTTGCAGGTCTGTATATATTACATCTGCAATTTTTTTGTCTTCTAGTGCCATTAGGACCTTGGTCGTAGTGGTCCAATAGTTGAGACGGACAGGAGCGACCTGTTCTAAACCCTTGTTGCCCTGGGTTGTGTAACTGATGGGTTTCTAGGGAATGGGCGGGTGATCTTGCTTCTTTAGGACCCTTTCAAAGTTTTTATGATATGGGATGTTAGTGCTATTGGTCTGATAGTTCTTTGAGGTTGCTTTACTGCTCCCTTTGTGGAGTGGGGCTATGTCTGTTGTTTTAGTAACTGTGGGACGACCCCCGTGTCCATGTCCCTCTCATAGGATGGAAAAGGCTCGTTGGATAGGGGCTTTTGCAGTTATTGATTGAACACAGAGTTCCTTGAGTCAGGCCCTGGGGCATGAGTGGAAGGGCATGTCATTTTTCGCCTGTCGAAGTATTTGGCGTCAGGGATAACATGCGGATAGGCTTGTGTTAATCAAATTTTGTGGCTCTCTCATAAAAATTCATTTTGATCTTCGACTCTCAGTCTTCTGGTTAGCGGCTTGCCTACAAAAAATGAGTCATATGGGACTTGAGTAGCTCACTCATTCCTTGTTGTCATCTGTGTAGGGGACCCTTCTTGTTTATGTAGGGGGGGACCAATACTGGACGTTTGTTCTCGCTTTTGATTTGGCCATAGGATGAAGATACTTTGGGTTTCTTTCGTTATTCATTTATGGCTTTTAGTTCTTCCGCGATTCCTGACTCTAAAGGAATTCATTGCTTAAGTTCGATGCTTGATATTTTCTTCTGACCAGTGCTCCTACGCATTTCAGATATTTTGGACCTACTTTTAGCCGCTTGTAATTCTTTTTCCGTCGCTGTAGGGAGCGCCTGTCTCTTTCTGTTTTACATCTATAAGCTCCTTTTTTTCTTAGAGGAATAAGCCTTGTGCTTACATCGAGTGCACGAGGTTAATATGTTCTAGGCATAAGTTGGGGTCTGTGTTTGCTTAGTATATCCTTCCCAGCTTATATCGGTTACGGACGTGTATACTTGGTCCCTCTTTATGTTTGTTGTTATTGAAGTTGAATTTGGTGAATGATCCCTCGTGACTCATATCTAATTAGGTCGGTTGGGGCTCCGGCGCATACATGACTGAAACCTCATTATGTTTGTGATCTGAGTATATTGTTTTTGATATGGTGATATTTCTTATCAGATCTCATTTGGTAGTGATAAAGATGAGGTTTCTAGGAGTATTCTTGCCAGTCTAGTAGGCTCAAATTATTTGCTGGTTTAATATTGCATTTGTTTGACAGAGATTTAAAAGCTCGCGGTGAGTCCGTGGGGGGGGGGGGGGGGGGGGGGGGGGGGTGGGGGGGGGGGGGGGGGGGGGGGGGGGGGTGGGGGGGGGGGGGGGGGGGGGGGGGGGGGGGGGGGGGGGGGGGGGGAGTTTTCATCAGAGCTGCCTCCTGGTTTATTACTGCAACAATATTATTTGCTTATTCCTCCATTTTAGGTGCATTAAGTGAAATCCCCGCGGAGCAAGATGTTGGGTTGCAAGGAGGTGGAAGGTTTTCCAGACAGTGGTCATTTTTAACAGCTGTTACTGGGAATTGCTGGGATGTTGCATTTCAGGAAGGGAGGCTTGTAGACTAAATCACATGACTTGGTTTTGGTTCTGACTTTACTGCTAATTTCCACACTTTCATTTGAGGCATTTATTTAGCAAGTTTGATGCAAACAAGTGACTTTTGCAAATGTACAGGCCAACCCCCCCCCCCTTTTGCTGTCAACTCTGTCACATGCTGTATAGGTTGTAACTGGGATCCAATATTTTTTCGTGTCTAGTGAGCCTTTTTGTGGGTCTCAGTGAAAAGCCGCGAACAATGCCTTTGCCTCTGCAACGCAGTCCACGGAATGAAAGGTATTTTGTTGTTTGTTGCTGATTTAGACCCTGTAATATTTGCTCAAAGAAGAATGTTATTTCCGGAGTTTGGTGGTTTTGTTGGTACTGGGGTGGGGGGGATTTTTTTATCCGGATTAGTATCTGTATCTGTTGTGTTTGAGAGTGGAGGCCATGATGTGGTTCCACTCCAGGAATGACTGGATTTGTTGACGATTTCTGCCATTCCATGCCAGTTTTTTTTCCTTCCTGGCACTAAAAAAACCTCTCCTTTGAAGTGGATGTGGGCAAACCAGGTTTTCCATGGCCTGGATGTTTTGTATCTTTTTGTCCCTTAGATGGTATGCTGGCAATTTAAGTCTTTAGCACAGTCTTTCCTGTACTGACGAGGTACACAGTTCAGGGTGAAAGTGAAAAAGCTTACAGGAAGGGAGTTTGCATTTTCCTGTTGTCATATGGGCATGGCATTTCCTAGGGTGGGTCTTAGTTGCACGTCCCATCTGTTTTCCAGAATTCCCATGCCAGCAGATACCGAGTGCATAGTATGTGCACAGGCTTGGTTTCGTTTGCCCTTGGTTTCTGTGACTGTATTCCCTGTTTTGGTGCATGTTTCCTGTCTTTCTTCTATCTCCCTAGCACCAAACAATGGAGCTTCCCACCATTAGTTTTTGAGTATATTTATCCTCACTATTGCTAGTGGAGTCCTCTTGTTTGCTATTTTCCTGCGGTATTTCTAGTTTGCAATATTGGTTTTAATCTTATCTTTGACTACAACTTGTTTCCCTTACTATGGCTCCTGTCCCCCTAGCGGTCATTCATATGTATTCCTTCGGCATTATAGTTCCCGACTACTGGACATAATCTCAGCTTCACCATTACTGTTCTCCCTGGGACAGCTTCTCCAGCTTCCCATTTAGTCTCCCAGGACAGCATCTCCAGCTTCTTCACCTTACTGTCCTCCCAGGCACAGCACTCCAGCTTCACCATTACTGTCTCCAGGCCAGCACCTCCCAGCTTCCCCATTACTGTCTCCCCGGACAGCACTATCAGCCCCCATTTACTGACTACCAGGGACATCATCTCCAGCCTTACAGTTTCTGTCTACATGGCCAGTATCAAGGGCCAGTTACCATCAGCCCGGACTTTTTTGTTCCCATTGTTGTAGAAAGCTTCAGGTTTTTATGAAAGCAGCTTTGGATGGTTGACCTCTTTTAATACCCTTGTGAATTTTAGTCCATGATTTATCTCATTTGGGCCATACCCAAAAACACTAGCCTGTTTTTATACATGCTTGTAGCGATTGTTCTTGGATATATGCCAAGGGGCGTGACACCAATTTCCACAGGAATGACAATTTATGGAGGTGGAAAGCCCGTTTGTTTGTCTAGACCACGACTACAACAGCTTCATAATGATTTGAATGGTTTATTTACTGCAATTCTACTAGCAACCTTCTTGAATATTCTATTAAATAACAGTGGTGTGTGCACAACGAAACGTTTGAAACCAGTCCAGGGTTCGGACAGTCAAGGGTTCGGATGCGCCCCACACCAGTCGACTACCACCCAGGTACCCATTTTACTGATGGGGTAAACATAGACCAACAGGTGGACAGAAACACGTCCAATGTTTCTAACTCTGGCTGGGAATCGAACCCAGGCCTCGCGAGTGAAGCGAGAGCGTTAACCACCAGGCCAGGCTTTGGCATGCTGCTCTTACCTGTATTTTTTTTGTACCTCTGTATGTATGTATGTATGCTAAAAGATGTACTGGAACACAGACAGGGTCCACTTGGAAAACTCTTTTTTTTGGTTGGATTCAGCTAGTATTCTATTTATTAAGAGAGTCAGACTTCTCTCATTTCTGAAAACAGCCATCTTAGCTTTCAGGCTTAGTCTAAACAAATTAATGCTTAATAGTGAAAACTTAATTCCTACCAGTTGGAGCACTAAGAGGCTCTCCTCTGTCCTTCTTGGACTTCTTCATTGTGTTTGTCTCTCTTCACAACTGAAATAAAGGTGGATTGCACATTGTAAAGTCATACAAATAAGTGCTACATTCTTCAGTTTTCTTTATCTCAGCCTTCACTTGACCTGAAATAATTATTACAAAACTCTAAATAAGAAGACTTATAATTAAATTATTAAATTTATAAATACGTACACTTTTTTTTTTCAACAAGTCGGCTGTCTCCCACCGAGGCAGGGTGACCCAAAAAAGAAAAAAAATCCCCAAAAAGAAAATACTTTCATCATCATTCAACACTTTCACCACACTCACACATTATATAACACTGTTTTTGCAGAGGTGCTCAGAATACAGAATGCAAGATCACTTCTTCCTAAATTGGCAGCAGAGGAGTAGAGATTAGGATTCTAGCTAACAAAATTAGGGCGGCAGTTATAACCATCTCTGAATCTTGGTTGGATGATACGGTGCATGACGTCGAGTCAAGATAGAAGGTTACAATATAAAAACGCTTTGGATAGGAAACAGAAAGGGCGGTGGTGTAAGTGCACTACATTAGAAATGACTTGCTTACAACCCAAGGACACTGATTTAAATAAAATATAACTGGAGATTTATGGTTTGAAGTGCTGCTTCCCAAGACCAAACCCATCTTAGTAGGATACTAGTTACCGCCCTCTACCCAGGAACAGTTCTTTGAAGGACTTTTCCAGAGGTCTTGTCCGGAGGTGAAAGCAATAGCAAAACAATAATACTGGGCGACTTCAATATCTGTTTTCATCAACAAAATAACGTGCTATGCAAAAGGGTATAAGCAAATTCTAGGATTAAATAGCTCACCCAACTAATTAATAAAACCAACCCGGATCACCAGTTTCAAGCCCTCCCTAATTGACCACATACTTTGTAACTGCTCTGAGAACATTAGTCAGTCAGGAGTCTTTACCTCAGGTCTAGTGATCCATTTCATCATTTACTGACAGGAAAATCACTAAGGATAGGATAGGCTACACAGGACAAAAAAATTGAGGTCAACTAGAAACTACAGTAAAGAAACACTGGTAAATAGGCTACACAATTGTGATTGGACGGATAACAAGTTTGCACGGACCGTAAAACGATGCTGGGAAAATTCAAAACAATGTTCACTACCATCCTTGATAATATTGCACCAGTTTAAATAGAGGTTAGGATTAAACGAAGAAACTGAACCCGGTGACTACTGTGATATTAGTTAATATGAAATTCAGAGACCTGATGCTAAAAGATTTAAAATCAAACAGACAGGATATTGCGCACTAAATGAATTCCAAAGGGTGAGGATAACAGAGAGTACAGTGGCCTTATAAAAGGCGCAAAGGCAAAAGCACTATTGCTCAAAATTGAAGAGTCTATGCTTTAACCCCAGAAAAGCTCTGGAAAACAACTAAAACTGTTGGGGTATAGCCATAAGCAGTAGATAGGTCTAAACATAGCACTCCACTATCGATAAAGAGGTATGCACGAAACATCTAAGGTGGCTAATGCTTTTAATTCCTGCTACAATCTGTTGCATCAACACTAGTAAGTAAAACTACCAGCTTGCATCAAATAACTTTAACACAGGACTTGATAAGTTTCAAACATACTATACCAATAAAGGGTAACCCCAAACAGTTGTCAACTAGTAAGTGTATCTCATGACTCTTCAAAAAGAACTAAGCTGGTTAATAACCATCTAAGGAGCAGAGGCCCTGATTAACATCCCGTCTAGTTCTAAAAGATGGTGCTTCTGAGCTGTCAACTATCCCTATTGCTCAATAATAAATCTATCCAATCCAACCACTAATACCGTACAGGAGGGGTTCAAGGAGGCCAGAGTTACTACCTATCTTCAAGAAACATAATTGGTCTGATGTAAAGCAACTATAGCCTGTTAGTCTACTCAGTATAATATCTAAAATTCTGGAGGGGCGGTGTTAGTCTAAGTAGTTAAGTACTTAATGACAACAGCATTCTTCAAAGCTATCTATCGGGCTTTAGTAAGATCCTACTCAACGATACCCTCCCTTATTATCTGATGGGGATTACCTGAGAACTGAAATGTACAAAGGGAACCTCATAGGTATGGTAACCTTGACCTGCAAAAGCCTTCGATACCGTCAACCACAATATATTATGTTAGAAGAAAACTTCAAGCTGTCGGTTATAGGTTCTGTAGACTGGTTTAAGTCTCTCCTTAGCAACAGTGAGGACAATAGTCAAAATCAACAAAACGGAATCAGAACCCCCCTGCCGATAACATGTGGAGTTCCCCAAGGTAGTATTCTGGGTCCCTCCATATTCTTATTGTGAGTCAATGATATGTACCTATCAGTGTCAAGTGGCAAACTCCTACTGTATGCAGTGACAGTGCGCTGTAGTGACAGGTAAAGACCCACAAGATATTGCTAATGTTTTAACACTGTGGAACTGGAGGTCTGCAGCAAAATGGTTAGAGACAACTAACTATCATTTACACCTAGGGAAAACTGAAGCCATTCTCTTTGGAAAACGAAACATAAACTGAGAGGGTAAATAATTTTTAATTGTTCAGTGTAATGGGGAGCCCATCACTTTGGTTTCATCAGTAAAATATCTGGGAATCCCTTTGACCCATGCCATGTCAGGAGAATTGTTAGGGAAACAGTGTAGTTAAAGTAAGCGAATGCCAGAATGAAGTTGCCTGTATTGGACAAGCACATGTTGTTCTACTACTGAGGCTCGCAGGACCATATATCGTCTAGCCCTTATAAATGCCATATGGATTACGCATGCTCTTCATGGTACTCTGCCTTGACAAAAAAAAGCTGAAAGATAGACTGCAAATCACCCAGAACAAATCGTATAAGATTATCCTGGGGATGGGACCATGAGTACATGTAGGCCAGGATGAAATTACAGCAGTTGGATATGTGAATGGTGAAGGAAACCCCCCAAGAAGTTAAAACAAATGAAGCTAAATCATGTTTATAAAAATTTGCGCATGAACAGTGTACAGATATCTTGCTGTCAATTTTGGCGGGTCAAAGGTTGGGATGGGAACCAACGCAATCATAGTACTAGGGGGAGAGAGCACAAACTTTGTAGTACCCAGGTCGTGGACAGGCGTCAAAACACCTTTTATTGTACAGCAACTAAAGGAATGGAAACAGACTACCCGACATGCCAAACCAGTCATAGCAATGAACCAGTCAAGAAGAGTGCCAAAAAGTGTCTATGAATGAAGCTACAGAAAAGGGAGGGGAATTATTTCTATTTTTTAGTAAAAATACGTTGTAACTTTTACCTTATCCTCGTAATGACCCTCGTATTGTAGATAGTATTATGAACCCTTGTGTAGATAGATCGTCTTTGTTAGTAGATAATAAGATTGTTATTTCATTGTAGAATAATAAGAAAAATATTATAAACCTTATATTTATCATAATAAGGTAAACCTGCCCCCCCCCCCCCCCCCCCCCGCCCACCCCCCCCATGTCACTAAGTACTCTGTCTGACTTTTTTTTTGTGTTATCCTAGGTTCTCTACCCCCCCACATATGCTGCTATGTTTGATAATTCTATGTAAACTGTATTTGTGTTACCTGAATAAATTTACTTACTTATTACTTACTACGTACAACGTTTAGAAGCAATACATGGGGGGATTATACATTAAACGATACACAACATGTCTTAGGCCTCCAACTGCAAAATCCCCAAACCCCTCTTTAAAGTGCAGGCATTGTACTTCCCATTTCCGGGACTCAAGTCCGGACTATATGAATAACCGGTTTCCCTTGAATCTCTCACTCAATATTACCCTGCTCACACTCCAAAGATCGTCAGGTCCAAGTACATTCGTCTCCATTCACTCCTATTCTAACACACTCACGCACGTTGTCGTGGATGTCAAGCTCTCGCCCACAAAACCTCCTTTACCCCCTCTCTCCAAACCCTTTCGAGACGACCCCTACCTCGCCTTCCTTCCCCTATACATTTATATGTTCCTTGTCATTCTACTTTGATCCAATCTCTTAATGAACAAACCACCTCAACACCCCTCTTCTGCCTTGACTAATACTTTTTATTAACTCCACACCTTTTCCTAATTTCCACACTCGAATTTTCTGCTAATATTTACACAACCACATTGCCCATTAAAGGACATCTCCACTGCCTCCAACCGTTCTCCCGCTGCTGCAGTTTACCACCAAGCTTCACACCCATATAAGAGTGTGTTACTACTATCTTTCATACATTCCTTACTTTGCATCCATAGATAACGTTTTTTGACTCCACAATACCTCAACCACCACTCACCTTTTTTCCTCATCAATTCTATGATAACCACATCCTTGATAAATCCATCCGCCCGACACGTCAACTCCCAAGTATCTGAAAACTTTTCACATCTTCCATACTCCTCCTCCCCAATTTGATATCCAATTTTTCTTTATCTAAATCATTTGAAACCCTATCACATTACTCTTTTCTATTGTTCACTTTCAAACTTTCTACCTTTACACACATTCCCAAAACTATCCACTAACCTTGCAATTTTTCTTTTGAATCTCCATAAGCTCAGTATCATTCAGCAAAATGTAACTGTGTCAATTCCATTTTGAATTTGATCCCCAAAATTTAATCCCCCCCTCTCACTAACACCCTAGCATTTACTCCTTTACAACCCCAGCTATAAATTATATTAACAACCATGGTGGACCATTACACCTCCCTGTCTTAGACCTACTTTTACTGGGAAGTAGTCTACCCTCTCTGCTACACACCCTAACTGAGGCCTCACTATCCTCATAAAAACTCTTTACAGGCATTTAATAACGTACCACATCTCCATATACTTGCAACTTCTGCCACAGTGTCCTCTATCCACTCTATCATATGCCTTTTCTAAATCCATATGCAATAAAAATTCCCCCTACCTTTTTCTAAATACTGTTCACTATATGCTTCCCAATGGTTTGTGGGTGGTGGGGGGCGGGGGGGGGGGATTAGGGGGTGAGGTAAAGGGGGGGCGGGGGGGGTGGGGCTGGGTGGTGGGGGGGGGGGGGCTTAGTTGTGGGGGGGGGGGTGGTGGGGGTTGGGGGTTCTGTGTTGGGGGGGGGGGGTGGTGTAAAGGTGGGGTTTAGAGGGGGGGTAGGGGTGAGGGGTGGGGGGGTGGGGGGGGGCTGGGGGGTTGGGTTAAACATTGATCTACACTTCCCCTACCACTCTGAAACTCCTTGTCATCCGCAATCATACATTCTTCTAACCTCTAATCTTTCAATTATAACCCTACGTACACTTTTTCTGGTATACTCAGCTAAACTTATCCTCTATAATTTTTACAATTCTTTTGTCCACTTTCCCTTTCTATAAAGGGACTCTACACGCTCTCTGCCAATCAATAGTACCTTTCCCTCTTTCATACTTTTATTAACAAAATTACTTTACCACCTCCATAAGATATATTTTCCTTCTGTTATGTAAATATGTATATATATACCATTTATTATTTTTTAAATTTACAGTCCACAAATTTATTTTAATCTACCAGTATCCTGGTGTATGTATATTTCATTTAATTAATAGGTCCAGAGCAACTTGTGGTTATGACAGTGGTAGGTATCGATAAGGGGGCACATTTTTTTTGCGACCTAGGTTGTCCCAGGATTCCTACTTGTCTTGTTAACATTGATAAATAATAATTATCTTTGTTATCATTTACTGTTATGTACTAATTAGTTACATTCAGATAAAATGCAATTTACACAACGTCATTGAAATAAACCACAACATAAGAATAATAAGGGATCCCAGGGAAAATAATACTTGGGTACTCACATGCTAACGGCAGGGGTTCTGATTTCCGTTTTTGTTGATTTTGACAATTTGTCTCCTGTTTGCTATAGGTAGGTACTTAAACCTAGTCTACAGAGCCTATACCGATAGCTTGATGTTTTTTAATAATATATTGTGGTTGGACTGTATCTGAAGGCTTTTGCAGGTTTAGTTTTCCATACCTATGAGGTTCCCTTTGACATTTCAGTTCTCAGGTAATCATCAGATTAAATTTGGGACGGTGTCGGGTTGAGTAAGATCTTCTAAAGCCCGACTGACAGCTATGGAGAAGTTGTTGTCATTAAGGTACTTAACTTACTTGAGAGTACACTGCCCTCTCTAGAATTTTGGATATTATACTGAGTATAATAAAGGACCTATAGTTTCTTTACTCAGATATACTATTTTTCTTGAAGATAGGAGTAACTCTGGCCCCTTGAACCATTGGGTACGGTTTAGTGGTGCATTGATAGATTTTATTATGTAAGCAATAGGGATTGGACAGTTCAGAAGCACAATCTTTTAGGAACATAGATGGGATGTTATCCGGGCCAGTGCTCTGAGGCAAGGTATGTGATTTAATTGGAGACACTTTAGCCTTAGACATAACAAGAAAATAAACACTATTCATTGAAGGTAAGCAACTGCTCCCATATGCCAATTTTGACAGCATCACTAAAAATGTGGGAGTACATTTTTCCATTTGGATGGCCACTGGCGTGGGAACTCTAACATGTGGGAATTTTTCCATTAATCACCATTAATTCATACCCACCTGTTAATTGGAATTCCTCAGGTAGAATTCATCCCAAGTACATTTAAGTTTCCATTGCTTCCTGAATTAACAATTTCCCTCTTATAGTAAGGGATGACACTCAACCTAGTGGATCAAAAACATTTGGGAAACTTCAGCAAGCAATCTATCTTAGTTAATTAATTGGGAATACTGTAATTATTAGGTTCATAAACATTAAAACAACTCTCTCTCTGTTATCCCAGTTAACCCAATACATTACTAACATTTTGGCATTCATCTCCAGGGTAGTAATTCTTTATCTTTTTTTGTCATTAATTTTGGACGAATTACTATTCCATTCCCTCAGAAGGGCCCATCATATTGCACTTTGCATTATTTTATTAAGCCTCTCCATAAGTCATTAACATTCCTCGTCTGTTGGAGTCTCACCAGGGGAAAATGCCTCCACATAAAATTGTTTGCTCATTACTTTACTCATAATGGACTTTCCATACGTTTGAAGGTGTGCATTTATGTCACTTGATCGTAGGAACGGATGGATGTAGGCACCAATTATACGCTCCTATAGCGAAAGGTTTTCAGAGGGCTAATTGGGTAATAGGGATTATCAGCGCCATAAGAAGCAGGTACAAACCCAGTCAGCATTCTTGTAAACCACTTTAGGAAGCTTTATTATGTCTGCCGGTAAAGCGCATAATGCCTTCATCTGAAATTTATAAGATAATCTCCTATTTTTCCAGTCGTTGACGGACAAATTAGGAGTCTTTTAAACTAGCGAAAACACTTTTGTGAACTCCGGGCAATACAATTAAACACCACTTCTCAGAGGAGTGGTCTTAGAAGATTCTTTCACTCCGTGATTGTGGCCAAATAGGGGGGTGACCAATAAATTTTGGCTTGCTCAGGTGGTACCTCTTCTATAAATTTATTAATCAACTTCTCAGCAATATTCATTACCGCGCGCACCCTCCCCGCTTACCAATTTCTGGTGTCTTACTCAGTTCGCAGACGCTGACCTTTAACTGCCCATATACCATTCTGTAATTTGGTGGGCAACTTCTGGTGGTTCAGTCTCCACGGGAAGTGCCGCACCCAGTATTGGTCCAGATTTCAAAATTTTTACATCTCTCAGGTATTGTTCTTGAGTAAAAAGAATCGTCTGGGCTTTCTTCATTTACATTTATTCCAATGTGTTTTTCCTGTCTAATCCCACAATTGATGACTGGCTCCAACACCATCCATATGGAAGAATTATACTGGGGCACGATTTCTGAGTAAGACACACAGTTATGGTATTTGAAGTTAGTATCCTCTAGTCATGAATTATTATTACGAGGAATCTTCCATACATTAACTTGGCCTACTGCAGCCGTTTCAAAAGGGTGCACCAATTTCTTTACCATACCCTTTACAAAGGAAGGCATAATACTCCACTACCTATCAAAATAATTTATGGGACCTTAAGAATCATCACTTACACCAGAAGGATGCTAAATTTCACATTATGTGAAAGTCTTTCTGTATCTTTACTAAGTCCTACTGTAGATATTTTATCTGGGAAGTCGTCTATACTACGCAAATTACTGCCATTACACGGTTTTTTCTCATGGGCCCTAACCTGACAGTTACATAAACAGTTGTATACAATTGGCCTTATCGAGAGAAACCAGATAATTTTAAAGTTGTGGGATCTCCCATCGGTACTTTACATACCATCAAGACATATACGTTTATGAAAGTACGAGTGGATCCCTGGTCCTATAATGCATTTACAATTTTTGATTTATGCCTTTGATCATCAATTTTTACCTGTAACACAGGTAGGCTACATATCAGGCAAAAACCATCATTAATTAATATTAGCAGCAATTTTTACTCATTAGCTACTGATTGTGTCTGGATTGTGTCACATTTTTCATTATTATTCAAATTATCATATAGACCTTTACACATGACTATTATGGTGTCTTCTTTGTGGACAATGATAACTGGAGTCAATTTGTTTCCCTACTGAACCACATCTGGGACACACCATATCCCCTTTAAAATAGGCATAATTTACAGATAATACCACAGACCATACCCTATTTCCTCATAACAATCTTGGTTAAATACCCCATGACATACTTAAGTCACCTTCTAGGACTTCTCCCAATGTGGCAGCCATTATTAACTTACAACAGGCAGTTAAAAACATGATGGCACACTGAGCTAGAAATCTATTCAGATATTGACGATAATTGTTTTAATAATTTTCTAAAAATGACCCAATACCTTTATAACAAGCTCTTGGCCCTAAAAAAAACTAAAAATCAGATGACTGCTAAGAGTGACTGAACAAGTCCTGGCTAACACCCAGGCATTCTCAAATCCATTAATTACATCAAAACCAACCGATATGAAAAACTGTACAGAATGGGTCAATAACACGAGACCAAACAAAATACGTTACTCGTCAATCCTAACCAGCCTGATAAGAGGGCAAAAAAAATAAAAAATGTATTATGAGAGACGATTATCCAACTTACGTGGGGGTGATTTAAAAAATGACCTGGAAGTCACTTCAGAAATTCTGGGAAACAAAAAAGATATCCACGACATAGCGAAATAAAAAGTAGCAAAATCAGATGGAACCCACAACTCCCACCAACAGAAACTGCAACGACTCAGGATTTCTTCTCATATAGGTCCAAAACCTTGAATAAAATCCAAGCTCAGATACCCCACCAATGGCTACTCACTGGCAACTACCCAACACACTGTTCCTAGTCCGACTAATCCCATACGAAGTTCTCCCTTATTATCAAGCACTGAAAAACAAGGCAGGAGTATTTATATACCTTACACCCTTTAAATACAAAAAAGCGTCACGAGTACTATTCACCAATCATTGCAACCACTCTTTAAACAAATCCATTGAATCCTCCCCCCTTCCTACAGTTCTCAAAATAGCAAGGGTCACCCCGATCCATAAAGGAGGAGGACCAAACAGAGTGAATAATATAGGCCAATATCCAATTTTCACTCTCTCAAAAATTTTCGAAAAATTAATTCATGAACGAATTCTACTCCTACTTCATCTTCCAAAATATTCTTAACCCCTGCCTAATTTGGATTCATGCCTAATAAAAATACGAATGATGCTATTTAACCCAAAAAATAACCCCAGTTGGGGCTAGAACATATTATACATGCAATAGAGGAAAATAAGAAGTCCAATGGGGATCTTCATGTACTTCGTTAAAGTTTTGTACAGTTGACCATGACTTGCTCCACGTAAAATTGTCACACTATGGTATAAGAGAGCACTCCCTCAACTACTCAAGTCTTACCTCAGCAAAAGAAGGTCAATATGATGTCCGCAAAATGGGGCAGGCTCTTCCGCACAACCCAATTACAGTGGTGTCCCACAGGGAAGTGTCCTTGGCCCTCTTCTCTTTTCTATACATAAATGACCTACCAAATGCTTGCAATTACTCAAACCCACACTTTTTTGCAGATGACACTACATACGTCTTCTCTCACCCGAGCCCAGTCACGCTAGCCAAAGACTGTAAACACCGAATTACAGAAAAATATCTACCTGGATGAGACTAACAAACTTACACTAAACATTGACAAAAACCTACTTCATTCAGTTTGGTAACAGAGCTACAGATGTACCTCTTAACATAACGATAAAACGGTCACCTATTCACAAAGCTAAACAGAGGGAAAATTTCTTAGGAATCCACCTCGATAATAGAACTCAAATGTAATACACATGTACAAAAACAAATTTCTAGAAATTTTCCAAGACTGTTGGCATTACTATCGAAGATACGGTACTATGTTCCACGTCAGCCCTCCTGGACCCCTTTATCACTTCTCTTATTTTACCCTATCTCACCTATGGAAAGAATTTGTGCATGGGGCTCAACATCATTAACCATCTCAGACACTATTGACCCAACAAAAGGCTGCAGTTTGTAGTGATAACAAATTTTACTCCAGGCAGCACACTCCCCCCATATTCAAAACACTCAACCTACTCTCCATACAAAACATCCATACTTATTACTGCACTATTACTACATAGAAACACTTAACTCTGAATTAACCCTCCCCTCAAACATCTCCTTGCCAACCTCAACAGAACACAATGACCATAATCACGACACAGATCACTCTTTGATGTTCCTCGTGTCATCTCACGCGATGCAAAAAACTCAATGCACAATAAAGGGCCTAAAATCTGGAATTATTACCTGTAAATATAAAAGAAACACACTACCTGTTTATAAATTCAGTCTCTTCTAAAGTTCACTTACTCACCTAAAACCTAAATAACTTTACTGAATAACAGAACTGATAAATGGTATATCAAAATGTTACCACATTTATTTCACATAATATGTTAAACCTAGGACCAATCTAACTTTGTTATTTTTTTTAAATACACTACCTAAACAGAATAATCCATTCTACTGAATGAACAGCAATGATGCAAACCATATGACCTGTCTTTGTAATAATCATTTGGGCTTTATAGTTATTCTGTTTACTATAAGGTATTATCACTGATTGCATCAATGCTTAGTTATCTTAAGTTTAATTTTAACCAGCCCATAAGTGCTATTGCATGTACCTGGAGGAGTTCGGGGGTCAAAGGCCCCCGCGGCCCGGTCTGTGACCAGGCCTCCTTAGGTCAGTGTTTACCTGGAGTTTACCTGGAGAGAGTTCAGGGGGGTCAACGCCCCGCGGGCCCGGTCTGAGGGACCAGGCCTCCTGGTGGATCAGAGCCTGATCACCAGGCAGTTGCTGATGGCTGGCACGCAAACCAACATACGAGCCACAGACCGGGGCTGGATCCGGAACTGGATTTAGGTGGCTTGTCCAGTGCCAGCTTGAAGGACTGCAGGGGTTGTTGGTAATCCCCCTTTGTGTGCAGGGAGGCAGTTGAACATCTCGGGCCCCTGACACTTATTGTATGGTCTCTTAATGTGCTGTGACTCACTGCTTTTCTTTGGGTTGGATGTGCATCGTTGCCACGGTCTTTTGCTTTCGTTAGTGGGTGATTTTGTTCCTTGTCAAGTTCCGACGGTACTAGTCCTCTAGGATTTGCCTGGTGTAATATATCATGTATCTCTCCTCCTGCGTTCCTGGGTAACAGGTTGTTTGGGAAACCTCAAGCGCTCCAATAATTGAGAGTTTTATCTCCGTTAGCGCGCGTGAAGTTCTCTGTACTTTTCTAGGTCGGCAATTTCACCTGCCTGAAGGTGCTGTTAGTGTGCAGCAATATTCCAGCCTAGATAGAACAAGGTGACCTGAAGGGTGTCATCTGGCTTGGCCTCCTAGTTTTGAAGGTTCTCAGTATTCCATCCTGTCATTTTTCTAGCAGATTGCGATTCGATACAATGTTATGGTCCTTGAAGGTGAGATCCTCCGAACTTGATCACTCACAAGGTCTTGACGTTGGTGTTTCGCTTTTTGTGGCACAGAATTTGTTTGTACTCTGATGTAGATTTAATTTCCTCATGTTTACCTTATCTGTGTAATTGAAATTTCTCATCGTTGAACTTCATATTGTTTTCTGCAGCCACTGAAAGATTTGGTTGATGTCGGCCTGGAGCTTTGCATGTGTCTGTCAATGGAGCACTGTCATGCAGATTCGGGATGTCATCTGCAAAGGAAGACCACGGTTGCTGGGCTGAAATCCTTGTCTATGTCGGATATAAGGATGAGGAACAAGATGGGAGCGGGTACTGTGCCTTGTGGAACAGAGCTTTTCACCGTAGCTGCCTCGGACTTTACCTGTTGACGACTACTCTCTGTGTTCTGTTAGTGAGGAAATTATAGATCCATCGACGACTTTTCTGTTATTCCTTTAGCACGCATTTTGTGCGGCTTTTATTACGCCATGGATCACACTTGTCGAAGGCTTTTGCAGGTCTGTATATATTACATCTGCAATTTTTTTGTCTTCTAGTGCCATTAGGACCTTGGTCGTAGTGGTCCAATAGTTGAGACGGACAGGAGCGACCTGTTCTAAACCCTTGTTGCCCTGGGTTGTGTAACTGATGGGTTTCTAGGGAATGGGCGGGTGATCTTGCTTCTTTAGGACCCTTTCAAAGTTTTTATGATATGGGATGTTAGTGCTATTGGTCTGATAGTTCTTTGAGGTTGCTTTACTGCTCCCTTTGTGGAGTGGGGCTATGTCTGTTGTTTTAGTAACTGTGGGACGACCCCCGTGTCCATGTCCCTCTCATAGGATGGAAAAGGCTCGTTGGATAGGGGCTTTTGCAGTTATTGATTGAACACAGAGTTCCTTGAGTCAGGCCCTGGGGCATGAGTGGAAGGGCATGTCATTTTTCGCCTGTCGAAGTATTTGGCGTCAGGGATAACATGCGGATAGGCTTGTGTTAATCAAATTTTGTGGCTCTCTCATAAAAATTCATTTTGATCTTCGACTCTCAGTCTTCTGGTTAGCGGCTTGCCTACAAAAAATGAGTCATATGGGACTTGAGTAGCTCACTCATTCCTTGTTGTCATCTGTGTAGGGGACCCTTCTTGTTTATGTAGGGGGGGACCAATACTGGACGTTTGTTCTCGCTTTTGATTTGGCCATAGGATGAAGATACTTTGGGTTTCTTTCGTTATTCATTTATGGCTTTTAGTTCTTCCGCGATTCCTGACTCTAAAGGAATTCATTGCTTAAGTTCGATGCTTGATATTTTCTTCTGACCAGTGCTCCTACGCATTTCAGATATTTTGGACCTACTTTTAGCCGCTTGTAATTCTTTTTCCGTCGCTGTAGGGAGCGCCTGTCTCTTTCTGTTTTACATCTATAAGCTCCTTTTTTTCTTAGAGGAATAAGCCTTGTGCTTACATCGAGTGCACGAGGTTAATATGTTCTAGGCATAAGTTGGGGTCTGTGTTTGCTTAGTATATCCTTCCCAGCTTATATCGGTTACGGACGTGTATACTTGGTCCCTCTTTATGTTTGTTGTTATTGAAGTTGAATTTGGTGAATGATCCCTCGTGACTCATATCTAATTAGGTCGGTTGGGGCTCCGGCGCATACATGACTGAAACCTCATTATGTTTGTGATCTGAGTATATTGTTTTTGATATGGTGATATTTCTTATCAGATCTCATTTGGTAGTGATAAAGATGAGGTTTCTAGGAGTATTCTTGCCAGTCTAGTAGGCTCAAATTATTTGCTGGTTTAATATTGCATTTGTTTGACAGAGATTTAAAAGCTCGCGGTGAGTCCGTGGGGGGGGGGGGGGGGGGGGGGGGGGGGTGGGGGGGGGGGGGGGGGGGGGGGGGGGGGTGGGGGGGGGGGGGGGGGGGGGGGGGGGGGGGGGGGGGGGGGGGGGGAGTTTTCATCAGAGCTGCCTCCTGGTTTATTACTGCAACAATATTATTTGCTTATTCCTCCATTTTAGGTGCATTAAGTGAAATCCCCGCGGAGCAAGATGTTGGGTTGCAAGGAGGTGGAAGGTTTTCCAGACAGTGGTCATTTTTAACAGCTGTTACTGGGAATTGCTGGGATGTTGCATTTCAGGAAGGGAGGCTTGTAGACTAAATCACATGACTTGGTTTTGGTTCTGACTTTACTGCTAATTTCCACACTTTCATTTGAGGCATTTATTTAGCAAGTTTGATGCAAACAAGTGACTTTTGCAAATGTACAGGCCAACCCCCCCCCCCTTTTGCTGTCAACTCTGTCACATGCTGTATAGGTTGTAACTGGGATCCAATATTTTTTCGTGTCTAGTGAGCCTTTTTGTGGGTCTCAGTGAAAAGCCGCGAACAATGCCTTTGCCTCTGCAACGCAGTCCACGGAATGAAAGGTATTTTGTTGTTTGTTGCTGATTTAGACCCTGTAATATTTGCTCAAAGAAGAATGTTATTTCCGGAGTTTGGTGGTTTTGTTGGTACTGGGGTGGGGGGGATTTTTTTATCCGGATTAGTATCTGTATCTGTTGTGTTTGAGAGTGGAGGCCATGATGTGGTTCCACTCCAGGAATGACTGGATTTGTTGACGATTTCTGCCATTCCATGCCAGTTTTTTTTCCTTCCTGGCACTAAAAAAACCTCTCCTTTGAAGTGGATGTGGGCAAACCAGGTTTTCCATGGCCTGGATGTTTTGTATCTTTTTGTCCCTTAGATGGTATGCTGGCAATTTAAGTCTTTAGCACAGTCTTTCCTGTACTGACGAGGTACACAGTTCAGGGTGAAAGTGAAAAAGCTTACAGGAAGGGAGTTTGCATTTTCCTGTTGTCATATGGGCATGGCATTTCCTAGGGTGGGTCTTAGTTGCACGTCCCATCTGTTTTCCAGAATTCCCATGCCAGCAGATACCGAGTGCATAGTATGTGCACAGGCTTGGTTTCGTTTGCCCTTGGTTTCTGTGACTGTATTCCCTGTTTTGGTGCATGTTTCCTGTCTTTCTTCTATCTCCCTAGCACCAAACAATGGAGCTTCCCACCATTAGTTTTTGAGTATATTTATCCTCACTATTGCTAGTGGAGTCCTCTTGTTTGCTATTTTCCTGCGGTATTTCTAGTTTGCAATATTGGTTTTAATCTTATCTTTGACTACAACTTGTTTCCCTTACTATGGCTCCTGTCCCCCTAGCGGTCATTCATATGTATTCCTTCGGCATTATAGTTCCCGACTACTGGACATAATCTCAGCTTCACCATTACTGTTCTCCCTGGGACAGCTTCTCCAGCTTCCCATTTAGTCTCCCAGGACAGCATCTCCAGCTTCTTCACCTTACTGTCCTCCCAGGCACAGCACTCCAGCTTCACCATTACTGTCTCCAGGCCAGCACCTCCCAGCTTCCCCATTACTGTCTCCCCGGACAGCACTATCAGCCCCCATTTACTGACTACCAGGGACATCATCTCCAGCCTTACAGTTTCTGTCTACATGGCCAGTATCAAGGGCCAGTTACCATCAGCCCGGACTTTTTTGTTCCCATTGTTGTAGAAAGCTTCAGGTTTTTATGAAAGCAGCTTTGGATGGTTGACCTCTTTTAATACCCTTGTGAATTTTAGTCCATGATTTATCTCATTTGGGCCATACCCAAAAACACTAGCCTGTTTTTATACATGCTTGTAGCGATTGTTCTTGGATATATGCCAAGGGGCGTGACACCAATTTCCACAGGAATGACAATTTATGGAGGTGGAAAGCCCGTTTGTTTGTCTAGACCACGACTACAACAGCTTCATAATGATTTGAATGGTTTATTTACTGCAATTCTACTAGCAACCTTCTTGAATATTCTATTAAATAACAGTGGTGTGTGCACAACGAAACGTTTGAAACCAGTCCAGGGTTCGGACAGTCAAGGGTTCGGATGCGCCCCACACCAGTCGACTAACACCCAGGTACCCATTTTACTGATGGGGAACATAGACAACAGGTGGAAAGAAACACGTCCAATGTTTCTACTCTGGCTGGGAATCGAACCCAGGCCCTCGCCGTGTGAAGCGAGAGCGTTAACCACCAGGCCAGGCTTTGGCATGCTGCTCTTACCTGTATTTTTTTTGTACCTCTGTATGTATGTATGTATGCTAAAAGATGTACTGGAACACAGACAGGGTCCACTTGGAAAACTCTTTTTTTTTGGTTGGATTCAGCTAGTATTCTATTTATTAAGAGAGTCAGACTTCTCTCATTTCTGAAAACAGCCATCTTAGCTTTCAGGCTTAGTCTAAACAAATTAATGCTTAATAGTGAAAACTTAATTCCTACCAGTTGGAGCACTAAGAGGCTCTCCTCTGTCCTTCTTGGACTTCTTCATTGTGTTTGTCTCCTCCTCACAACTGAAGAAAGGTGGATTGCACATTGTAAAGTCATACAAATAAGTGCTACATTCTTCAGTTTTCTTTATCTCAGCTTCACTTGACCTGAAATAATTATTACAAAACTCTAAATAAGAAGACTTATAATTAAATTATTAAATTTATAAATACGTACACTTTTTTTTTTCAACAAGTCGGCTGTCTCCCACCGAGGCAGGGTGACCCAAAAAAGAAAAAAAATCCCCAAAAAGAAAATACTTTCATCATCATTCAACACTTTCACCACACTCACACATTATATATAACACTGTTTTTGCAGAGGTGCTCAGGAATACAGAATGCAAGACACTTCTTCCTAAATTGGCAGCAGAGGAGTAGAGATTAGGATTCTAGCTAACAAAATTAGGGCGGCATTTATAAACCATCTCTGAATCTTGGTTGGATGATACGGTGCATGACGTCGAGTCAAGATAGAAGGTTACAATATAAAAACGCTTTGGATAGGAAACAGAAAGGGCGGTGGTGTAAGTGCACTACATTAGAAATGACTTGCTTACAACCCAAGGACACTGATTTAAATAAAATATAACTGGAGATTTATGGTTTGAAGTGCTGCTTCCCAAGACCAAACCCATCTTAGTAGGATACTAGTTACCGCCCTCTACCCAGGAACAGTTCTTTGAAGGACTTTTCCAGAGGTCTTGTCCGGAGGTGAAAGCAATAGCAAAACAATAATACTGGGCGACTTCAATATCTGTTTTCATCAACAAAATAACGTGCTATGCAAAAGGGTATAAGCAAATTCTAGGATTAAATAGCTCACCCAACTAATTAATAAAACCAACCCGGATCACCAGTTTCAAGCCCTCCCTAATTGACCACATACTTTGTAACTGCTCTGAGAACATTAGTCAGTCAGGAGTCTTTACCTCAGGTCTAGTGATCCATTTCATCATTTACTGACAGGAAAATCACTAAGGATAGGATAGGCTACACAGGACAAAAAAATTGAGGTCAACTAGAAACTACAGTAAAGAAACACTGGTAAATAGGCTACACAATTGTGATTGGACGGATAACAAGTTTGCACGGACCGTAAAACGATGCTGGGAAAATTCAAAACAATGTTCACTACCATCCTTGATAATATTGCACCAGTTTAAATAGAGGTTAGGATTAAACGAAGAAACTGAACCCGGTGACTACTGTGATATTAGTTAATATGAAATTCAGAGACCTGATGCTAAAAGATTTAAAATCAAACAGACAGGATATTGCGCACTAAATGAATTCCAAAGGGTGAGGATAACAGAGAGTACAGTGGCCTTATAAAAGGCGCAAAGGCAAAAGCACTATTGCTCAAAATTGAAGAGTCTATGCTTTAACCCCAGAAAAGCTCTGGAAAACAACTAAAACTGTTGGGGTATAGCCATAAGCAGTAGATAGGTCTAAACATAGCACTCCACTATCGATAAAGAGGTATGCACGAAACATCTAAGGTGGCTAATGCTTTTAATTCCTGCTACAATCTGTTGCATCAACACTAGTAAGTAAAACTACCAGCTTGCATCAAATAACTTTAACACAGGACTTGATAAGTTTCAAACATACTATACCAATAAAGGGTAACCCCAAACAGTTGTCAACTAGTAAGTGTATCTCATGACTCTTCAAAAAGAACTAAGCTGGTTAATAACCATCTAAGGAGCAGAGGCCCTGATTAACATCCCGTCTAGTTCTAAAAGATGGTGCTTCTGAGCTGTCAACTATCCCTATTGCTCAATAATAAATCTATCCAATCCAACCACTAATACCGTACAGGAGGGGTTCAAGGAGGCCAGAGTTACTACCTATCTTCAAGAAACATAATTGGTCTGATGTAAAGCAACTATAGCCTGTTAGTCTACTCAGTATAATATCTAAAATTCTGGAGGGGCGGTGTTAGTCTAAGTAGTTAAGTACTTAATGACAACAGCATTCTTCAAAGCTATCTATCGGGCTTTAGTAAGATCCTACTCAACGATACCCTCCCTTATTATCTGATGGGGATTACCTGAGAACTGAAATGTACAAAGGGAACCTCATAGGTATGGTAACCTTGACCTGCAAAAGCCTTCGATACCGTCAACCACAATATATTATGTTAGAAGAAAACTTCAAGCTGTCGGTTATAGGTTCTGTAGACTGGTTTAAGTCTCTCCTTAGCAACAGTGAGGACAATAGTCAAAATCAACAAAACGGAATCAGAACCCCCCTGCCGATAACATGTGGAGTTCCCCAAGGTAGTATTCTGGGTCCCTCCATATTCTTATTGTGAGTCAATGATATGTACCTATCAGTGTCAAGTGGCAAACTCCTACTGTATGCAGTGACTGGTTTTTCTTTTTAACTGGGCTACTCTTAGGAGGGATTATTCTTCTTCCCTTGGGGAGATCATTATTTCTGATTTTTGCTATTGATATGCGCCTTTTAAACCTTTTTGGGAAATGAATTTTGATTATTACTATTGGGATAATTTCTCCCTTTGTGAAACTTGACAGATCCCTCAGAGTTATTATGTTTTGCATTTTAAAAAATGAGTTAGTTGGCGGGTCTGCAACTGCACATTAATTCTTGCAGACTAGTCTGTTCCCCCAGACCAAAATAACCCTTGTGATATTTGTTTGAAAGCCATTCAAGTGTTTTAAGCTAAATTTTTATTCTTCTATGGCCTCAATAACCAGTTGTTCTTCGATTTATATTTTTATTAATTTTTGAGAGTGTCCCCAGTTTAACTCTAAACGCTGTAAACCTTTGTAAGTGTGATCGGGAGATTTTAAATTAACAATGATATTACTAGCCCAACCCTACTTTGTTTATTTACCATAAGTGACTTTCAACAATCAACTGTTTCCTTGTAAGGTCTCTACATTGGAAAGGTTTGTATAGTATGTAAGCATCTCTCTTACCTGTCCTTTGAGGTAAAATAATTTAGTTCAAGGTAGGTCCTCCTGTCAGCACAGCGCTTTAAAAATTGACCAAAATTCCTCCCAGTTTTTCAGGTTTAAACACAGGCAAAACAATTCGGGGAGTTTTGGCAAGACATATTATTTGTTGGAGAGACTGCCCAACTCCCTGGTTTACACATTTTAATTTTTCAAGGCCTGACTTTTCAAGAAAAAATTTTTTTTCCTCAAATTATAATACTGTTTAATCAGGGGTCATTTCAGTCTATCTAACAGTTTACATTAAATCCCCTTCAATTTTTGTAATATAATTTGTCGAATCATATCTTTCCCAAAGCATCTAAAAATTTTAAATCATCAGTTTTCACAGTTTCTTGATTCTTTAAATTTCCCAAAAAATTTATTTTGTTTTTGTTTCTGCCCCTTTCTAGTTTGCAGTGTGCTTTTTTGCTCTATTTTCCCATATTTTTTGTCTTCTACTTTAATTTCCTCAATTTCCCCATGTCAAGTTTTAAAAATTACCCTTAAAACCCTGTTATGTACTAAATTATGCACTTTAAAAAGGTAATGTACAACTTCCTTTAAAAAATTTGCTATTTGAGCTTTGCAATTACAGTATAAAAAAATTTTAAATGTACTTTAAATAAAACTTGGCTTATAAAAATTAAATATTTACAAATTAATAATCCTTGCCAGAATTTGGCAAGCAAAATTAAATACCATTAATAATTAGTACACATGGCTTATCAATTACACACACTGATAAAAATCTTGGCCAAAATTGGCTTAAAAATTAATATTATAAAATTTAATAAAAACTTAGTCAGATTGACTTATCAAAAATTAAATTGTAAAATTTAAACCCCTACACATTAAATAATTTTTGAACTTAACATCCACCTCTTCTGTCATTTCACAATAAATTTTTAAGTAATTAACTAAATTTTGACTTCATAATTACCTCCGATTCGAAAGGACCAACGGCAAAATTTAATTTCAGAAAAAATTGCATTTTTGGGGTTATAATTTTACATAAACGTAAATGATAACAAAGATAATTATTTTTATCAATGTTTAAAAAAGACAATAGAAATTTTGGGGCACCTAGGTCCAAAAAATGTCCCCCTTCGATACCTACCACTGTTAAACCCCAAGTTTGCTTGGAACTATTAATTAAATGAATTATTCATTAGGAATTCTGGTAAATAATAAATTTTGGACTGATTTAAAAAAAGTTTTTATTAAACAAAAATTTTACATAACAGAAGGAAAAAAAATTTTTTAAAAACCTCACCAATTTGACTGGTATTTTGTTTTATCATACTCAGAAAAACCATAACTAAATTTGAAAAAATGGCCAGAATTATAACAAATTAGGAGCTTTCTGAGGTTCCTGGAGCTGTCTTTTTAGTGTCTGTATCTCAAGTTATGCAGGAATACATGTCCAACAATTTCGCCTCCTATTTGAGAGGTGTCAGCCCAATTTCAACCTCTAGAAAATTCCTTCCCATCACACCAACGTTGTACACAATTCAAAACCAAGATGGCTAGTCCCGTCTGCGCAGATGCAGGCTTTCCGTTTTCTATGACATAAATATTATTAAATACAGTATGGCCATCTATTTACATATAAATACTGAATTTCTGGAAAATATATACAGTATTTTCCACAGGCTGTATTGTCTCACATTGACCTATGTATGCATTACATATAGAGTTAAGGTTATCATTCCTAGCTACTAGACCGTCATTATCACCGTCGTTTATCTGTCTGTTTTGCCTCTGCACAATAGATTGAGGTCCTGGATTAATTTGGATATCACCACTTAAGAGCGCTACAATAAGAGCTGTGTGCCACTGTTTTTGTTTGGGTATGCGATGTTGCCATACCTTGCGGCGAGAGCGACATTTACTTTTCTGGTAGGATGACAACTGTTGGGCTTTTACTGTCCAGGGCGCAGTTACTCTATTCACCTTTTCCAGCCCCCATGACTGATTTCTTTCTTCATGGAATTGAAGAAGAAAGATAAATACAATTATGGCAGCCTGTACCCCCCTAATGCCTGCCATTTTCACTCTTCGCTCTTTTACTCATATACAATAATATTTATTTCTCTTTTCCAGTCACCTAGTACACCCTAGTATCTGCTTTAGCAATCACCACTGAATTACTAGTAAATTTTCTTCTTCAAAACCCTCTTCACTGCTCACTTTTCCCTTAACTTCACAAACCCCTTTCAGTTAACCCCTTATTACACACTCCCCTTCCCGCCTCACTTCACAGATTTTAACACTCACCATCTTCTCGTCCTCTTCATGTTTTAAATAAGGGTGCTTCCACCCATTTTGATTCTCACACTCAGTCTCTCTCTTGCATTGATCTTTCTATCTGCTCCTCATCAATTGCACTTGATTATGCTTGGTCTGTTCTCTCAGATTTACATAACAGTGATCAGTTTCCTATTCTTCTTACTTCTACTACGTATTCCCGACAGCCTCATAGTCCCCGTTGGTAATTTGAATGAGAGAATTGGGACTTCTACTCTCATCTTACCACCTTTTGTGGGGACTCTCCTTTGTCCTCTATTGATGAGCTTGTGCACCAGTTTTCGACCTTAGTTTTGACTGCAGCATCACGTTCTATTCCTTAAACCTCAGGCAGGCATTCTCAGACATGCATGCCTTGGTGGTCTCCTGCATGTGCCCGTGTAGTGCACTTGAAACGTGCTGTGTGGGGCCGTTATCGATATAATCAAACCTCAGACTGTCTTTTGGATTTTAAGTGGGCAAGGGCAGTTGCTAGCCACATCATACGCGATGCTAAACACACTTGTTGGCAAGACTACGTATCTACCATTACCTCAACTTCCCCTAAGCGTGTGGTTTGGAAGAAGGTACGGAAGTTGTATGGCAAGTACACTCCGGACCCAACTCTCATTTTGTGGAACCTCTTGAAGTTGCCACGGAAATCGGGAACTATCTTGTCCATGTCTCCCTTTGTCCCTCATTTCTTGCGTCTAAGTCTACCAAGGAACAATTGCCCTTGGATTTCTCTTCTAGTGGAATGGAGCCATGTAACGTACTTTTCACTCTCCTAGAGCTAGAGTCCATGCTTTCCGCTTGCCAGTTATCGGCAGCTGGGCCTGATGATATTCATGTTCAGTATGCTATAACATTTGCATTCTACAGTCCTTAAAGTCATTTTGCATCTTTTCAATCTTATTTGGATGCAAGGGGTTCTCCCTCAACAATGGAAATCTGCCATTGTACTACTGTTTTGTAAACCAGGCACTTTGGGGCATGATACCTCCCACTATCGTCCCATTGCTCTGACCAGTGCAGTTTGCAAGGTGATGGAATGATTGGTGAATAGACGTCTGATATGGTATTTGGAGACTCACAATAGTCTTTCCCCTCACCAATATGGCTTTCACAAGGGCTACTCTACTTTGGACCCATTGCTCCACTTAGATACATAAATGCAAAATGCCTTTGCTAACACTCCACCCTAGCAGTCTTTTTTGATCTTGAGGAGGCATATGACAGCACTTGGAGGTATAACATTTTAGCCCAAGCCCACTTCTTAGGCCTCTGCGGTAATCTACCAACTTTCCTTACTGCTTTCTTATCTGACAGACATTCTCATGTCTGTGTTGGCGCCTCACTTTCCTCAGACTTTGTTCAGGCCGAGGGTATCCCATGAGGTTGTGTCCTTAGAACTACCCTGTCTCTCTTGGCTATAAATGACCTACCTTCCATTCTTCCATCGCATATTTGGTCGTCACTTTATGTTACTTTATGTGGATGACTTCGCTATAGTTTTAAGCAGGCGCTGACTGTCGCCTGGTAGCGGCCTCTCTTCAAGATGTGAATGACTGAGTTTCCCATTGGGCCACTTCTCGTTGATTTAAATTTTCTAGTATAAAAACCTTCACTAGACATCCTCTTGTCTCAGATATTCCATTGTATTTACACAGCTCACGTATTCCAGAATGTGACATGGTCAAGTTTTATGGCCTTCTCTTTTATTGCTGGTTGACATGGAAACCTCATATTTCCTCTTTGAAGGAAGCTTGCCATAGTCGGCTGAACCTCCTTAAAATTCTTGCACATCATTTATGGGGAGCAGATCGTTGGACTCTCCTACATTTGCAGTCCACCCTATCTTGTCCAAGCTGGATTATGGCGACCAAGTCTGTTCTGCAGCTTCTGCTACCACTTTTTCTAAGTTAAATCCCTTTCATCATCAGGGTGCCTTTCGTTCATCCCCTGTTGAAAGCCTCTATGCTGAGGTGAATGTTCCTTCCTTAGCTGATCGTCATGATGCTCATTGCCTTCGTTACTTTGTCCGCTCTCATGACCTTTGTGTTCCATTTACATATAGGTTGGTCTCAGACGTTAGTAGAAGCTCATTATTTGTTCGATGCCCCTGCTTACTCCGACTGTTTTCTCTTCATCTTCACTCACTTCGGTCTTCTCTCCAGTTGCCTTCCTTGTATGTTCATTTAGCGGCTGCCTTTTCTCTTCTCCCTTGGGAAGTTTCGATGGTTCGTGTCTGTTCTTCCCTACTGCCGTGCACCAAAGCTCTCCTACCTACAACTGCTGCTCGCTCTCTTTTTCTTGATCACTTCCGGTCACATGTTCATGCCATTGCTGTTTATACAGATGCTTCTAAATCTTCTGATGGTGTTGAATTCATTGCGGTGTTCCCTGACGATGTTGTCCGGGGTCATTTGTTAGATTTGGCTAGTATTTTTACTGCCAAGTTGTATGCCATCCTCATAGCAGTTCTCTGTATTACACATATGTCTCATTTGATGCTTGTGATCATTTCAGATTCCCTCAGTGCTTTACAAGCCATTAAACAATTTGATTCCCTTCATCCATTAGTCTTTTGTATTCAACTATGGTTGTGCCATGTGGCTAGCAAAAACAGACATCGTTTTCTGTTGGGTCCCTGGACTCATTGATGTGCAGGGCAATGAACAAGCAGATGCTGCTGCGTGGTCAGCGGCACATGATCTTCTGGTTTCCTATAGAGGCATTCTGTTCAGAGATCATTTTCCGGTCATCTCGGCCCGTCTTTGTGGCCATTGTCAACAACGGTGGTGTTGGGCATGCACCATAACAAACTGCACTCTATTAAACCGCTTTTAGGCTTGTGGTTATCTTATTACCACCATTGTCGTACTTGGGAGACTGCTCTTTCCGTCTCCGTGTTGGCCATACTTGCTTTACCTGGAGTTTACCTGGAGAGAGTTCCGGGGGTCAACGCCCCCGCGGCCCGGTCTGTGACCAGGCCTCCTGGTGGATCAGAGCCTGATCAACCAGGCTGTTACTGCTGGCTGCACGCAAACCAACGTACGAGCCACAGCCCTGCTGATCAGGAACCGACTTTAGGTGCTTGTCCAGTGCCAGCTTGAAGACTGCCAGGGGTCTGTTGGTAATCCCCCTTATGTATGCTGGGAGGCAGTTGAACTGTCTCGGGCCCCTGACACTTATTGTATGGTCTCTTAACGTGCTAGTGACACCCCTGCTTTTCATTGGGGGGATGTTGCATCGTCTGCCAATGGCAATATAAACACAAATGCAGTATAATGTGATCCTTTATTGACTACGTTTCGCCCACACAGTGGGCTTTTTCAAGTCACAAACAGAACTACCTGGGGTGGAAGGAACGCGAGTATTTATAGTCCGGCTGAGGTCAGGTGAAGAATGCTGCATCTGATGATGTACCGAGTGGGGTTATAGTCAAAAAACTTGGGTAGCTTGGAAAGGAGATTGGATAAGTTTGTGAGCAGACCTTCTACAGTGTTCTTATGTGGGATAGCGATGAAGAAGTTTCTTGGCAAGTGGTTCAGCTATGTTATAGAAGCCACTATTCTGGTTGAAGTTGTCGGATATAGAAATAAGTGATGATTCCAGGATTCTTCGGTATTGAGTGTTGTCTTCTGTGGCGATAAGTCTTGAGTTTCTGTAGTTTATCAAGTGGTTGTGTGAATTACGGTGTTGTACGCAGGCATTCCTTGTGTCGTCAGACCTGCTTGCGTATTGGTGTTCTGAAATACGTGTTTGGAGGTCCCTTGATGTTTCGCCCACGTATAACTTGTTGCAGTCATTACAAGGGATTATGTATACCCCTGCAGAGGATGGAGGCTTGTCCTGCCTACTACTGGTGATGTCCTTGATGGTCGTGGTTGTGGAGGTAGATACTTGGAATGATGTTTTGGCAAAGATGTTGGAAACATGTTTGGCAATGGAGTTGGTGGGAAGGACTATGTATCTCTTCTCGGCAGTGTCTTCTCTGGGTGTGTTGAAGATGTTTAATGCTCGCCGTCTGCAGTCTCTGATGAAGTGACGAGGATAGTGGAGTTTAGAAAATATTTGTTCAATTATAGTGCATTCTTCCTCAAGGAACTCGTTGCTGCAGATTCTGAGTGCACGCAGGAAGAAGCCTATAATCACACCACGTTTGGTTTTGGTGTCGTGGTGAGAGTACATCATCAGATGCAGCATTCTTCACCTGACCTCAGCCGGACTATAAATACTCGGGTTCCTTCCACCCCAGGTAGTTCTGTTTGTGACTTGAAAAAGCCCACTGTGTGGGCGAAACGTAGTCAATAAAGGATCACATTATACTGCATTTGTGTTTATATTGCCATTGTGTCGGTATTTTATACCATTTATTTCCATCGTCTGCCAAGTCTTTTGCTTTCGTAGTGAGTGATTTTCGTGTGCAAGTTCGGTACTAGTCCCTCTAGGATTTTCCAGGTGTATATAATCATGTATCTCTCCCGCCTGCGTTCCAGGGAATACAGGTTTAGAAACCTCAAGCGCTCCCAGTAATTGAGGTGTTTTATCTCCGTTATGCGTGCCATGAAAGTTCTCTGTACATTTTCTAGGTCAGCAATTTCACCTGCCTTGAAAGGTGCTGTTAGTATGCAGGAATATTCCAGCCTAGATAGAACAAGTGACCTGAAGAGTGTCATCATGGGCTTGGCCTCCCTAGTTTTGAAGGTTCTCATTATCCATCCTGTCATTTTTCTAGCAGATGCGATTGATACAATGTTATGGTCCTTGAAGGTGAGATCCTCCGACATGATCACTCCCATTATATTCTATTGTTGAGTTTGGTTTGCTCCACATTCTCATTACGTCCAGGTCTCACAGGCCATTCATTACCTGTGTTCAAAATATAAGGCATTTTTTAAAACAGAGACGCTCAAAATCTTCTACATCAAAGCAACTGCGAATGGAAGTTTATCACCCCAGGTAACCCTGGCAATGGGGATTTTATGAACACATGATTGGAATGGTCAAATGATGTTTAAGGAAAGTTCTTCACTGGCAGAAACTCACCTTGCAGGAATTTCTGTCCTGGTGGAGGCTGCAAATAGATTCCACCGACCTAAAAATTTTAACTCCGTCATATTTACTGAGTAGCAAAAAACGTAGAGTATAATGTTAATATCCTCACAAATAAATTTAAACATTTAACTAAAACTCTTGAGAAATGAGAAAAAGTGTGGCATTCTGATTATTTGACCACCTTGAGAGAACATCATGGCGCATCAAACCCAATTAACCTAGCTAAATTATCCTCATTGACAATGAAAGCCATTGGCCCATGGGGAGGGTATTCGAAATTTTTCCTCAGAACAATTAATAAGTTCATAAGTTGATAACACTGGAGGTATACTCATTAGGGTAATGACAGTGTATCCAGAGGAGAGTCCAATTCCTAAGACACTATGTGTCCTAGTAAAATCTGGAAAGAGTCAAGTCACGGTACCCAAGAAGAGGAAGCCAATCCAGCTCAGACTCAGAATGAAGCTCAAGAGGAACAAAGTACCAGAAGAACTGTTTTAACAGCTCGAGTAGGACGAAGTAGATTAATTAGTGAAGGTCTGTTATAAGTCAACTATGTTGACCATCTCTCTGCCTGTAGTGTGAAAAAAATATTACACATTTTTGAGAATATTTCTATTATTAACTGTTATTATTATATTGTATTCTATTAAAATGTCATTATATAAAAAAAAATCCATGTGTTCCTTTTGAATGGGGAGGCGATGCAATTAATCTCAACCTTTTGATTAAACTTATGATAATTTAATATAACTTTATGCTCTTACTCTCATTAAATTTATAATACATATGTTCATTCTTGTTTAATTTATATTTCCTAAAACGAAACTAGCAATTAACGAACCTAGGAGCGAAAGCATTTTAATTAATCATAACCAGAGGCTGTGTTAAGATGTGTGGTCAAACTCCTGTCTTACAGAGTGAACACTGTCTAAGTCAAGCGTCATTTCCGGTTTGCAAAAAAAAGGGGGGGGGGGAGTTAAATACCCGTAAAGTTTTTTTTTTTCATTGAACATCATACAAATATTGTGTCATCAAACACCATAATAAGAGGAACTGCCAGGAATAAATGGAAATCTATGCTTGGAGGCCAGATGTATATATTATTTGTGTAATAAGAGAGAATGATCAGTCTACATACGAACCCATCAGCACTCAACAGTGGGAGACACTCACCAAAGATTTTCTAAACAAAACCAGACAAATACTCAAACGCACTAGAGAAGGGAAGAAACTTCTGTACTTGTTACCCAGCATCCCTAAACCAGCACACATGTATGGTTTACCCAAGACTTCTGTACTTGTTACCCAGCATCCCTAAACCAGTACACATGTATAGTTTACCCAAGACCCATAAACATAATATTCCTCTCAGACCAATCACGTCAGGTATAGGCAGTGCACCACACAAACTAGCCGGAGTTCTTGCCAAACATCTTTCCTGCCTTCTGGGGACCATCAGCCCCGCTCATCTTAAACATTCAGGCGACCTTCTCAACTGCATCCGAAACCTCTCCATTCGTAACAAGAAACTAAGCAGTTTGGACGAGACTTCCCTCTTCACAGAAGTACCTACCACAAAACCCATCGAGATTCTACGACGTAAAGTCAATCAGGACCTTAATCTTCCTCTACCTCCCGGAGATTTTGTTGACTTGATTGAACTGTGTTAATTTCAACTGTTTTTCTTTCAATAACAGGCTCTACAAACAAACCTACGGCATAGGAATGGGGTCCCCCATCAGTGCCGTCCTAGCCAGCTTGTACATGGAACACCTAGAGTCCGAACACTTCGCCAACATCATCCCTTCAAGAGTTACGTGGACGACGTCCTCTTAATAACTCCCAAACGTTTTGATGTACGGAATCTACAGGCAAGGCTCAACGCAGTTGAACCGGCGATCCAGTTTACACTAGAAGAAGAGTCCAATGACAAACTACCTTTACTCGACGTCCTCATTTACAAAGTAGACAACAACCTAAGATTTCAAGTTTATCGGAAACCTACCAATAAAAATGATCTCACATACTTCTATTCCAGTCAAGATACCAAGACCAAAAGAGGCATCATCATCGGGTTTTTCCTAAGAGCATACCGAATTTGTAGTTCTGAGTTTCTTGACGAGGAATGTACATACATTCACCAAACATTCACTGATTTACATTTTTCTTCCTTTTTCATCAAAGACTGCAAGAAAAGAACTCTTCAGATCATTAATTCTCCACGCACCAACACCACTCCTAACAAAGTTATAATTCTTCCCAACAGCCAGATTGCACTGAACGTTTCTAAAGTACTTTCACAAGCTAACACCAGAGTCGCCATCGCTTCCAGTACTTCAATAAAGGATCTAACCAGAACAAAATCCAAGCACCACGAACCAGTCAATGCAGGGGTTTACACTATACCCAGTGGAGGCTGCGACAAGATTTATGTAGGTGAAACAGCAAGAAACCTCGACACCCGCCTCAATGAACACATTTAAACAATTATGCATGTAGGAACGATAACTTGAACAACGCCTGTGTACAACACCGAAATTCCCACCAATCATCTCATGAAGTTTAGGGACGCCCAACTAGTGATCAAATAAACTAATTTCCGCAGACGCAAGTGCCTTGAATCTTCATTAATAGCTGTTTCTAATACAATTAAACAAAACAAAGGCAGCTTCACCATCTCTGAAGTCTTAGCAAGAATCCTCCTGAAAACAGTAAACCCTGCCATCACATAGTCTCTCCTGTTAATACTACACAAGCACATTACAGAGAATGAACATTGAAACAGGCCTTTTCTATCCAGCCTCCAATAGAAATATTTGTCTAACCTATTTTTATGTTTCACAAGTAATAGCTTTTATCTCCTTTTACTCATGTGCAAGTTAATTGTTCTAACATTGTATTACTACTACTACTTATATTACTACTACTACTACTTATATCACTACTACTACTACCACTAGTATTGCACCTCACTCTGAGCCTATATGTACCCTCTGTGCCCATGTACTGTTTGTAACGGCTTGACAAAGCTCCTGGAGAGCGAAACGTTGCCACAGTAAAATGTCACATTAGTTGCACTTGTGTCCTTTTACTTTACATACACTAAGAGATATATTGAACATCAGTTAATGCCAGTGCAATTAAATTTTAATGATCCTTTGAATATGGTTCAAGCTTGTGTGTGCATTTTTAGTGTAATTAATACACTAGAAGAGCTACACTCTTCATATTATTAATCCAACGGCTATATGAGGAATATATTCAGACAAGTCTGTCGAAGGAGATAGTGTGCGGACCGGCTATAGGTATAATTAACTTTTATCCATTGAGTAATTAAAAGTGGGGTCTATCTGCTTAAAGTGAAAGTAAAGAGCTTCCTAACTTTAAACAATTTCTGTAAGGGTAAAAGGCGTAAGGAGGCGTGTCCAAACATCTTTCTTCACTGGGTATTAAACCAAACACTACCTCTAAGCGATAAGTGAATTATTCAATGAGGCTAAATTTAAAATGCAAGCTGAAAAAAAAGGACCAGGTTTGCTTATATTGGCAAGGCTGCTACATCCACCCACACAAGGATTCGAACTCACTACTTCTCCACACAAGTGGTATTTTTTTTTTTTTTTTATGTTTTCATTTACCATTTTTTAGACAAGCTAGACACCCTCGATTTCCCCCGAGGATGGCCATATTGATGCCGAGCTTTAGTGCGGCCGCCCACTCAGTGTGGGTATGCCTATAGCAGTAACCTTAGCCTCAAAGCATCCACTGACCCAGGCCTCCGAGTAGCCAGATTACAAGGTCGCGCCACCAACCCCGGCCGCTCATGGTTCTTTCAGGAACTTGCTCATAAGTAAGATTTTATTTAGGTTTCATACATAATTTGAAGTTTTTATATTGGTTGATTGGTTAACGAGGCTTTTTAAAGTCTTTTGGCTACACTAGGATCAATAAGGCCACACGGTAACCTTTTTCCACCACTACACAGGAATATTTTATTTAGTAAAATAGGGATTACATTAATCTCTCGCCATATATACACCTTCATATTTATACTGAGTTATATATTGGTTTTATTTAGTAAATTAAATAGAATATTACCTAGGATAACCCAATATAATCTAGCATCAATCAATCAATCAATCAAGTTTATTCTCGATAAGGATTACAATGCGGGGTTTACAGATTTTGGTTATTGTGTGGTTTACATGTAATAAAATACTAATTACAGAGGGGGCCACTAGAACACCTAGCATGGCTAGGCATTTCGGGCAAACTTAGATTAATTCTTAACCCTAAATTATTACAAATTGTGGAGTAAGTTGACTAAATACTAAGTGACTAAATACTAGTTTGTGAGTTTAGCAATGTGAATGCTTTTGTTTTGGCACAGTACATAGTTTCTATATTGGAGTATCACAGGCAAACTTATGACTAGTTAGGAATCATTATTTTAAGATTAAGATACGTATTTCTGTATAAGTGTGAACCACCAGGTGGTTTTTATGTAGTTAGTTGACGGGATGTATCAGGGAGATTAGATGTTTTCTAACGGTAGTTTTGAAGGTGATGAATGTGTCTGCAGTTCTAGAGTTCTCAGGTAGGGTGTTCCAGATTTTAGGGCCTTTGACATACATTGAATTTTTGTAAAGGTTTAGTCGGACACGGAGAATGTCATAGAGATGTTTGTGTCTGGTGTTATGCCTGTGGGTCCTGTCACAACTATCAAGAAAGTGTTTTAGGTCAAGGTAAATATTAGAATTTAAGGTCCTGTAGATATAGATTGCACAATAGTAAGTGTGGATGTACTGAACAGGGAGTAAGTTTATATTTATGAAGAGTAGGGGGGGGGGTGTTGCCAGGGATGGAATTTAGTGATTATTCTTTATTGGTCCAGGGACTGGACTCCAAAGTTTTGATAGCTGTAACTTGCTCAGCTATCAAAACTTTGGAGTCCAGTCCCTGGACCAATTATGTACCTCTGTAATCTTTTGACTACCGCCCACAGGATGGGTATGGGGTGCATAATAAACATATTAAACTAACTAAGGCTTTTTGTTGGGTTATTATTGGCTTTAGGTGTGTTGCTGCAGTTGAACCTCAAGCACAGATAGCATAGGTGAGGTATGGATAATTATTATTATTATAATCAAGGGAAAAGCGCTAAACCCGGGGGATTATACAGCGCCTAGGGGGGGGGGATGTGGAAGGCATTCAGGCTTAATTCGGGGAACTAGAGCACAGATCCAATTCCCTAAATCAAGAGCCCCTCACCAACATCAAGGAACCTTCCTTGAGGGGAGAGGTATGGATAAATAAGTGAGTGGTATAGTGTGAGAAGGGCAGTTTGCGGTACGTAGTATCGTATCTTGGAGAGTATCCCAACTGTTTTGGATACTTTTTTTGTTATGTGTTGGATATGGGTGCTGAAATTCAGGTTGTTGTCGAGGTATAGGCCTAACCCAACATAAACTAGGATAACCAAAATATAAGGTAGGATAACCCAATAAAACCTAGGATAACCCAATAAAACCTAGGATAACCCAATATAACCTAGAATGACCGAATATAACCTAGGATAACCAAATATAAGCTAGGATAGCCCAATATAAGCTAGGATAGATCAATATAAGCTAGGACAACCCAATATAACCTAGGAGAACCCAATATAACCTAGGATAACCAAATGTAAGCTAGGATAGCCCAATATAAGCTAGGATAGCCCAATATGACCTAGGATAACCCAATATAACCTAGGATAACCAAATATAAGCTAGGATAACATAATATAAGCTAGGATAACCCAATATAAGCTAGGATAACCCAGTATAACCTAGAATAAACCAATATAACCTAGGGTAACCCAATATAACCTAGAATAACCCAATATAACATAGGATAGCCCAATATAACCTGGAATAACCCAATATAAGCTAGGATAACCCATCAAATATACTTTACTGGTTGGTCAGAAAAAGAATAAATAAAAATATTAATTACAACGAGACGTCAGTTTTAATGTATTGGGTTATCCTAGGTTATATTGGGTTATCCTAGGTTATATTGGGTTATTCCAGGTTATATTGGGCTATTCCAGGTTATATTGGGTTATTCCAGGTTATATTGGGTTATTCCAGGTTATATTAGGTTATTCCAGGTTATATTGGGATATCCTGGGTTATATTGGGTTATCCTAGGTTATATTGGGTTATCCTAGGTTATATTGGGTTATCCTAGGTTATATTGGGTTATCTTAGGTTATATTGGGTTATCCTAGGTTATATTGGGTTATCCTAGGTTATATTGGGTTATCCTAGGTTATATTGGGTTATTCCAGGTTATATTGGGTTATTCCAGGTTATATTGGGTTATTCCAGGTTATATTGGGTTATTCCAGGTTATATTGGGATATCCTAGGTTATATTGGGTTATCCTAGATTATATTGGGTTATCCTAGGTTATATTGGGTTATCCTAGGTTATATTGGGCTATCCTAGGTTATATTGGGTTATCCTAGGTTCTATTGGGTTATCCTAGGTTATATTGGGTTATTCCAGGTTATAATGGGTTATTCCAGGTTATATTGGGTTATTTCAGGTTATATTGGGTTATTCCAGGTTATATTGGGTTATTCCAGGTTATATTGGGATATCCTAGGTTATATTGGGTTATCCTAGGTTATATTGGGTTATCCTAGGTTATATTGGGTTATCCTAGGTTTATTGGGCTATCCTAGGTTATATTGGGTTATTCTAGGTTATATTGGGATATCCTAGGTTATATTGGGTTATTCTAGGTTATATTGGGATATCCTAGGTTATATTTATTTATTTATTTATTTATTTAATGTCTTTGCAAACAGTACATTGAGATTGTGTATATACAATAGTGGGTTACAGTGCAAAGAGAGCCTCTATTATCTTTGCATTGCAACCCACTATTGTATATACACAATCTCAATGTATGTACTGTTTGCAAAGACATTAAATAAATAAATAAATAAATAAATAAATAAATATTACCTAGGATATCCCAATATAACGTAGAATAACCCAATATAACCTGGAATAACCCAATATAACCTGGAATAACCCAATATAACCTGGAATAAACCAATATAACCTGGAATAAACCAATATAACCTGGAATAAACCAATATAACCTGGAATAACCCAATATAACCTAGGATAACCCAATATAACCTAGAATAACCCAATATAACGTAGGATAACCCAATATAACCTGGAATAACCCAATATAACCTGGAATAACCCAATATAACCTGGAATAACCCAATATAACCTAGGATAACCCAATATAACCTAGGATAACCCAATATAACCTAGAATAACCCAATATAACCTAGGATAACCCAATATAACCTAGGATAACCCAGTACAGTAAAACTGACGTCTCGTTGTAATTAATATTTTTATTTATTGTTTTTCTGACCAACAAGTAATGTATATTTGTTTGACAGATCCATCAACAATAATTGTTAAAGAGAATATTACTTCACGTCAATTTCAATCCTTATTGATCCTAATACATGTGTTACTATGTATGATAATTGTACTTATGTATACCTAAATAAACTTACTATGAATGTAAGAGTAGTTCATAGTTTACATTTGGAGTTTTTAGTGTATCCTAATAAATTTCTCACATTTCATTGCAACATCACATTATCTAGTGGACGTTATGGTGATCAAATAAATATTATCAATTTTAAACAAAGTATAACTACGATTGGTGAGACTTTTTATCCCCTCAAGGAAGGTTCCTTGAGGTTGGTGAGGGGCTCTTGATTTAGGGAATTGGATCTGTGCTCCAGTTCCCCGAATTAAGCCTGAATGCCTTCCACATCCCCCGCCCCAGGAGCTGTATAATCCTCCGGGTTTAGCGCTTCCCCCTTGATTATAATAATAATAATGAGACTTTTTATTTTAAGAAAGTCTTTCTGTTTTCTCGGAGTCTATTATTTTATGATAAATTTCAGTTCTCTTTAGAAACTCCTGATCTGTCATGACTTAATGAACAGAAAATGTACATTCGTGTGTTAGCAACATCTAGGGTAAACTAATGCAATAATAATAAGGTTAGGTTAGGTAAGGTTCGTCAGGAAACAGGACAAATGTTTCCTGACGCGGGTCTTAGTCAGATGATGACCCGCCTTTGGAGCTTTTGGTCATCTGACCGAGGCCTTCCGCTGGCTTACCGGTCCACCCCTTTAAAAATTATGGTCATTTATAACCAGTCTATAATAATAAGAATAACTTTTATTGCCGAGTCAAACATGGAATGCAGTAGATATACATGAATCGGTAAAAAAGTAGGTACAAAAAAGCACTAATTTTGCAATGCATTACGGGTAGCTAGTCATAAGGCTTACATGCTACTTAAAAATTAGACATAGCAAGGACCCTAATGGAAATAAGTCACTTTGACTTTTTTGGGTTATCTTAGGGAATTTACACATATGTTACTATGTATGATAATTGTACTTATGTGTACCTGTACCTAAATAAGCTTACTTGCCTATTTACAAATTATGTAAGACTTCTCATGCAGTTAACTACAATCTTAAGTAGTGTGGAAACTTATTGGGAGTTTACCTGGAGAGGGTTACGTGGGTCAACGCCAGCGACCCGGTTTGAGACCAGGCCTCATGGTTGATCAGGGTCTGAACAACCAGGCTGTTACTGCTGGCCGCACGCAAGTTGACGTACGAACCACAGCCCGGTTGGTCAGGTACTGACTTTAGTTGCCTGTTCAGTGCCTTCCTGAAGACAGCCAGGGGTCCATTGGTAATCCCCCTTATGTATGCCGGGAGGCAACTGAACAGTCTTGGGCCCCGGACACTTATTGTGTTGTCTCTCAATGTACTTGTGGCACCCTTGCTTTTCCATCGGGAGAATGTTGCATTTCCTGCCGAGTCTTTTACTTTCACAGGGAGTGATTTTTGTGTGCAGGTTTGGTGCCAGTCCATCCAGTATCTTCCAAGTGTATATCATCATGTATCTTTCGCCTGCGTTTAGGTTAGGTGCCTTATCGTACTTATGTGTGCCGTGAAAGTTCTTTGTACACTCTCCAGGTCTGCAATGTCGCCAGCCTTGAAGGGGGCCATTAGTGTACAGCAGTATTCCAGCCTAGAGAGAACAAGCGATTTGAAGAGAATCATCATGGGCTTGGCGTCCTTAGTTTTGAAGGTTCTCGTTATCCATCCTATGATTTTCCTAGCGGATAAGGTAGATACATTGTTGTGGTCTTTGAAGGCGAGATCCTCTGACATTATCACTCCCAGGTCCTTCACATTACTTTTCCGCTCTATTGTATGGTTAGAATTTGGTTCCCATATCTGAGTAGTTGAAATTTCTCCTCGTTGAACTTCATATTGTTTTGAGTGGCCCATTCGAAGATTTGGTTGATGTTCACTTGGAGTCTCGCGGTGTCTTCGATGGAGGTCACTGCCATGGTAATCCGGGTGTCATCCGCAAAGGAAGACACAGAGCTATGGCTTACATCTCTGTCTATGTCAGAAATGAGGATGAGGAATAGAATGGGAGCGAGTACTGTGCCTTGTGGAACAGAGCTTTGTACTGTGGCTGCCTGGAACTTTACTCTTTTTACTATTACTCTTTGTGTTCTATTTGTCAGGAAGTTATAGATCCATCTACCAGCTTTTTCCGTTATCCCTTTATCATGCATTTTGTTTGCTATTACACCATGGTCAAACTTGTCGAAAGCTTTTGCAAAGTCTGTGTATACTAATCTGTATTTTGTTTATCCTCTACAGCATCCAGGACCTTGTCAGTGGTCCAGTAGCTGGGACAGGCAGGAGCAACCTGCTCTAAACCTGTGTTGCCCTGGGTTGTGTAATTGGTGAGTATCTAGGTGGTTGGTGATCTTGCTTCTTAGAACCCTCTCCAAGATTTTTATGATATGGGATGTTAGTGCTATCGGTCTGTAGTTCTCTGCAGTTGCTTTACTGCCACCTTTGTGGAGTGGGACTATGTCTGTTGTTTTTAGCGTGTGTGGGATGACCCCTGTGTCCATGGTCCCTCTCCATAAAATGCTGACTGCACGCGATGGGGGCTTCTTGCAATTCTTGATGAACATGGAATTTCATGAGTCTGGGCCTGGGGCAGAGGGCATGTCATTAATTGCCTATTCAGAGTCTTGTGGAGTTAGAATAATATCCGAGATTTTTGAGATGATCAAATTTTGGGTTTTGTTCATTAAGAATTCATTTGGATTGTCGACCCTTAGTCTGGGCAGTGGCTCACAGACTTTAGTATTTCACTCATTTCCTGGCTGTCATCTGTGTATGTCCCATCTTGCCTAAGCAGGGGCCCAATACTAGATGTTGTTTTTTCCTTAGATTTGACATAAAAGAAGTATTTTTTTTTTCAATTTCCTTTATGGGCTTTAGTTCTTACTGCAATTGTTGTCTCCTGTAAAATTCCATCAGCTTAAGTTCGATATTTACAATTTCATTGACTAGTGCCTCCCTTCGTATTTCAGATATATTGGCCTCACTCAGCAACTCTGTGACTCTTCGCCTTCATCTGTATAGGGAGCATCTCTCTCTTTCTAGTTTACATCTTCTCTTTCTTTTTCTTAATGGAATGTGCCTTGAGCATACCTCAAGAACCACAGAGTTTATTTTTTCTAGGCAAAGGTTTGGATCAATGTTGTTCAGGATATCTTCCCAGCTTGTTTCATTAGGACATGTTTGACTTGTTCCCATTGTAAGTTTTTGTTATTGAAATTGAATTTTGTGAAGATACCCTCATGACTGATCACATTTTGCTGGTCAGGAGCCCTGTGCATGCATGTCTGTACCTCTGTTATGATGTGGTCTGAGTGTATTGTCTTTGATACGGTTACATTACATATCAGATCATCGTTGTTTACGAAGATGAGGTGCAGAGGTTTAATAGTTCGTATGTGTGTGAATTTTCATCTGAGCTGCCTCCTGGGGTATGACTGACTCTTGTCGATTTATTGCTTAGTCTTATAATAATAATAATAATAATAATAATAATAATAATAATAATAATAATAATAATAATAATAATAATAATATGCAGTTTTTACAAAGTAGAAGTGATACAAGGAGGGAAGAATATATGGAGAGAAAAAGAGAGGGTCAGAAAGTGGTGAAGCAATGTAAAAAGAGAGCAAATGAGAGAGTGGGTGAGATGTTATCAACAAATTTTGTTGAAAATAAGAAAGTTTTGGAGTGAGATTAACAAATTGAGGAAGCCTAGGGAACAAATGGATTTGACAAGTTAAAAATAGGAGAGGAGAGTTATTAAATGAAGAGTTAGAGGTATTGGGAAGATGGAGGGAATATTTTGAGGAATTGTTAAATGTTGATGAAGAAAGGGAAGCTGTGATTTCGTGTATAGGGCAAGGAGGAATAACATCTTGTAGGAGTGAGGAAGGGTGTGAAGGAAAAGTTAAACAGATAGGAGTAGCAAGCGAGTATGTGGTGACGATAGTTTGATTGCCAGTCTGCTTGTTAAGGTAGGGTCAGTGTGTAGCTCCTGCTATCCCCCCCCCCTTTTTCCACCCGGAAAGGTGACGTGTGGGGCTCCGACCAAATGGTAATCACTTGACTCACAGCTCCCAACACAACTGTAAGTAAAAGCCTCGGCTCCTGTTTTTAATGGATATATTGGTTAAAAGCTTCACTTTTAACCAATTTTAAGACGTAGTTCATTCTGCCTTGATTTCCATGTGCTTTTAGATAATCACCATGTTTTTTAAATACTTTACTTATCATGGAGAGTGATTTCTTAGGCAGTGGGTAACCTTTGTCTGTTTCTAGCTTGGACTGTCAGCTCGGGCCATCTGGCAACCAAAGAAACAGTGTTGAAGGAAACGAACTTTACCTAAGTTCTGGAACGTCACCATTTTATCAGCATACCTAAGTGTAGTCAACCCCAGGCAACTACCTCTTATCTTTGCAGTGGTGAAAGACCTGCGTTCTTATCATCTTGACGGACTATTCAAGGCTAGAGACTCTGTGAAGAACTAGTCGTTGGGTTGTCACTCAACATCTGTGACCCCTCCCCATCATCAGCAACGGCTACAATTTCTATAACACGCGGTGTCAACATCAGACACCCCAGTCTAACTGTACATATCAGCGTTGAATTCAGATTATTTTTATATTTCATTTTTCATTTCTCTTTCAAGTAGGATAAAGATTCATATTTAATTGTTTTACATTTCCATTTCTAAATAATAGTGTTTATATTTGACTGTTATTATTCTTGTTCTATTCATTAATTTTCCTGAGGAGGAGCCAACCTTGGCAACAAGTTATGAAGTTGTTATAGGGCTGAGTAATTCTTCACAAAAGGGCCAGTTGTGAGTGTGGGGGAAGTTCGTGAGACAGTGGGTAGAATGAAAGGGGGTAAGGCAGCTGAGATTGATGAGATAAAGATAGAAATGTTAAAAGCAGGAGGGGTTATACTTTTGAAGCGGTTGGTGCTATTATTTAATAAATATATGGAGGAGGGTAAGGTACCTAGGGATTGGCAGAGAGCATGCATAGTTCCTTTGTATAAAGGCAAAGGGGATAAAAGAGTGCAAACATTATAGGGGAATAAGTCTGTTGAGTATACCTGGTAAAGTGTATGTTAGAGTTATTAATGAAAGAATTAAGAGTAAGACAGAGAAGGATAGCAGATGAACAAGGAGGCTTTAGGAAAGGTAGGGGGTGTGTAGACCAAGTGCTTACAGTGAAACATATAGGTGAACAGTATTTAGATAAGGGTAAAGGGGTTTTTGTGGCATTTATGGATTTAGAAAAGGCATATGACAGGGTGGATAGGGGGGCAATGTGGCAGATGTTAAATGTGTGTGGTATAGGAGGTAGGTTACTGAAAGCAGTGAAGAGTTTTTACGAGAATATTGAGGATAATTGAGGTTCAGTCATGTATGCGCGGAGCCCCAGACCGACATAATGAGATTAGTCACGAGGGAGCATTCACCAAATTCAACTTCAATAACAAAAACATAAAGTGGGACCAAGTAAACCAAGTCCTAACCGATATAAGCTGGGAAGATATACTAAGCAACACAGACCCCAACTTATGCCTAGAACAGATTAACTCGGTGGCACTCGATGTATGCACAAGGCTTATTCCTCTAAGAAAAAGGAGGAGTAGATGTAAAACAGAAAGAGACAGGCGCTCCCTTTACAGGCGACGGAAAAGAATAACAGAGCGGCTAAAAGAGGTCAATATATCTGAAATGCGTAGGGAGACACTGGTCAGAGAAATAGCAAGCATCGAACTTAAGCTAAAAGAATCCTTTAGGAGTCAGGAATCGCGGGAAGAACTAAAAGCCATAAATGAAATCGAAAGAAACCCAAAGTATTTCTTCTCCTATGCCAAATCAAAATCGAGAACAGCGTCCAGTATTGGGCCCCTACTTAAACAAGATGGGTCCTACACAGATGACAGCAAGGAAATGAGTGAGCTACTCAAGTCCCAATTATGACTCAGTTTTTAGCAAGCCGCTAACCAGACTGAGAGTCGAAGATCAAAATGAATTTTTTATGAGAGAGCCACAAAATTTGATTAACACAAGCCTATCCGATGTTATCCTGACGCCAAATGACTTCGAACAGGCGATAAATGACATGCCCATGCACTCTGCCCCAGGGCCAGACTCATGGAACTCTGCGTTCATCAAGAACTGCAAGAAGCCCCTATCACGAGCCTTTTCCATCCTATGGAGAGGGAGCATGGACACGGGGGTCGTCCCACAGTTACTAAAAACAACAGACATAGCCCCACTCCACAAAGGGGCAGTAAAGAAACAGCAAAGAACTACAGACCAATAGCACTAACATCCCATATCATAAAAATCTTTGAAAGGGTCCTAAGAAGCAAGATCACCACCCATCTAGAAACCCATCAGTTACATAACCCAGGGCAACATGGGTTTAGAACAGGTCGCTCCTGTCTGTCTCAACTATTGGATCACTACGACAAGGTCCTAAATGCACTAGAAGACAAAAAGAATGCAGATGTAATATATACAGACTTTGCAAAAGCCTTCGACAGTGTGACCATGGCGTAATAGCGCACAAAATGCGTGCTAAAGGAATAACAGGAAAAGTCGGTCGATGGATCTATAATTTCCTCACTAACAGAACACAGAGAGTAGTCGTCAACAGAGTAAAGTCCGAGGCAGCTACGGTGAAAAGCTCTGTTCCACAAGGCACAGTACTCGCTCCCATCTTGTTCCTCATCCTCATATCCGACATAGACAAGGATGTCAGCCACAGCACCGTGTCTTCCTTTGCAGATGACACCCGAATCTGCATGACAGTGTCTTCCATTGCAGACACTGCAAAGCTCCAGGCGGACATCAACCAAATCTTTCAGTGGGCTGCAGAAAACAATATGAAGTTCAACGATGAGAAATTTCAATTACTCAGATATGGTAAACATGAGGAAATTAAATCTTCATCAGAGTACAAAACAAATTCTGGCCACAAAATAGAGCGAAACACCAACGTCAAAGACCTGGGAGTGATCATGTCGGAGGATCTCACCTTCAAGGACCATAACATTGTATCAATCGCATCTGCCTAGAAAAATGACAGGATGGATAATGAGAACCTTCAAAACTAGGGAGGCCAAGCCCATGATGACACTCTTCAGGTCACTTGTTCTATCTAGGCTGGAATATTGCTGCACACTAACAGCACCTTTCAAGGCAGGTGAAACTGCCGACCTAGAAAATGTACAGAGAACTTTCACGGCACGCATAACGGAGATAAAACACCTCAATTATTGGGAGCGCTTGAGGTTCCTAAACCTGTATTCCCTGGAATGCAGGAGGGAGAGATACATGATTATATACACCTGGAAAATCCTAGAGGGACTAGTACCGAACTTGCACACGAAAATCACTCACTACGAAAGCAAAAGACTTGGCAGACGATGCACCATCCCCCCAATGAAAAGCAGGGGTGTCACTAGCACGTTAAGAGACCATACAATAAGTGTCAGGGGCCCGAGACTGTTCAACTGCCTCCCAGCACACATAAGGGGGATTACCAACAGACCCCTGGCAGTCTTCAAGCTGGCACTGGACAAGCACCTAAAGTCAGTTCCGGATCAGCCGGGCTGTGGCTCGTACGTTGGTTTGCGTGCAGCCAGCAGCAACAGCCTGGTTGATCAGGCTCTGATCCACCAGGAGGCCTGGTCACAGACCGGGCCGCGGGGGCGTTGACCCCCGGAACTCTCTCCAGGTAATAGGGTTGTAAGAGAAGTGAATGCTAGGGTTTTGGCAAGAGGTGTGGAGTTAAAAGATAAAGAATCAAACACAAAGTGGGAGTTGTCACAGTTGCTCTTTGCTGATGACATGGTGCTTTTGGGAGGTTTGTGGATGAATTTGGTAGGGTATGTAAAAGAAGAAAATTAAAAGTGAATATAGGGAAGAGTAAGGTTATGAGGATAAAAAGATTAGGTGACGAAAGACTGGATATCAGATTGGAGGGAGAGAGTATGGAGGAGGTGAATGTATTCAGATATTTAGGAGTGGACGTGTCAGCAGATGGGTCTATGAAGGATGAGGTGAATCACAGAATTGATGAGAGGAAAAGGGTGAGTGGTGGACTTAGGAGTCTGTGGAGACAAAACTTTGTCTGTGGAAGCAAAAAGGCCAATGTATGAGAGTATAGTTGTACACTGTATAGTCCTTGTGGCTTAGCGCTTCTTTTTGATTATAATAATAATAATAGTTGTACCAACACTCTTATATGGGTGATGAATGTTGCAACGAGGAGAAGGTTGGAGGTAGTGGAGATGTCATGTCTGAGGGCAATGTGTGGTGTGACTATAATGCAGAGAATTCCTAGTTTGGAAGTTAGGAGAAGGTGTGGGATTACCAAAACTATTATCCAGAGGGCTGAGGAGGGGTTGTTGAGGTGGTTTGGACATGTAAAGAGAATGGAACAAAACAGAATGACTTCGAGTGTATAAATCAGTAGTGGAGGGAAGGCGAGGTAGGGGTTTGCCTAGGAAGGGTTGGAGGGAGGGGGTAAAGGAGGTTTTGTATGCGAGGGGCTTGGACTTCCGGCAAGCATGCATGAGCGTATTTGATAGGAGTGAATGGAGACAAATGGTTTTTAATAATTGACGTGCTGTTGGAGTGTGAGCAAAGTAACATTTATGAAGGGGTTCAGGGAAACCGGCAGGCCGGACTTGAGTCCTGGAGATGGGAAGTACAGTGCCTGCACTCTGAAGGAGGGGTGTTAATGTTGTAGTTTAAAAACTGGAGTGTAAAGCACCCTTCTGGCAAGACAGTGATGGAGTGAATGATGATGAAAAATTTTCTTTTTTGGGCCACCGTACCTTGGTGGGAATCGGCCGATGTGTTAAAAAAATATTAATAATAATAATAATAATAATAATAATAATAATAATAATAATAATAATAATAATAATAATAGAAGAAGTAGAATATATTTTACTCAGAGGAAAGCTCTAAGCTCGTAGGTGTCATATAGCACCTTTGGGACGGGAGATATTCAAATCTGATTCTTTAGATCAAGAGCTCGTCACTAGCACGAAGAGGAAAATAATGCAATAAGATAAAATAATACTATACTATCTCGAGGTTAAAAGAGGCAAAATGGCTTACCAATGATACATTACACAAGCATTAAAATTACAAAGCCGATCAGATGAGTCATTCTCTAGTTATAACACAGGTTCCATCAATTCCATTTTTTACACTTTTACAGCATTAACAAATTTGCCAGCACGAAAACGAAATTTAATAGGCACTATCCTGGTCCTAAGATACGTCAGTTATTAAATATTTAAGTCATTCAGAAGAGATAAACTGTTTAATGTGATTTAAGTGAATTACAAATTTCAAACAATTTTACACATAAAATGGTCCAATATGCACCTATATGTTTGATTTTCATTTTCCACCATCTCTGTATTTTTTAACATCTTTTATGAACGTTTGAAGCTCCACCACTGAGGATTTTGGTAGTTATCTTAACCATTCCAGGATGTTGGGAATGGCTTCAACAACTATGGTCATATGGCACGTGAGCATGCTAAGTTTTCCAGGAACTTAGTCCTCGTTACTATACACAAGTATTGAAAATCTGAAGCCGATTGGATATGGCGGTTTGTTGTTGCGAGCAAAATAAAGTTAGAGGACGGTAAAAAATCAGGCAAACTCTTAAAGGTAACTCTTCAGGAATACTTAATTAAAACAGTCAGATAAGGTAAAATTTAATTAAATTATAAGTAGAAGTAATTACAGATTAGAATAACTGGGTTAAATATCTATGTTTAGGAGTTTTTTTTTATCACAGCATTATAACTGTGCAGATTATTTTATGGGTTACTTAGAGTGTGAAAATATCTTCATTAATTCTGCTCTCCTGATAAGGGATGGCACTCCTTAATTTAAGGTTATATATATGTAAATCCAAACATAAAAGTGTAATGAACGCTGAATAAACTACAATAAAAGACGAGCACTGAATATTTCATCTTTAAACAGAAGAGCCTCAATATGGGATTGAAATAAACAGTCTTCTTTGTATCTGTGTTTTAGCTTCTTCATTTGGGTTTTTGAAATGCATATTTATTTATATTTCTTCTTCATAGTTAAACATCTGGAAGTCTTTTCTGTATATAGTGCGGAGGCTCTCGCGTTGTTTTTGAGAGAGGCTTGCCATGTAGGCTTCCAGAAGTGCTGAAGTGTTGCTTGGGACAAAAGTGGGAAAGTGCAGATCCTCTGGAGCTCCAATTAGTCTCAAGAAGTGTTCAGAGTCCTTGACTAGTGTCTCATACTTGCCAATGACGTCATAATGTATGTCACACGGGAAACATAATTGGGTATATGGTCTCCAGTGTTCATCAAAGCCATCTTTAGGACGATCACTTACATAACTGACGAACTCTGAGAACGTAAGGCCGTTGCCGGGCTTAGAAATGTTTGTATCACCGCCATCTTGGCGATAAGTTTTAGCAATATCATAGGCATAGTTTTTAATATAAAATTCCTCTCCTGTCCCTTCCAACTTGTCTCTATATGCGGAGAGGAGACGTTGGTATGGGTGTCTGACGATTAGAAATTTGATGTAGGTGTTAAGCTTCCGTTTAAGGGCTCTAGTCTGGAAACAAAGAAAGCTTTATTTAAGTAATTTAAATTACAAAAGAGTAATTGCATAAAATGTAAAATAATAGTCAATTTATATATTTTCATGCAAAGTATAAGGATATAAGAAAAGGTTTTCGTAGTGTAATGGCTATTAAATACGCCTAACACAAACAGGATTCGTAGTTCAAAGTAATAAATGTGGGCGTTCATGAATAGTCGAGAGGTGTAAGTTTATTCAGGTACAGGTACACGTAAATACAGTTACATACAATATCATACACAGCAGTATATGTACAGGTAAGACACATATGCAACAGTTAGGTATCTTTATTTCGAAACGTTTCGCCTACACAGTAGGCTTCTTCAGTCGAGTACAGAAAAGTTGATAGAAGCAGAAGATATTTGAAGACGATGTAATCAGTCCATCACCCTTGAAGTTTTGAGGTGGTCAGTCTATGGAACAATACTCTTCTCCAGACTGAGGGACTGACCACCTCAAAACTTCAAGGGTGATGGACTGATTACATCGTCTTCACATCTCCACACTTCCAACCTACTTTCTGTACTCGACTGAAGAAGGCTACTGTGTAGGCGAAACGTTTCGGATTAAAGATGCCTGACTGTTGCCTATGTGTCTTACTTACCAACCTGTCGGTATTATATACCATTTTGACACTCATAATCTAGTCATTGTCATTATCACATAAATAGTTCAACTTACCCAAATGTACTATTCTTAACTATTGTTATGTAACCATATTTATTTATTATGGCCTGGTCTGGGACACTTGAAATCAACCCAAGGTAAATATAATATAAATAAAGTGGAATGAACACGTGTCAGTGCTCAGTAATAACCCACATGAACACAACATCAGGAGATTAATTGATCTGTAAATTTTAGTTTCTGGGATCATCTGCTTAAGAGGATCCCAGGAGGAGGTCGAAATATACAGATCAATTAATCTCTTGAGTTTCTGTGTGCCTGTGGGTTATTATTGAACATACTGTATTAACATTGTAAAATAATAATAATAATAATAATAATAATAATAATAATAATAATAATAATAATAATAATGAATTATTATTAAACTCACACTTTTTTGTTGTTTAATCAGCATCATTCTGTCGTGAATCTTGTGCACTAGTTTCTTGGGAATCTTCATTGGATCAGTTGTCTGGGTTAAACCTGAGAGGATCATCCACAAGCGTTTCCAGTTAGTACAAGCTACCTGCAGTAATAAAACACACATAATATTACATGAAAACAATATAGATTAAGAACCATAATCATTCTTTATATTACCTAATCGTACAATTAGCCTTTGTAATAAAAGTTAAGAACATAAGAAAGAAGGAACACTGCAGCAGGCCTACTGGCCCATGCGAGGCAGGTCTAAGTCTCCTACCGGCTTAAGCCAATGCACCCAACCTAGTTAGGTCAGGTCACATTCACTTAAGGAAGGAGCACGGCAACTGAGCTAGTAGCACAAGCTAATCAGGTCCAACTCACACCCACCCACACCCTGTACACTGCTGACTGCTATTTACCACAGTTTTGTTCAAAGTCAAGCAATATTTAAGGTTGAAAGTAGTGATGAGTGATTTATCTGTACTTTTATATTAGCTTGTGATGTGATGAATGGTTTTGAAAACCGACAAGTTGAAGAATTGGGACACTTATGCAACATATGGGATCTCAATAGTAGTAACCAGTTACCAGTAACCAGTGTACCAGTAGATGACTCACTACCAACCGTCTCTGCGTGAATCAGTTAGCATTACCGTTTCTCCACTAACGGGATTCTTATTTGTTAATTACTGGCGGACTGACCTAAATGAATGGGCATAACCATCTGCTCTAGGTGCCAGTGTTTCTCTTCGGATCCAAATGAGAGGGCCAATTTTTCTGAGAAAAAAAAAAAACACTGACCTTACAATGTGAGGAATTTTGTATCTTATTAAAACTTTATTGAAAGTAAGAATTTAATAGCTAGAGACTTTTACATTAGACCTTAACTTAAATGTAGAATATATATATATATAATATATATATATATATATATATATATATATATATATATATATATATATATATATATATATATATATATATATATATACCTGCTTAAGACAGTAAGCATTATACTTTTTAATATTACCTATAATAGTAGCCTTAAAAGTAACATGCAAAGGTTATTACACTGAAAGGATTAATCACACTGCAGCCTAAGCAAAGAGAAGACGGCGGTTCCTTTCCGCAAACTTGTTGATCACACGATCAACAGGAACATGTACATCGTTATGGACGGCGAGTAGTGCGAGGCCGTTGAGGCGATCCTGACCTATGGTGCTCCTTAAGTATGTCTTCAGGCGTTTTTAGGGCTGAGAACGATCGTTCGGCTTCTGCATTTGAGACTGGCAGGGTCAGTAGGATGGTAAGGAGCTTCGCGATGTTCGGAAACATACGGGCCTCGGCGTATTCCTTTGCTTTCTTGACAGATTCGAAGGCCGGAGCGGAACATGTCCACTGCTGTGTTTCCGTCTGCACGAGCAAAAGTGACTCAACGTCACTTTCGTAGAGTTTTAGTGGCTTTAAGAACAGCATCCACGTTTGCTTTTGAGCCCCTGAGCAGCTCCTTCAATCGGAGAGCAACGGGCACAGTGTCATCATCAAATCTGCTCTTCAACTCAGCGATTACATGGTCAACGAACGGAATATACACCGAGCGCCGATAGTACTCCTCACCAGATGCCGCTGGGACATTCGCGCGTTGTGTCTGTCGTGCACAGACTTTGGGAATAGGGACGTCATCGTGAGCTGAACCCACTTCAACTAGAAGATCTTTGGCTTTCACGAACACAGCGTGGAAGTACTCCTCGGCATCCGCTCTAAATTTGGAGAATAGGGTAAATATGTTGAAACTTAGTCTAATAAAAATAATAATTATTATTATTATACTCTTTCACGGTAGGCTACCGTAGGCATAGCTCCAAGGCTCCAACCCACTCCACTCTGGCACTGTCCCACAAGGCCCCAAAACAGACATAAACACAATAGCCTAATGTATTAATCTTGCCCTGGCCCCTTTACCTGGTGCAGTAAGGTCACTGAATGGTTCATGAACCCTTACCCTCTCGTCCTGGTTCGTGCCCGGCTCGCAGTGAGTCAGTATGTGTGTTGGAACCTTGAAATACCGGGGGACGGTGACTCACCGTCACGGGGTCAACGCCGCATCAGCCGTCTGATGTTACCACGTGCTCTCAAAACATGCAACACTGCTTGACGCTCGCTGAGGCTGAGCCTCGCTCTCTCAGAGCCTGCTGCCTCTTTGGCTGTTATGCCAAATTTCTTTCAAGTTAGGACATTTCCACGATTTTTTTTTGCCACATCTCATTATTCTCAGCATCAATACAGCTCCAAAATGTTTATTATAAGTATCCAACCTTAAAAAGCATTTTTGTATTGTTATGGAGCTAGAGGTATTAGTGGTATGTAAACTTGCAAAGTTGCAAAACAAATTTAAATGCATCCCAAAGCAGTGGCGTAACTACGGGGAGCCTGGGGGGTCCGCCCCCCCTCACTAGAGCTGTGGGCCCCTCCACTTGAAAAGGAGTACCTGCATAGTTTTGTGTCTAGAAAAGTAATATATATATATATATATATATATATATATATATATATATATATATATATATATATATATATATATATATATATATATATATATATATATATATATATATATATATATATATTATATATAAGGCTTTAAAATCTCAAATAATTCGGGAGGGCATGCCCCCGCCATGTAAAGGATTGGCCCCTCCTTCCCCTCGCCCCAAAATGAAAACCCAGCTACGACACTGGGCCAAAGCCCAAAGAGGGCCAAAGGGGGAGGCCCGGGCCCCCTGGGCCCCTCCCCCCTTATATCCGCGCCTGCATCGAGGGAGTTACTGTGACGGGCTGGAGTTTTGAGACTCTATGACCGCGGGTTCAATCCCGGCCGGGGGTATGGTTTGGTTGTCTCACTTATCTCACCTGTGTGTGTGTGTGTGTGTGTACATGCTTGTGTGTGTGTATATATGTTTGTATGTTCGTATGGGTGTATGACCCACTTAATATTTGTATTTATAACTCATTACAACTGTGACCGGGTGTGGACGTGTCAGTGACTCATTATTTTGTAATTTGCTCATGACTGTAACCATGTATAGGAGTGAGGCTGATTCATTACCTCTGTAACTTGTCATGATTGTGACCAGATCTACATGGAGTTCATTACCTTTGTAACTAGTTCAGCTATCATAACTTTGGGGTCCAGTCCCTGGACCCATTATGTACCTTTGTAATCTTTTGACTACCACCCACAGGATGGGTATAGGGTGCATAATAAACATATTAAACTAAATTATCTCACCCAGATTACTTGTCTGTAATAATTCAGGTAATACCCTGTAAACCTCATGCAGGTAATTTGCTCACATAATAATAATAATTCACACAGAAACTTAAGTTGGTATGACATGAGCCTTTACCTGGGGATATGATGCAGAGATGGGGAAACAGCCTCAGATTATGCCCAGGTATCTGAAAGAGGATTTCCTTGCCAGGTAGCTAGGCAGGGCTTATCTAATTCCCTGCGCAATTATTTTGATACATCTACGACAGCATATACCTGGAGGGTGTTCCAAGGGTCAACGCCCCGATGGCTCGGTCCATTACCAGACCTCGCGGGGCCTGATCAACCAAGCTGTTACTGCTGCCCACATGCAAACCGACATATGAACCACAGCCCAGATGGTCAGGTACTGACTTTAGATACCTGTCCAGCTCCAGGGGTCTATTGGAAATCCCTCTTTTGTATGCTGGGAGGCACTGGAACAGTCTTGGACCTCTGATACTTACTGTGTTGTCTCTTAGCTTACTCATGGTGCCCCTGCTTTTCACTGGGAAATATTGCACCAAATTCATCTTAATCCAGCAAATATTACAACCTAAAGTCAGTTCCTGATCAGCCGGGCTGTGGCTCGTACGTTGGTTTGCGTGCAGCCAGCAGCAACAGCCTGGTTGATCAGGCGCTGATCCACCAGGAGGCCTGGTCACAGACCGGGCCGCGGGGGCGTTGACCCCCGAAACTCTCTCCAGGTAAACTCCAGGTAAACCTACAAAACTAGAAAATAGCTGGACCTCATCTTCACTAACAACGACGATCTGATATGTAATATAACCGTATCAAAGACAATACACATTACAGAGAATGAACATTGAAACAGGCATTCTGTATCCAGCCTCCAATAGACATATTTGTCTAACCTATTTTTATGTTACCCAAGTAATAACTTTTATATAATTTTACTCATGTGCGAGTTAATTGTTCTAACATTGTATTACTACTACTACTGCTACTCATATCACTACTACTACTACTACTACTACTACTACTACTAGTATTACACCTCACTCTGAGTCTTTATATACCCTCTGTGTCCATGTACTGTTTGTAACGGCTTGACAAAGCTCCTGGAGAGCGAAACGTTGCCACAATAAAAATGTCACATTAATTGCACTTGTGTCCTTTTACTTTACATACTGTCGGTAATTCTACCGACTTTATTATTACAATACACTCAGATCACAACATAACAGAGGTACAGACATGCATGCACAGGGCTCCTGACCAGCAAAATGTGATCAGTCATGAGGGTGTCTTCACAAAATTCAATTTCAATAACAAAAACATACAATGGGAACAAGTCAAACATGTCCTAATGAAACAAGCTGGGAAGGTATCCTAAACAACATTGATTCGAACCCATGCCTAGAAAAAATAAACTCTCTGGTTCTTGAGGTATGCTCAAGGCACATTCCATTAAGAAAAAGGAGAAGATGTAAACTAGAAAGAGAGAGATGCTCCCTATACAGACGAAGGCGAAGAGTAACAGAGCTGCTGAGAGGGGCCAATATATCTGAGATACGAAGGGAGGCACTAGTTAATGAAATTGCAAATATCGAACTTAAGCTGATGGATTTTTACAGGAGACAAGAATTGCAGGAAGGAAACTGAAAAAAAAAATACTTCTTCTCTTAGGCCAAATCTAAGGGAAATCAACATCCAATATTGGGCCCTGCTTAGGCGAGATGGGACATACACAGATGACAGCCAAGAAATGAGTGAGATACTAAAGTCCCAGTACGACTCAGTGTTCAGTGAGCTGCTGCCCAGACTAAGGGTCGACAATCCAAATGAATTCTTTATGAACGAGACCCAAAATTTGATCATCTCAAAAATCTCTGATATTATCCCCACACTACAAGTCTTTGAAAAGTCAATAAATGACATGCCCATGCACTCTGCCTCAGGCCCCAGAGTCGTGGAACTCCGTGTTCATCAAGAACTACAAGAAGCCCTTGTCGTGTGCCTTCAGCATTCTATACAGAGGGAGCATGGACACAGGGGTCATCCCGCACTCATTAAAAGCAAATGTAACTGCAAAGAACTACAGATCGATAACATATAAAAATCTTTGAAAGGGTTCTAAGAAGTAAGATCGCCAGCCACCTAGATACCCATCAGTTACACAACCCAGGGCAACAAGGGTTCAGAGCAGGTCACTTCCTGCCTGTCCCAGCTACTGGATCACAATGACAAGGCCCTCGATGCTGTAGAGGATAAACAATATACACATGAAGTGTACACAGACTTTGCAAAAGCTATGGACAGGTGTGAACATAATGGAATAGTACACAAAATGCGTGATAAAGGAATAACAGGAAAAGTTGGTAGATGGATCTATAACTTTCTGACACATGGAACACAAAGAATAATAGTAAACAGAGTAAAGTCTGAGGCAACAACGGTGAAAAGCTGTTCCACAAGGCACAGTACTTGCTCCCATTCTATTCCTCATCCTCATATCTGACATAGAGATGTAAGTCATAGCTCCGTGTCTTCCTTTGCAGATGACACCCGGATTGCCATGACAGTGACCTCCATCGAAGACACTAGAAGACTCCAAGCAGACATAAACCAAATCTTCAGTTGGGCCACTCGAAACAATATGAAATTCAATGAAGAGAAATTTCAACTACTCAGCTATGAAAAACTTGAGGAAATTAAAACTGTATCAGAGTATACGACAAATTCTAACCATACAATAGAACGAAATAGTAATTTGAAAGACCTGGGAGTGATAATGTCAGAGGATTTCGCCTTCAAAGGCCACAACAATGTATCTACCACGTCTTCTAGGAAAATGATAGGATGGCTAACGAGAACCTTCAAAACTAGGGATGCCAAGCCCATGATTCTCTTCAAATCGCTTGTTCTCTCTAGGCTGGAATTCTGTTGTACACTTACTGCCCCCTACAAGGCAGGCGTAATTGCTGACCTGGAGTGTACAAAGAACTTTCACGGCACACATAAATACGATAAGGCACCTGGAGCGCAGGCGAGAGAGATATATGATAATATACACTTGGAAAATCCTAGAGGGAATAGTACCAAACTTGGACACGAAAATCACTCCCTATGAAAGCAAAAGACTCGGAAGGAGATGCAACATTTTCCCAATGAAAAGTAGGTGCGCCACGAGTACACTGAAAGACAACACAATAAGTGTCTGGGGCCCAAGACTGTTCAACAGCTTCCCAGCATACATAAGGGGGATTACCAATGGACTACTGGCTTTCTTGAAGAAGGCACTGGACAGGCACCTAAAGTCAGTATTTGACCAACTGTGCTGTGGTTCATATGTCAGTTTGCGTGCGGCCAGCAGTAACATCCTGGTCGATTAGACCTTGATCCACCATGAGGCCTGGTCTCAGACCGAGCCACGGGGGCGTTGACCCCCGAAATCCTCTCCAGGTAAACCTGCTGAGTCTTTTGCTTTTGAAGAATTGAGACACTTATGCAACACATGGGAATCTTTATTGAAGAAACGTTTCGCCACACAGTGGCTTCATCAGTCCAATACAAAGTAGAAATGGGTAAGGAGAGTAGAAGTTTTGAGGTAATCAGTCCCTCAACCTGGAATCGATGTGTTCAGTCCATCACTTCCTACAAGAGTAATGGACTGAACACATCGATTCCAGGTTGAGGGACTGATTACCTCAAAACTTCTACTCTCCTTACCCATTTCTACTTTGTATTGGACTGATGAAGCCACTGTGTGGCGAAACGTTTCTTCAATAAAGATTCCCATGTGTTGCATAAGTGTCTCAATTCTTCAACTTGTCGGTTTTCAAAACCATTCATCACATCTTTTGCTTTTGTTGGGAGCTATTTCCGTGTGCAGATTTGGGACTAGTCCGTCAAGGATTTTCCAATTATATATTATCATGTATGTTTCTCGCCTGCGTTTTAAGGATTACAGGTCAAGGGATTTCAACCATTCCCAGTATTTTAGGTTCTTTATGGTACTTATATGTTCAGTAAAAGTTCTCTGTATATTTTCCAGGTCTGCAATTTCGCCTGCTTTGAAAGGGGATATTAGTGTACAGAAATATTCCAGCCCATTATTGGGTAGATACATTGTTGTGATCTTTTAAAGTGAGATTCTTTGGCATTACCACACGCAGGTCCTTCGCATTAGTTTTTCTGTTAGGTTAGGTTAAGTTTCGTCAGGAAACAGGATAAATGTTTTCTGACGCGGGTCTTAATCAGATGACCCGCCTTTGGAGCTTTGGCCATCTGACCGAGGCCTTCCGCTGGCTTACCGGTCCACCCCTTTAAAAATTATGGTCATGTAGAACCATTACTATCCTTAGTTTTTCAGTCTATTGTGTGGTTAAAATTCGTTTTGTACACTGATCCAGTTTTTATTTCCTCGAGTTTTCCAAAGCGAAGTAATTGAAATTTGTCTTCACTGAACTTCATACTGTTTTTTGATACACCATATGACGCCAAGGCTTACATACATAATGAATGGTCTATTAAGATCGTTATATCTAAAGCTCTAGTTGGAAATAAATGGTATAAAATACCGACACAATGGAAATATAAACACATATGCAGTATAATGTGATCCTTTATTGACTACGTTTCGCCCACGTAGTGGGCTTTTTCAAGTCACAAACAGAACTACCTGGGGTGGAAGGAACGCGAGTATTTATAGTCAGGTTCAGAGTGCTGAGGTCAGGTGGAGAATGCTGCATCTGATGATGCAGCATTCTCCATCAGATGCAGCATTCTCCACCTGACCTCAGCACTCTGAACCTGACTATAAATACTCGCGTTCCTTCCACCCCAGGTAGTTCTGTTTGTGACTTGAAAAAGCCCACTACGTGGGCGAAACGTAGTCAATAAAGGATCACATTATACTGTATATGTGTTTATATTTCTAAAGCTCTAGTTGCTCCTGTAAACAATGAACGTTTTCACAGGTAGAGCTGAGGGTATTGAATGTAGAGTGTACTGTATATCCCTAACACCTAACAATCCATAGAGAAAACCAGGACCATGATCTGGTGTGACAGTGTAATAACTCTCCAGTGGACATATAGAGTAACAGTAAATTTGTGTTGATGAAATTTGCCAAATCCAGGACAAATTCCTTAGTGACTCGTAGCATTTAATACAGTTTAACTGTATTATTATGGAAAATCCCCCAACCTACTGGGATAACACCTAAGTTAAGAGGTAAACTAAGTTAAAAGGTAAACCTGAAAGGCTTAAGAGTCCGAGATGGTGAGCGAACGACAATAACTGGAGTGAACACAAGGTTTATATTGACCTCGTGTGCACCTAGAGCTGTTGTTGCTGCTACTCTTGTACATAAGAACATAAGGACCACTGCTTTAGGCCTGCTGGCCCAAGCTAGGCAAATCAAATTCACACCTACCAACATCCACTCATATACTTGTCTAACCTATTTTAAATGTTAAATAAGGTTTTTGCTTCAGTGACACTACTCAGCAGTTTGTTCCATTCATCCAAAATTCTATTACCAAACCAGTTCTATCACATTTAAATTACGTATTTAACCTGGCGCCAAGGGGTGTAAAGCCTTGTCTTTTATTAGAAAAAATACACCGCCCTAGAACGAGAAAGATAAGTTTACTTAAAGTGCTGGACAATACTTCTCAGTAAGGATTGATAAACTCGCCTTATAAAAATATACTCTATAAAATCAGTAACAACATACATATATACACAACATAAAGCCTGCTTTCACCATATTAAAGAAAATATACGCTAGTACACTGCTGCTAGTTATTTAAAATTAGGCCATATTTTGTTACACTCAAAACCAAGTGCTAAACACATACGGGTCATTAGGACACAGAAGAATAAAATATCAATGACGCCTGTAGATCGCCATTCCTTGTCTTGCAGCCTGCCCGTAAAAAAAGTAGCCATTGCTGCACTTCCACTAATCACGTGCCGCAAAATGCCCTTCTCACACTATACCACTCACTTATTTATCCATACCTCACCTATGCTATTTGTGCTTGGGGATCAACTGCAGCAACACACCTAAAGCCAATAATAACCCAACAAAAAGCTGCAGTAAGAATAATCACTAAATCCCATCCCTGGCAACACACTCCCCCACTCTTCATAGATCTAAACTTACTCCCAGTTCAGTACATCCACACTTACTACTGTGCAATCTACATCTACAGGGCCTTAAACTCTAATATCAACCTTGACCTAAAACGCTTTCTTGATAGTTGTGACAGAACCCACAGGCATAACACCAGACATAAACATCTCTACGACATTCCCCGTGTCCGACTAAACCTTTACAAAAATTCAATGTATGTCAAAGGCCCTAAAATCTGGAATACCCTACCTGAGAACTCTAGAACTGCAGACACATTCATCACCTTCAAAACTACCATTAGAAAACATCTTATCTCCCTGATACACCCCGTCAACTAACTATACGAATACCACCTGGTGGTTCACACTTACACTCACTCACTCATTTGACCATAAACAGAAATATTAATCTCAGTCTTAAAATAATGAATCCTGTGATACTCCAATACTGAAACTATGTAGTGTGCCAAAACAAAAGCATTCACATTGCTAAACTCACAAACTAGTATTTAGTCACTTAGCCATAATACCAACTTACCTCATAATTTGTAATATTTTACAATTAAGAATAAAACTAAGTATGCCCGAAATGCCTAGCCATGCTAAGCGTTCTAGTGGTACACTCTGTAATCACAATTTTACTACATGTAAACCAAACAATAACCAAATTTCTGTAAACTCAGCATTGTAATCCTTATAGAGAATAAACTTTGAATTGAATCACACAGACCCCCACATATAACCCAGGGCCTTGCTCAGTGCTGGGACCAAACTAAGATTACAAAAGAAATTATTTCCTCAAACAACTTACGGCCTCAAACTTACCCAAAAATACCACCTCCCTACTTAACCAAACACCATCACACCCTATTCCAACAACTGCCATCTCGTCACTGCCAGACTAGTCACTCTGATCCACACAGCGTTCGCAGTCTTCACGTCTAATACGTGTCCTACTGGCTGTCCACCTGCTGTTCAGTTCACCACCACTTAAGCTTTATCACTATTTTAATGAACCTTCACTACACTATAAACACTCTATTTATAAATTTATTACAACAACACAGTATCCTTCATAATACATTCTTTCCTATATTTCTTCTAAATCTATTTTTTTCCACCTTGAATCCATTGCTTCGAGTCCTGTCATGATTAAATATTTTAAGCAGGTTATTTATATTTCCTTTATTTATTCCTTTCTTATATTTATGCACCCCAATCATTTCCTTGTTAATTCCAAGCCCTTCTAAAGAGTATAGTGTAGGAACGCCTTTATGTATTACGGAAATACAAGGTTCACTGTTATTAGTCTGCAACAACACACCATTCATCCCATACAATGCTTTGTAAGTGCGTTTATATCCACACAGAAAGTGAGGGACCGGTGATCTCTCACCGGCACGGGTGAAATGTTGGGCGTTTCCTTCAGCGTGCTTCTCTTGTTCGCCTAGCAGTAAGTAGGTATCCGAGTGTTAGCAGACTGGTGTTTTTTTCTATAAAGTGTGTCAATTTTATTACCTTTTCTGTTCTAATTGGTAACCATACTTTATAGAAATAAAAAGTTTTATCAATTATCAAAGGGCCCTGTTGTCTCTAGTTTCTAGCAGCTAGTTTGACAATCTCCTTTGTGGAAAACTAAATAAATACTGTCCACACCCAAAAGATAGTGTGTTCTCTGATCTATACTGTGATTGCTTTAAATCTTCAGTGCTCTAAATAACCAATTAAAGAAGATCCTGTGACGTGGTAATGATTGTAAATGTGACGTTGGAGGAGGTTGGCGTCGGTGATCTTGTCAACCTGTAACTTGCTCCTGGATCAATGAGGTGTTAAAATAAAGAATTTTCATCGATTTGTTGTTATCTACACAATTTCACAAGGCCTAGCAAAAAGTAGGTACTTGGGTATCAGCCGATTAGTTTGACCTGCATCCTGAGAGAGAGAATACAAGCCAGACAGTTTACCGACTTGGTTTCTGTGGAATATCGAGTGTTATTATCCCTTTGGGTTAATAATCTCAATAAATTTTTTTCAAGGCCTGTGAGGCGTGGGTTAAGAGACTCACGTTACTATCTTCCATAATGACGCTGTATTATGATTTTGCAACTAGTATATACTTTTAAGTGAAACAAATAATAATTTTCATAATAATGAAATAAATATATATTAATATACCTTTTACAGTGCTGACTAATGATGACGTTATCAAAGCAGAAACTAATGTACCTATAAAACCATTAAGAAATATCCGATATGAAAACATCATATACCAGAAATAAATAACAAAAAGGCACAATACCGTGACTGGAACGATACACAAATAACCCGCACATAAAAGACAGAAGCTTACGACGACGTTTCGGTCCGACTTGGACCATTGACAAAGTCACACTTAACAGAGGTGGAGCAGGACGGCTATATATAGGCAGGAAGAGGTGGAGGTAGTAGTACTACCTCCACCTCTTCCTGCCTATATATAGCCGTCCTGCTCCACCTCTGTTAGTGTGACTTTGTCAATGGTCCAAGTCGGACCGAAACGTCGTCGTAAGCCTCTGTCTTTTATGTGCGGGTTATTTGTGTATCATATACCAGAATGTTGTCACAACCTTTCACTTATTTCAGTCGTTTTTCAATAATTAATTTTTTCCCCTAGTAGTTTTGCCAGTCTGTCAGACAGGCTTCCACTGGGTTATCTATGGTTCGTCTTCCGAAAGGAAACAGTTAACTAAATTTATGCAAATTCTTAAACAGATTTAGTGAATTAGGCTACTTTATATTACGAAAATTTGAACAAAGTTGGATGAGGCTGCTAGGTCAGTTTTTGTGCAAAATTTAAAACTTGCACGTTAAAGGTGTTATTATTTGAAGGCAAATGTTTTCAATAGGGAGGCAGAACGAATATTCACTAGATTATTTCATCTGAAATTATCTGAAAGACCGTAACATCAATAAATACCTTAGGTATAAAGCAATAGATAGCTTTATGCGAATCGTCCACCAGAAGGTAGGCTAGAGTGTTGGTGTTCCTCGGCAGGTTATACTTGAAGATATTCTCGTGACCTTTACATGCTTGTTCCACAGAGTTCTGTCGTCGCTGCTGCTCTAATAACCAAAGATTATATTCAGCATCAGTTCCACTGATTTGCGTTTTGTAAGTCTTGTCAGTTAAGTTGATCTGAGTGAGTGAGTCTTCAGACAACATCTTCTTCTGAATTACTAATCTTTTATTATTTTCTGTAGGAAAATATAACTGGATTAAAATATTTCTTAACCTTTTCTTGAAAAAAAAAAGAAATGCACTAGCTCAGTTACTAATATGCAAAAGAGGGGAACTGTTATTTGTCAGGAAAAATTGGGAAAATTCCTTTAGTCATATAATGACTCAGCGCCTGGAACTGTTTGGTCTTTGGACCAAAGTCTTCTGGCTAACCAGTTCACCCAGTGAAAGCTTTTATATAGGTTCACATGATTTGTAATATAACCAGAAGACGTATCAGTGAGGTCTGTGTCATACTTGTTGACCTCCGCTTCCACAGCAGAGCGTGATGTAAGAACATAAGAACATAAGAAAGAAGGAACACTGCAACAGGCCTACTGACCCATGCAGAGCAGGTTCATGTCTCCCCCCCCCGATTAGACCAATGACCCCCCCCCCGGATAAGCCCAGTGACCCACCCAGTCTGGTCACCTTCACTCCAGGATGGAGCACGGCACCAGACCCAGCAGCACAAGCTAGTCAGGTCCAACTCACACCCACTCACACCCACTCATGTATTTATCTAACCTATTTTTAAAACTACACAACGTTTTAGCCTGAATAACTGTACTCGGGAGTTTGTTCCATTCATCCACAACTCTATTACCAAATCAGTGCTTTCTTATATCCTTCCTGAATCTGAATTTTTCCAACTTGAAACCATTGCTGCGAGTCCTGTCTTGGCTGGAAATTTTCAGCACGCTATTTACATCCCCTTTATTTATTCCTGTTTTCCATTTATACACCTCGATCATATCGCCCCTAATTCTACGCCTTTCGAGAGGGTACAGATTCAGGGCCCTCAGTCTATCCTCATAGGGAAGATTTCTGATACATGGGATCATCTTTGTCATCCTCCTCTGTACGTTTTCCAGAGCATTTATATCCATTCTGTAATACGGTGACCAGAACTGAGCAGCATAGTCTAAATGAGGCCTAACCAAGGATATACAGAGTTGAAGAACAACCTGAGGACTTCTATTATTTATACTTCTAGATATGAAGCCAAGAATTCTGTTAGCTTTATTGCGAGCACTAATGCACTGTTGTCTTGGTTCTAGATTACCGCTAACCAGAACTCCTAAATCCTTTTCGCAATCAGTAATATTAAGATTTATATTATTTAGTTTATATGTGGCATGGTTATTTAACTGTCCAACATTTAGAACTTTGCATTTGTCAATATTAAACTGCATCTGCCACTTCTCCGACCATTGCATCAGTCTATTCAAATCATCCTGGAGTGCTCTAGTGTCCTCATTAGAATGAATTTGACGGCCTATTTTGGTGTCATCAGCAAATTTGCTTATGTCGCTATTTATTCCCTCATCTATGTCGTTTATGTAAATTGTGAACAACAACGGGCCCAACACTGACCCCTGAGGAACACCGCTTGTGACGTGCCCCCATGCTGATTTCTCCCCATTTATGCAAACTCTCTGCTGTCTATTTGTCAACCATGCCTCTACCCAGGAAAAAAATTCTCCTCCTATTCCGTGTACCTTAAGTTTCCTCAACAGCCTCTGACGTGGAACTCTATCGAAAGCCTTACTGAAGTCCATATACACAATATCATATTCATTACCATGATCTACCTCCTTAAACACCTTAGTGAAAAAAGTTAGTAAATTTGTAACACAAGAACGCCCCTTTGTAAAACCGTGTTGAGATTCATTAATCAATCTGTGCCTGTCAAGATGGCTACGAATTGTTTCGGCAATTATTGATTCCATAAATTTTCCCACTATGGAGGTAAGGCTTATTGGTCTATAGTTGGAAGCCAAGGACCTGTCACCTGCCTTGTAAATAGGTATTACATTTGCCATTTTCCTTTATGCCAGTTTGTAGTGATATGTTAAAAAGATTAGCCAAAGGTATTCTAAGTTCATCTTTTTTATATTCCTTTAACACCCTTGCAAACAGTTCATCAGGACCTGGGGATTTGTTAGGTTTTAGTTTCTCTATTTGCCTGAGGACCATGTCACTAGTTACCGCAATCGTACATAGTTTATTATCATCCTGTTCTACATAATCTATTATTTCAGGAATATCGCTAGTATTTTCCTGGGTGAAAACTGAGAGGAAGTAGGTATTTAGAATTTCACACATATCCTTATCACTGTCAGTGATCTGACCAGAGTTACTCTTAAGTGGGCCAATCTTGTCCCTAATCTTACTTCTGTATACCTGAAAGAACCCTTTTGGGTTCAGGGTGGAGGCCTAAACTCTTACGGGTCATAAAACGCAAAGGGGAATATTGAATAACTTGATCAAGGTGGAAATAAATGGTATAAAATACCGACACAATGGAAATATAAACACAAATGCAGTATAATGTGATCCTTTATTGACAACGTTTCACCACACAGTGGGCTTTTTCAAGTCACACACGGATCTACCTGGGGTTGGAAGGTACGAGAGTATTTATAGTCAGAATGTTGAGGTCAGGTGGAGAATGCTGCATCTGATGATCTACCGGGTGGGGTTATAGAGTCTTGGGTAGCTTGGCAGGGGTATTGGACAAGTTGTAGACCTTCTGCAGTGTTCTATGTTCTTATGTGGGATAGCGATGAAGAAGTTTCTTGGCGAGTGGTTCAGCTATGTTATAGAAGCCATTGTTCTGGTTGAAATTGTTGGTTTTTAGAGATAAGCGTTTGATTCCAGGATTTTTCCCTGTATTGAGTGGTTTGTCTTCTGTGGCTATAAGTCTTGGTTTCTGTAGTTAATTAAATGGTTGTGTAAATTGCGATTTTGTCACAGGCATTACTGTATCGTCAGTCCCTGCTTGCATATTGGGTGTTCTGAATGGTGTTTGGAGGTCTCTGATGTTCGCCCATATAATTTGTTGCAGTCATTACAGGATATGTTCCCCTCAGAGGATGGGGCTTGTCTGTTACTATGGATTCCTTGAGGTCGTGGTTGTGGAGGTAGATACTTGGAATGATGTTTTGGCAAAGATGTTGGAAACATGTTTGGCAATGGAGTTGTTGGGGAGACTATGTATCTCTTCTCGGCAGTGTCTTCTCTGGGTGTGTTGAAGATGTTTAATGCCCGCCGTCTGCAGTCTCTGATGAAGTGAGGGAGGATAGTGGAGTTTAGAAAATACTTGTTCAATTATAGTGCATTCTTCCTCAAGGAACTCATTGCTGCAGATTCTGAGTGCACGTAGGAAGAACCCTATAATCACACCACGCTTGGTTTGGTGTCGTGGTGAGAGTAGAAGTGGAGAAGATCGTTTTGGTTGGTGGGTTTTCCATAGACTTTAAAACGAAATTGTGGTCAGCTTTGCAGAGCAGAACACCAAGGAAAGGAAGAGTGTTGTCGACTTTCTCTTCAAGTGTGAACTGGATTGAAGGCTCGACCTGGTTGAGCTTGTCTTGGAGAGCTTGAACGTTGAAGCGTTTAGGAGTTATGGGAGAATGTCGTCAACATAACGGAGCCAGGTGACAGCCGAAGGAATAATGGTGGAGAAACGTTCGGCTTCTAGATGTTCCATGTATAAGTTCGCCAGGACTGCACTGAGTGGCGAACCCATGGGTAGTCCAAAAGTCTGCTGAAAGAGGTGATTTTCGAAGGAGAAACACGTAAAGCCAACACATAGTTCAACAAGGTCGATGAAATCGCTGGCTGGAATGGGAAGATCAAGTGAATCGTCAATTTTCCTGCGCAAGAGATCGATGGCTTGTGTAGTAGGTACTTTGGTGAATAGGGAAGTCACGTCAAGGCTGGAAAGTTTCTTGTTCCTGATGTTGATGTTGCGAATGCGATTGAGAAGTGGACAACCTTACTAAAACTTTTCTTCAAAGGACTCGCCGCATTCTGAGGGGCTCAGAACAAGGGAAGAAACTTCTGCACACCATGCCCAGCAACCCCAGACCTGCCAGAATGTACGGCCTGCCAAAGACTCGCAAGCCTGGTATCCCACTGAGGCCCATATCCTCGGGAATAGGCAGTGCTCCCCACCAGCTCTCAGGCATTCTCGCCAAACACCTCTCTAAACTCTTGGGCACTATCAGTCCAGCACATATCAAACACTCGGGTGATCTTCTAAATCGCATTCGCAACATCAACATCAGGAACAAGAAAATTTTCCCAGCCTTGACGTGACTTCCCTATTCACCAAAGTACCTACTACACAAGCCATCGATCTCTTGCGCAGGAAAATTGACGATTCACTTGATCTTTCCCATTCCAGCCAGCGATTTCATCGACCTTGTTGAACTATGTGTTGGCTTTACGTGTTTCTCCTTCGAAAATCACCTTTTTCAGCAGACTTTTGGACTACCCATGGGTTTTGCCCCTCAGTGCAGTCCTGGCGAACTTATACATTGGAACATCTAGAAGCCGAAGTTTCTCCACCATTTTCCTTCGTCTGTCACCTGGCTCCGTTATGTTGACGACATTCTCCTCATAACTCCTAAACGCTTCAACGTTCAAGTCTCCAAGACAAGCTCAACCAGGTCGAGCCTTCAATCCAGTTCACACTTGAAGAAGAAAATCGACAACACCCTTTTCCCTTTTCCCTTGGTTCGCTCTGCAAAGCTGAACCCCGAATTTCGTTTTAAAGTCTATGGAAAACCCACCAAACCAAAACGATCTTCTCCCCTTCTACTCTCACCACGCACCAAAACCCAAACGTGGTGTGATTATAGGCTTCTTCCTACGTGCACTCAGAATCTGCAGCAATGAGTTCCTTGAGGAAGAATGCACTATAATTGAAAAAGTATTTTCTAAACTCCACTATCCTCGTCACTTCATCAGAGACTGCAGACGGCGGGCATTAAACATCTTCAACACACCAGAGAAGACACTGCCGAGAAGAGATACATAGTCCTCCCCCAAAAACTCCATTTCCAAACATGTTCCAACATCTTTGCCCCAAACATCATTCCAAATATTACCTCCACAACCACGACCATCAAGGAAAATCACCAGTAGTTTGAAGGACAAGCCTCCATCCTCTGCAGGGGTATACATAATCCCTGTAATGACTGCAAAAAAATTATATGTGGACGAAACATCAAGAGACCTCCAACACGCATTTCAGAAAAACCAATATGCAAACAGGACTGACGATACAAGGAATGCCTGTGTACAACATCGCAATTCACACACCATTTAATTAACTACAGAAATTCAAGACTTATAGCCACAGAAGACAACACTCAATACAGAAGAATCCTGGAATCAGCGCTTATCTTTTATAACCCAAAAATTTCAACCAGAACAATGGCTTCTATAAAAATAGCTGAACCACTCGCCAAGAAACTTCTTCATCGCTATCCCACATAAGAACATAGAACACTGCAGAAGGTCTACAACTTGTCCAATACCCCTGCCAAGCTACCCAAGACTCTATAACCCCACCCGGTAGATCATCAGATGCAGCATTCTCCACCTGACCTCAACATTCTGACATGACTATAAATACTCTCGTACCTTCCAACCCCAGGTAGATCCGTGTGTGACTTGAAAAAGCCCACTGTGTGGGTGAAACGTTGTCAATAAAGGATCACATTATACTGCATTTGTGTTTATATTTCCATTGATCAAGGTACTTTTCGCTTTGCACGCTTCCTAAGACTTTTAGCAAGCGTCCCTGGGAACGAATCTAATAAGATTTCTTCCTTATTTCTACAACTTTACAAACTCTTGATGATGTGTTGATTGCAACATGAAACCTCTAGAGCTATTATTTAACTCTCCCTGTGGTTGTTAAGCATGCTTTTTATATATTTTATATATATATATATATATATAATTTTATATATATATATATTTATATAAATTATATAAAATATATAAAATATATATATATATAATATATATATATATCGTGCCGAATATGTAAATGGTCAATTAGCAAGAACTCATTTAAAATTATTCCTTTCTGAAATTTTCTCTTATACGTTTAAAAATATATTTTTTTCATTAATGTTAATGTAAAAATTTATAATTTTGCACCAAAAGAATCTTAGAAAACTTACCTAACCTTATTATAAGAAGAACAATTTATTTTAGCCTAACCCAACTAAATATATTTTAGATTTGTTTACAATAATTTAATACTAAACAAACACAGTGAAATATATTTTTTTTCGTTAGGTTCAGAATGATTTTGGCGAAATTATTGCATACGCAAGAGCAGGCGAAATATACACAAACACTGATCTCTGGCTGAAGGAGACTCGAACCTACGAACCTTGGAACAAGGTAAGCAGTGCTATACCATTCTCACAACACTGGACAATACCTTGGCGCCTAGCACAATGCTAGACGTTGATCCAAGGCAGCCAGTTTTCAGGGACAAGGCTTACAACTTTGATCAAACTCATTTAGATTGTTAAAATCTCTCATATGAATAAACAGAGCATTAGAATCTTGTCCACTTCTAATGCTATATTTATGTTGTTTTAATCATAGCTCATGACTTACCAGTTTGACTGTAATACGCTTTATCACAAATTTGGTAAGGAATCTTACAGACACCTGTCAGAATTTTGGGGGGAATTTTATATCAAAAGTTTTTTAACTGTATCAAGATTTTTAAATAGAAATTTGATATTAAAAGTCTTAAGAAGAGAAGGCATATCAACCAAGTTTTCATGGTAAGGGAGAACCAACATATTTTTAGTTGAATAAGGCTGGTTGTCCCTTTTTTGATTGTAAAAATTATTTCTAGCAATTTTAAAAGATTTATCAATTACGTTTCTTGGGTATTTTAGATCATTAGATATTGCATAAATTTTGGATATTTCTTCATATATGAAGTTGTTACTAATCTACGGATCATTGAGGATATTAGTGCTGTTTTACGAGCAGAACGAGCCATCGATGCAGCCAACAACACTCTCTTTGGTGCTCCTCTTGGGTCCAGTGCCATTGATATGATTCTAGAGAAGAAAATCTCAGACCTAAGGATGATGGAAAGCAGAGTGAAAGACAGTGATACACATGATGTCTTCTACCTACTCACCAGGTGCCTGTTCCTCCCAAAACTTAACCTACTTCTTGAGATGCTCCCCAGCCTTTAACAGTCTGAACTCAAGGAATTTGATTCCATCTTAAAGACCATGCTAGACAGTGTACTGAATATTTCCCTCGAAGATGGACAATGGTTGCAAGCTTCACTTTCAGTTGTGGCTGGGAGTATGCAAATCCTCCTTGATTACCCTAACAGATTTTTTTATCCTCCTCCATAGCATCAGACTAGTTAATAACACAAATTCTTCCAGACAACTCTGGTGACTCAGCTGGAATACAGAATCTTAGCTATACCTTCTGCCATTAGGGAATGGGAGACCCTCACTGCTACAGCACCAAAACTTAGTGCAGCACTGGCCTACAAACAATCAAGTTAGGATGGTCCCATCGCTGAAAAGGTGCTTGCCAACATGCTGGGGGCTGCAACATCCGAGCTGTGAGTGCACATCACTCTGGGGATTTCCTCCAAACAGTTTTCATTTCGGCAATGGGAACACGCCTCGACCCAATTCACACAGAATATGTGTGTATTTGTGGCGATGTGCACACGGCCAGTATGGTTTACACAGTCTAAACTGTTCCAAAATCAAGGGCTGGCATGCAAGACCATGAAGTCAACAAATTCTAAAGATTATTTGGGGTGCTCCCCCGAGAGGACCCCCCGATCCAAAGCACCAGCAATATTCATAATCCCGCATATTGAACTGATGGGATCACCATCTATCCTTCGAAGAATAGCAAGCTTTTATCATGCGGCTATACCTGCGTGTCTGTGCTACCTGACACCTAATAGATCCATTTTTGGGGGTAACGGGGGGTTGCGAATTACGGGGGGTCAAGTCGCAAGTAAGAGAAAAAAGCTATCAGTAAAAATTTTGCCGGGGATCGGGGGCCTTGAATCATGGGAAAAAAAAAACGCCACACTTTCTTAAAAAACGGGTTCTGACTTTTGAACCAGCAGGGCCCCGATGCCCCACTTTCGGGTTTCCAGCGAGTTAAAATGGCCACCCAGAGTGGAAATGCTTGCTGTATATTGTCTTGCATCAGCTTCAGGAGCTGGAGAAGACCATAATCTTGTTTTTTTGTACCAATGGTATTTTGTGTTTTAAAAATGACCCTGACCTAAAAAAATATACATATGGGGGGTAGAAGACTATGGCCATGTGGGTACTAGAAAGAGTCTCTAGATCTATCTAGAAACTTTTCCTTACTTTTTGAGGCTAGGGATTATATCCCGCACTAGGGGTCCCCGTTCGGGTTCAACGCCCCACGGCCCGGTTTTTGGTGTTTAGAAAAAAATTGGTCAATTAGCAAGAATTCTTTTAAATTAAAGCCCTTTTTTAAAATTTTTCTCTTACACTTTTTTTAAAAATAATTTTTTCAATTATGTTAAAGGGAAAATTTTAAAAAGTTTCCAAAAAACCTTTGAAACTTACCCAAATTTATTTAACAAACCAAATTAATTTACCCAATCCATCTAAATTAATTTAGATAAGTTTACAATAATTTAATAAAACAAGCACAATGAAACTAATTTTTTCTTTTGGTTAGAAGTTTTTTTCTTTCCCTTTTTTGACAAGAAGGGTCGTTTTAAGCCTAATCGCAAGTCTTACCATTCGGGACGAAACACACACCCCACACCCACACACACACAACAACCACACCCTACTGTTCCCCGCCCCCAACCCCCCAAACCAAAACCCCACCCCCAAAAGCTGCCTTATGGGGGTTTGACCCCCCCCCCATCATCACAACCCCCCCTACACCACAGCCCCATATAGGCCCCCCCCAAGGCTCCGCTCCCCCCAACCCCCAAAATTCTTGCATGACCAAATGAAAGAAAAGAAACTGAAGTTTGGTACCAAAGCGGATGGAAAACGAATAACATGAGGAGTGGAACGAAAGAATATAAAAAAACCCCCGAATCATGCAGTACGAAACAAAACTCGTGAGACAAAAGACACAATCTTTCCAACAGGATATCAACCTGAGGAAAAAGAAGGGTAGAGGGGGAGGGGGGGTTTTCATGCTCATAAACACCGATGGGATTTGAGGAAAAAGGAAGGCTGGAATGATTGGGGAAAAACTCATTGTGGTACAATTCAGTCCGGAAACATAAGTAGTCATTGGATGAGTTACCCACAAGAACTGAGGGGGCCCAAGGAGGGTACGAAGAAAACAACAGGGGATGGTGGACCACTGGCTGAGGTGGGAAAAAGAGCTCCTCGAGCAGAGAAAGTTTTGGGAATGGGCGATTTCAACCCCGGGGTCGACTGGGAAAACCTGGAGCCCCATGGGGGTCCCGAAAATGGGGAGCCAAGTGAGGGTGTGGTACTTGAAAACCTCTGCATCAAATGTCGGGACACAACCAGAGAGAGGGGAGGGTGAGCCAGCAAACGGTCTTTTGTTACCCTGAGCAGTTCAGACATTGAGGAATCACTTCAGAGGGGCCCCTTTGGGCTCGATCACGTGGTTTTGAGTTTTTATTATATAGTAGAGATACAAGTGGAGAAGGTAACAGGAACTGAAGGGGACAGGCCAAACTATAAAAGGGTAGACTACACAGGTATGAGAAACTTCCTGCAGGAGGTTCAGTGGGACAGAGAAATGGTAGGAAAATCAGTAAACGAGATGATGGAATATGTGGCAACAAAGTGCAAGGAGGCAGACTAAAGTTTTGTTCCCAAGGGAAACAGAAATAATAGGAAGACCAAAACGAGTCCTTGGTTTACCCGAAGGTGTAGGGAGGCAAAAACTAAGTGCAACAGGGAATGGAAAAGGTACAGGAGGCATAGGACCCAGGAAAACAAGGAGATTAGTAGAAGAAGCCAGAAAACGAGTATGCACAGATAAGGAGGAGGCCCAGCGACAGTATGAAAACGACATAGCATCGAAAGTCAAATCTGACCCGAAACTGCTGTATAGCCACATTAGGAGGAAGACAACAGTCAAGGACCAGGTGATAAGGCTGAGGAAAGAAGGTGGAGAACTTCACAAGAAACGATCAAGAGGTATGTGAGGAGCTCAACACGAGATTTAAGGAAGTATTTACAGTAGAGACAGGAAGGACTCTGGGGGGACAGACCAGATGGGGACACCAGCAAGGAATACACCAACAAGTGTTGAACGACATACATACAGATGAGGAGGAGGTGAAGAACTGCTAAGGGACATCGATACCTCAAAGGCAATGGGACCGGACAACATCTCCCCGTGGGTCCTTAGAGAGGGAGCAGATATGTTGTGCGTGCCACTTTACCACAATCTTCAACACGTCCCTGGAAACTGGGCAACTACCTGAGGTATGGAAGATGGCAAATGTAGTTCCCATTTTTAAAAAAGGAGACAGAAAAGAGGCACTAAACTATAGACCTGTGTCATTGACGTGTATAGTATGCAAAATTATGGAGAAGATTATCAGGAGGAGAGTGGTGGAGCACCTGGAACGGAACAAGAGTATAAATGCCAACCAGCACGGATTCATGGAAGGCAAATCCTGTGTCACAAACCTTCTGGAGTTTTATGATAAAATAACAGAAGTAAGACACGAGAGAGAGGGGTGGGTTGATTGCATCTTCTTGGACTGCAAGAAGGCCTTTGACACAGTTCCTCACAAGAGATTAGTGCAGAAGCTAGAGCATTAGGCGCATTTAACAGGAAGGGCACTGCAATGGATCAGAGAATACCTGACAGGGAGGCAACAACGAGTCATGGTACATAATGATGTATCACAGTGGGCACCTGTGACGAGCGGGGTCCCACAGGGGTCGGTCCTAGGACCATTGCTATTTTTGGTATATATGAACGACATGATGGAAGGGTTAGACTCAGAAGTGTCCCTGTTTGCAGATGATGTGAAGTTAATGAGGAGAATTAAATCTGATGAGGACCAGGCAGGACTTCAAAGAGACCTGGACAGACTGGACACCTGGTCCAGCAAATGGCTTCTCGAATTTAATCCTGCCAAATGCAAAGTCATGAAGATAGGGGAAGGGCACAGAAGACCACAGACAGAGTATAGGCTAGGTGGCCAAAGACTGCAAACCTCACTCAAGGAGAAAGATCTTGGGGAGAGTATAACACCGAACATGTCTCCAGAAGCACACATCAATCAGATAACTGCTGCAGCATATGGGCGCCTGGCAAACCTGAGAACAGCATTCCGATACCTAAGTAAGGAATCGTTCAAGACACTGTACACCGTGTATGTCAGGCCCATACTGGAGTATGCAGCACCTGTTTGGAACCCGCACTTGATAAAGCACGTCAAGAAACTAGAGAAAGTACAAAGGTTTGCGACAAGGTTAGTTCCAGAGCTAAGGGGAATGTCCTATGAAGAAAGATTAAGGGAAATCGGCCTGACGACACTGGAGGACAGGAGGGTCAGGGAGACATGATAACGACATATAAAATACTGCGTGGAATAGACAAGGTGGACAAAGACAGGATGTTTCCGGGGAGGGACACAGAAACAAGAGGCTACAATTGGAAGTTGAAGACACAAATGAGTCAGAGAGATATTAGGAAGTATTTCTTCAGTCATAGAGTTGTAGGCAGTGGAATAGCCTAGAAAATGACGTAGTGGAGGCAGGAACCATACACAGTTTTAAGACGAGGTTTGATAAAGCTCATGGAGCGGGGAGAGAGAGGGCCCAGTAGCAACCGGTGAAGAGGCGGGCGAGGAGCTAAGACTCGACCCCTGCAACCACAAATGGGTGAGTACACACACACACACACACACACACACACACACACACACACACACACACACACACACACACACACACCACACAACACACAACACACACACACACATACACACACCCCGAAGACCAGGCAGAACTACAAAGGGATCTGGACAGGCTGCAGACCTGGTCCAGCAATTGGCTCCTGGAGTTCAACCCCACCAAGTGCAAGTCATGAAGATTGGGGAAGGGCACAGAAGACCGCAGACGGAGTACAGTCTAGGGGGCCAGAGACTACAAACCTCACTCAAGGAAAAAGATCTTGGGGTGAGTATAACACCAGGCACATCTCCTGAAGCGCACATCAACCAAATAACTGCTGCAGCATATGGGCGCATAGCAAACCTCAGAACAACATTCCTACACCTTAATAAGGAATCGTTCAGGACCCTGTACACCGTGTACGTTAGGCCCATATTGGAGTACGCGGCATCAGTTTGGAACCCACACCTAGCCAAGCACGTAAAGAAACTAGAGAAAGTGCAAAGGTTTGCAACAAGACTAGTCCCAGAGCTAAGAGGTATGTCCTACGAGGAGAGGTTAAGGGAAATCAACCTGACGACACTGGAGGACAGAAGAGATAGGGGGGACATGATAACGACATACAAAATACTGAGAGGAATTGACAAGCTCACCAAAGACAGGATGCTCCAGAGATGGGACACAGCAACAAGGGGACACAGTTGGAAGCTGAAGACACAGATGAATCACAGGGATGCTAGGAAGTATTTCTTCAGTCATGGAGTAGTCAGGAAGTGGAATAGTTTGGGAAGCAAAATAGTGGAGGCAGGATCCATTCATAGCTTTAAGCAGAGGTATGATAAAGCACATTGCTCAGAGAGAGTGACCTAGTAGCGACCAGTGAAGAGGCGGGGCCAGGAGCTAGGACTCGACCCCTGCAACCTCAACTAGGTGAGTACACACACACACACACACACACACACACACACACACACACACAGCTTTTAAGGGCAACATTGTAAGACGGTGCGAGGGTCAAGTCCCAGGAGGGTTGTGGTCAGGTCACAAGAAGTTGCAGCCAGCCATTACACCGCACAAGACACCTCTCACACACACACACACACACTCACACACACACACACATGCACACAGGGGTAGGGCAGTGTTACTACCAGTAGTTATTAGCAGTAAGAATACTTAGGAAGCTAGGAAGTCCTCTCTCAATGTGAAGAAGGAATATGATAATAACCAGCAACAATTAATACGTAAATCCAGAAAGGGCAATAAGTGGAGAGAGTAGCATAATTGGGAAAGATAAATGAGACTAAATTTGTGCCTACACGACGGATCTTTCAACCACACCACCTACCCCCCCCTAACCATCCCTCCCTCACACACAAGCACACACACACAAGGGTAGACACTCATAGAAGCTCTAGACCCTAGTAGCAAGTTCAGCTTTTTATAACCCATAATTACTGGTATGTGTTAGCAGTATCTCCCCCTCACACCTCCCCCATACACACGAACACACACATATACACACACCTGCACTAGGACAATATGGTAACTAGGCGAATACCACACACACACACACACACACACACACACACAACACACACACACACACACACACACACACACACACCAACACCCCACTTGACACAAACACTTGACACAAACACGTACCCCCCTCCCCTAACCACCTCTCCCCTTCCTAACCACCTCACCTTAGCCACCTCCCCCTCCCCCAAACCACCTAATCCCTCCCCAAACCATCTAACCCTCAACTACCTCCCTCCCTCCAATAACCATCCTCCCCCATAACCATCCATCCCCTCTATCTCTCAAACACATACTCCCCCCCCCTAACCACCTCTCCTCCTTCCCTAACCACCTAACCCTAGCCACCTACCCCTCCCCCAAACCATCTAACCCCCTCCCCAACTATCTCTACCCCTCCAATAACCATCCTACCCCTCCCCCATAACCATCCATCCCCTCTCCTCCTAACCATCTATTCCCCTCCCCCTAACCACCCGTCCCCCCTTCTGTGGAGCAACGGAGGAACCTAGAACCAGGATGAGGACAAGGGGCTCCAAGGACGAATCTGGGAGGGAGGAATGGGAAGCAGAGCTCAAAAAAAGGGAGGAAGACTGGGGAAGGAGACTAGATGAGCTGGAAAGGAAGATGGAAGAGAGGTTAGCAGCAGAATGCAGAAGGTGGAAGCAACAGGCCACAGCAGCAGAAATCAAGATAGAGAGATTAGAAGAGGAGCTGAGACATCTGAAACAGCATAGAGACAGATATTACAGAAGTAGCATCGGCAATGGCTACATCAGACACAGACAACAGGTCTGAAGGGAGCATGGAAACTAAACTGTATGCAGAGGTCCTGTCAAACCCACAAGGGGCCAAAACAAAGACAGGGAGCACACTAGGACAGAATGAGAGGTTGGAAGACATTGAAGGAACTAGGACATGTGCAGGGACCATACCAGATACCTGTGGGGGCCAGGAACAGGTGAGCAGGAAGGACAAACCAAGAAGCATAGCGGCCATAACTAGGGAAGGGGCTGAAGGAAGGAACACTCCACGGGAAGGAACTAAAACACATTAGAGGATGCAGTGGGAGTCACAGTGGGAGGTGGAAAGGGAGAGATCCGTGTTTGTCTATGGGCTAGACGAAGCTAAAGGGGAAACTTATGATGAAAGAAAGCAGGAGGAGAAAAAAGCGATTGAAGACATCATGAAGGTGATAGGCGAGGGGAACATGACCCAGGTGGCAAATTTTCGGAGAATCGGGTGGTTCACAAAGAAAAGGAATCGGCCTCTCAAAGTAATTTTCAAGGCAGAATCAACCCAAACCATGATCCTGCAGGAGAAAGCACGGCTGAGAGGCAAGCAGGAGTTCTGGAGGGTGTATCTCGATCGAGACAGAACACAGGACGAAAGGAAGACGATGAAAGAGAGAGTTCAAAAACGAAAGGAGAAATGGGAGGAAATGACAAAGGAGAGCAGAATAACCCAGGATCAAATGGAAGGACAAGCACACCCCCCAGAAACACCTGCAGAAGGACTCCAGCCACGACACCCCCAAGGCAACTGAACAATCCAAACCAACCATCACACACCGATCCCTCTGTTCCCACCCCCCGCACCACAGTTACAGTATTAGAACAGAAGTTGAAGGTTTGGTACACAAATGCAGATGGATTAACGAATAAACATGAGGAATGGCAAGAAAGAATCAATGAGAAGTCCCCAGACATCATAGCAGTTACAGAAACAAAACTCACGGAGACAACAGATGCAATCTTCCCACCAGGATACAAGATCATGAGGAAAGATAGAAGGGGCAGAGGGGGAGGTGGGGTTGCTCTGCTCGTAAAAAACAGATGGAAATTCGAGAAAATGGAAGGCATAAATGAGACGGGAGAAAGAGACTACATAGTAGGTACACTTCAGTCTGGGGAACACAAAGTAGTCATTGCAGTGATGTATAATCCACCACAGAACTGCAGGAGGCCAAGAGAGGAATATGAAGAGAGCAACAGAGCAATGGTGGACACACTTGCTGAGGTGGCAAGAAGAGCTCACTCCAGCAGAGCAAAGTTGCTGGTTAGGGGGATTTCAACCACAGGAGATTGACTGGGAAAACCTGGAGCCACATGGGGGTCCCGAAAACATGGAGAGCCAGGATGTTGGACGTGGTGCTGGAAAACCCATCCACCAACATGTTAAGGACACTACCAGAGTGAGAGGGGAGGGGTGAACCAGCAAGATTGGACCTTGTGTTCACCCGGGCAGCTCAGACATTGAGGACATCAAGTATGAGAGTCCCCTAGGAGCTAGCGACCACGTGGTTCTGTGCTTTGAATACATAGTAGAGCTGCAAGTGGAGAGAATAACAGGAGTTGAATGGGAAAAGCCTGACTATAAAAGAGGGGACTACATAGGGTTGAAGAACTTCCTGCGGGAGGTCCATTGGGACAGAGAACTGGCAGGAAAACCAGTAAATGAAATGATGGAATATGTAACAACAAAATGCAAGGAGGCAGTGGAAAGGTTTATTCCCAAGGGCAACAGTAACAACGGGAAGACCAGAACGAGCCCCTGGTTTACCCGACGGTGTAAGGAGGCAAAAACAAAGTGCAATAGAGAATGGAAAAAGTACAGAAGGCAGAGAACACACGAAAATAGGGAGATCAGTCACTGAGCCAAGAATGAGTATGCACAGGCAAGGAGGGAGGCCCAGCGACAGTATGAAAATGACATAGCATCGAGAATCAAGACTGACCCGAAACTGTTGTATACAGGGCCGGATTAAGAAGTCTCCAGGCCCTAGGCTTTTCAGATTGGCGGGGCCCCTTTGAGTTACGGGTAAGCGAAGCGACCCCTTCCAGCTTGGGGGGGGGGTCGGTGTGAGCCTGTTTAAGGTCTAATTAAATACATTCTGGCTATTTAGATTAAATTTAATAGGGAAAGTACATCAAGACAACCAAAACCATTTACCAACAGCATATAACTATCTGTTAATATGTTTTGGGGGGAAGGGGAAGGATAAAATCAAGACAGCATAGTATTACTAGAATAGGCTATTAAAGTATGACATCATTACCTATTATATTCACAAAACCCTACAGCACTATATTTCCCCTTTTATAACCACTGACCATTATGTTATCATTGCACATGCATAAGACAAATAAAATCAATAAACTCAAGAAATAAAAATTGTTTATATCACAGCATTTCAAAATAAATTTTTTTCGGAAAATTTCATATTGCAAAATCATCAATTATATTCGAAAATCAATTTTTTCTTGTTAATCAACTCAATGGTCAAAACTAGGTACACAATTTTCTTGGCTCAAGTTAACGGAGCTTTTTTTTTCACTTTTTTCAAAACAGAAAAGAACGTTCCTTCACATTTAAAGTAGCTGGAAGTGTTAGTAAAGGCGAACCGTGTCAACTTTGGGGAAGTTTCTGAGATACCGCATTTCTTAAATTTTTCAAACATTAGGCGCATTTTTTTCAGGTGGGTTTTAAAATCGATTCATATCCCAGGAAAATGAACTTTCTTCAACAGCCCCGAATTTGCTGAAAGGTTTTTTCCAATTTTAAATGCAGCTTCTCTAAATTCGCACGGCATAGAGAAATTTTTTGAACAAAAAACCAAAAACTTGTCATTGAGATTCTGGAAATTTTCTTTTTTTTTCACTAATTCTGTAATCATAAACCAGAATACGAAGTATTAGTTTCTTCATTTCTCCCTTGGTAGCAAACAATTTCATTGTCTGGCTTTTCAAAATTGCTTTTTCCTTTCCTTGACCGCTGAGACACCCCGTAACTGAGTCTTTCACCACAGTTAAGCTTTCTCTTCAAACATTTCAAAGCTTCACATTGCGAAGTGACTTAAAAATTCCACTAAGCCTGCATAAGGTTAGCACAATAGCCATTCAATTTCAATTTTCTGAAGTTCTTGTTCGGGCTTTAAATTTTCCAGAAACAGCCCAAAACCACAGAGAAGGGCCCAATTTAAAAATCTTCCAATTTTGATGCAAACGGCTGCTTCGCTTCTTGTAGTTGCTGCGGGTCTTCATCCCTGCTATTGGACAAAGCGAACGATTTCAGCAAAGCTGCTTTCAAAAGCATGTTTTTGCATCAGCGGGCTGCCCACCTGTTGCTATAATGTTTTTGATGACACTCCATGAAGGGTTGACTTGAAACTCCCCCAGCGGAAGCAGAAAAAAAATTAAAAGAGTGTTTTGTAAAAGTCCAAAAAATGAAACGCAGCGACAAAACACTCCGCAGCACATGACCCAACAAGATTAAGGAATTCGAGCGGGGCACATATTCACAAGTGGGTTTTTTGCTTGATACGGCTTGCAACCCTTTTATTTACCCGACAGGTTACTTGTTTTGTCGTATTTTCTGGCCAGGGCAATCCATAATAAGAGATCAGTTAAAAGCAGAGTATCCAGTCAAATTCATCATTTTTTCCCTCCATCATGCCTGAAGAGGAATAATTTTTAACCCCTCTACAGGCTTACCACTGAGTCGACAAAGCGAAAAATGAATTCAATAAAGTATGTGAAATATCTGGTGTTGAATCTACACTTATTGCAAAGTTTTTTTGATTTTCACAGCTGCTATGAGTTTTTGAGGCCCTTTCCCTTAGCATCAGTCAATAATTATTGCATATAGTAGAGCATTAAAACATGCCTTTTCCGCATTCCCGGGCGTGACACAGATTGCTAAGAATGGATCAAATGTTTTAACAGTTCTAGATCCCTAGGAAATTGCCATTTTTTTCCAACCCAAAAAACCTCATTTCTCCACTAAAGCAAGTCCCTTAAGCTAAAAATTTTTCACAGCAACAACCTTTCTGAAAATTTCCCAATAAGTGCGCTCTTTTTCGTTTGATTTTTCCAAATGAAATCCAATAAGCCTTTTTTTTGTGCACGAAAACACGCTAAAATGCAGCTCCTGTGATGGTGCTTTTTTTCATGTTTTCCCCGAAACGCTTGGAATTTTTTCCAGTCATTGAACCCCCGTGTAAGGTATTTTCTTGTAGAAAACGCTTGCATGCTGAACAGTACCTTTCCTGAGCTTTTTAGAGTAACCCCCATGATCTTTCACAGTTTCAAAATTTGCAAGCTTCCCAAAAAATAGATACTTTAAACAAAGACGACTTCCATCATCAAAATCCTTTCTGATTTCCTAAAATCAATGTTCAAGTTTACTGAAATTTTCTGCAATTAAAGCATTTCGTAGAGAATCTGGGGTTTCATTTGGCCCTGAGGGAATCTTTAAGACAAACCTGTGGGTGAAATGTTCGTTGAAACATTGAGAGGGGGCACAAAAGAATAATTCTGGCGAGAAATAAGGGGGAAGGGGTTCCCCTTTTGACTGACATCTGCAGATTCAACTGGACTGGGAACATCAGAAAATGTTTTTTGTAAACTGTCGTGATCTTTCTCACTTCCCACATCTTTTCTTTTTCTGTTTTTCTTCTTAATTTTTTTCTTTTTTTCTGTACCCATCCAAAGAACGCCAACATCAGTTCACGAGATGCCATAAGAGAGTATCACTGCTGTAATCAGCAAATACAAATTTTTTTTACTTATTATTAAATTTTTTTAATTTTTTTTTTTTTTTCTGTCAATTTGGGGGGGTATGCCCTTTAGCCCCCCTTTCCCCTGGCTTGGGAACAAAAAATTTTAAAACGTTACCAAAAGGGGTCATATACAGAACTTTTTCCATAGATTTGGTTTTGTTATTTGGCACGAATATTTTCTAATTATCCTCCTTGATCTCCAATTTATTAAACAGAAATCATACTGAGTCCCCAAAAACAATGCCAAAGGTATTTTTTATTACCATTTTTATAACTAAACAATCATTAGTTTTGCATATACCACCACCCCTAAAAGGACGAAATTAAAAAATGCAGGGGGGAATTTTCAGTTTTACCCCAACCAACGATTTTTTGATGTGGCTTATTTTTTCTGGGGAAATAGTAGTAAATTAAATTTATTTCTACTCACTTCCTCGCAACTTGAAAACTAAGCTTTTCGAGGGAAATTATGAGAACACATCAATTGTGACTGTTAAAAGAAATATAAAGACTTAAAACAGGACAAAGCTTTTAAAACCTACAAACGGAAATCATTTTTCGTTTTTTAGGTTTTTTTTATAGTAAAATTTTTTTTCCAAAAATGCGTCTTTACTGGGCAAGTAACCCTATCAGGTACCCCCCTTAACATTTAGAGGCGAAAAAAAACATTTATCCATAACAAAACCAAAGCAACAAACACTTCAGTTAATTTGTCACATTTCAAGCTAATAACGGTTATTTCAGAAAATTGGGGGAACTCCCTACTCACCCATAGCGGAAAACACAGCTGTTCTAGTAAACAAAGGCGCGTTAGGTTTTATTTATTTATTTTTTTTATTTTTTTTTTATTTCATTATTTATTTTTTGTTTGAAATTTTTTAAAAAACAATTTTACTCCCAAAACTTGAACATTTAGGTAGGGGGCCCTTTCACTGCACCATGTCGCAGTCTTGATGACCCCTGAACCCCTTTGGACGCGGGCCCCCAAATGCGCGGGGCCCTAGGCAAATGCCTCGTTAGCCTATGCGGTAATCCGGCCTTGGTTGTATAGCCACATCAGGAGGAAGACAACAATAAAAAACCAGGTGATCAGATTAAGGACAGAAGGTGGAGAACTCACAAGAAATGATCAGGAGGTATGTGAGGAGCTGAACAGGAGAATTAAGGAAGTTTTTACAGTAGAGACAGGAAGGGCTGTGGGAAGACAGCACAGAAGGGAACATCAAGAGGGAATATACCAACAAGTGTTGGATGACATACGAACAACCGAGGAGGAGGTGAAGAAGCTCCTAAGGGACCTTGATACCTCAAAGGCGATGGGACCAGACAACATCTCCCCATGGGTCCTTAGAGAAGGAGCAGAGATGCTGTGTGTGCCTCTAACCACAATCTTCAGGAAGACAGCTAATGTAGTCCCCATATTTAAGAAAGGAAACAGAAACGAGGTGCTAAACTACAGACCTGTGTCTCTGAGATGTATTGTGTGCAAAGTCATGGAGAAGATTATCAGGAGGAGAGTGATCGAACACCTGGAAAGGAACAAGATTATAAATGAAAACCAACATGGGTTCATGGAAGGCAAATCGTGTATCACAAACCTCCTGGAGTTTTATGACAAGGTAACAGAAGTAAGACACGAGAGAGAGGGGTGGGTAGATTGCGTTTTCCTAGACTGCAGGAAGGCCTTTGACACAGTTCCCCACAAGAGATTAGTGCAGAAGCTGGAGGATCAGGCGCATGTAACAGGGAGGGCACTGCAATTGATCAGGGAATACCTGACAGGGAGGCAGCAACGAGTCATGGTACGTGAAGAGGTATCACATTGGGCGCCTGTGACTAGCAGGGTCCCACAGAGGTCAGTTCTAGGATCAGTGCTATTTATGATATATGTGAACGACATGATGGAAGGAATAGACTCTGAAGTGTCCCTGTTTGCAGATGATGTGAAGTTGATGAGAAGAATTAAATCGGATGAGGATGAGGCAGGACTGCAAAGAGATCTGGACAGGCTGGACATGTGGTCCAGTAACTGGCTTCTCGAATTCAATCCAGCCAAATGCAATGTCATGAAGATTGGGGAGGGGCAAAGAAGACCGCAGACAGAGTATAGGCTAGGTGGACAAAGCCTGCAGACCTCACTCAGGGAGAAAGACCTTGGGGTGACCATAACACCGAGCAAATCACCGGAGGCACACATCAACCAAATAACTGTTGCAGCATACGGGCGCCTGGCAAACCTGAGAGTAGCGTTCCGATACCTTAATAAGGAATCGTTCAAGACACTGTACACTGTGTATGTTAGGCCCATACTGGAGTATGCAGCACCAGTCTGGAACCCACACCTGGTCAAGCACGTCAAGAAGTTAGAGAAGTACAAAGTTTGCAACAAGGCTAGTCCCAGAGCTCAGGGGAATGCCGTACGAGGAAAGGTTGAGGGAAATCGGACTGACGACACTGGAGGACAGACGGGTCAGGGGAGACATGATAACGACATACAAGATTCTGCGGGGAATAGACAAGGTGTACAGAGATAGGATGTTCCAGAGAGGGGACACAGGGACAAGGGGTCACAACTGGAAGCTGAAGACTCAGACGAGTCACAGGGACGTTAGGAAGTATTTCTTCAGTCATAGAGTTGTCAGGAAGTGGAATAGCCTAGCAAGTGAAGTAGTGGAGGCAGGAACCATACATAGTTTTAAGAAGAGGTATGATACAGCTCAGGAAGCAGAGAGAGACAGAACCTAGTAGCGATCAGTGAAGAGGCGGGGCCAGGAGCTGAGTCTCGACCCCTGCAACCACAATTAGGTGAGTACAATTAGGTGAGTACACACACACACACACACAAGGAGGCTGAGGAGAGGTTTGTACCCAAGGGTAACAGGAATAATGAAAAAGCCAGGATGAGCCCATGGTTTACCCAAAGGTGCAGGGAGGCAAAAACCAAGTGTGCTAGGGAATGGAAGAAATATAGAAGGCAAAGGACCCAGGAGAATAAGGAGACCAGTCGTAGAGCCAGAAACGAATATGCACAGATAAGAAGGGAGGCCCAAAGACAATATGAAAATGACATAGCAGCGAAAGCCAAATCTGACCCAAAACTGTTGTACAGCCACATCAGGAGGAAAACAACAGTCAAGGACCAGGTAATCAGGCTAAGGAAGGAAGGAGGAGAGTCAACAAGAAATGACCGTGAAGTATGTGAAGAACTCAACAAGAGATTCAAAGAAGTGTTCACAGAGGAGACAGAAGGGACTCAGAAAGACGGAGAGGTGGGGCACACCACCAAGTGCTGGACACAGTGCACACCACCGAGGAAGAAGTGAAAAGGCTTCTGAGTGAGCTAGATACCTCAAAGGCAATGGGGCCAGATAACATCTCCCCATGGGTATTGAGAGAGGGAGCAGAGGCGCTATGTGTACCCTAACAACAATATTCAATACATCTATCGAAACAGGGAGATTGCCTGAGGCATGGAAGACAGCAAATGTAGTCCAATCTTTAAAAAAAGGAGACAGACATGAAGCATTAAACTACAGACCAGTGTCATTGACATGTATAGTATGCAAAATCATGGAGAAGATTTCAGGAAGAGTGGTGGAACACCTAGAAAGGAACGATTCATCACAGCAGCCAGCATGGTTTCAGGGACGGAAATCCTGTGTCACAAACCTACTGGAGATTCTATGACATGGTGACAGCAGTAAGACAAGAGAGAGAGGGGTGGGTGGATTGCATTTTTTGGACTGTAAGAAGGCGTTTAACACAGTTCCACACAAGAGATTGGTGCAAAAACTGGAGGACCAAGCAGGGATAACAGGAAGGCACTACAATGGATCAGGGAATACTTGTCAGGAAGACAGACAGCGAGTCATGGTACGTGCGAGGTGTCAGAGTGGGCACCTGTGACCAGCGGGGTCCCGCAGGGGTCAGTCCTAGGACCAGTGCTGTTTCTGGTATTTG
>NC_069459.1:20688141-20698141 GCF_026875155.1 Cherax quadricarinatus | reverse complement strand
ACTAACACACAGGTATCTGTTTACAGCTAGGTCAACATTTACTGCTAGGTCAACATTTACTGCTAGGTCAACATTTACTGCTAGGTCAACATTTACTGCTAGGTCAACATTTACTGCTAGGTCAACATTTACTGCTGGGTCAACATTTACTGCTAGGTCAACATTTACTGCTAGGTCAACATTTACTGCTAGGTCAACATTTACTGCTAGGTCAACATTTACAGCTAGGTCAACATTTACTGCTAGGTCAACATTTACTGCTAGGTCAACATTTACAGCTAGGTCAACATTTACTGCTAGGTCAACATTTACTGCTAGGTCAACATTTACTGCTAGGTCAACATTTACTGCTAGGTCAACATTTACAGCTAGGTCAACATTTACTGCTAGGTCAACATTTACTGCTAGGTCAACATTTACTGCTAGGTCAACATTTACTGCTAGGTCAACATTTACTGCTAGGTCAACATTTACTGCTAGGTCAACATTTACTGCTAGGTCAACATTTACTGCTAGGTCAACATTTACAGCTAGGTCAACATTTACTGCTAGGTCAACATTTACTGCTAGGTCAACATTTACTGCTAGGTCAACATTTACTGCTAGGTCAACATTTACTGCTAGGTCAACATTTACTGCTAGGTCAACATTACTGCTAGGTCAACATTTACAGCTAGGTCAACATTTACTGCTAGGGTCAACATTTACTGCTAGGTCAACATTTACAGCTAGGTCAACATTTACTGCTAGGTCAACATTTACTGCTAGGTCAACATTTATTGCTAGGTCAACATTTACTGCTAGGTCAACATTTACTGCTAGGTCAACATTTACTGCCAGGTCAACATTTACTGCTAGGTCAACATTTACTGCTAGGTCAACATTTACAGCTAGGTCAGCATTTACTGCTAGGTCAACATTTACAGCTAGGTCAACATTTACTGCTAGGTCAACATTTACTGCTAGGTCAACATTTACTGCTAGGTCAACATTTACTGCTAGGTCAACATTTACTGCTAGGTCAACATTTACAGCTAGGTCAGCATTTACTGCTAGGTCAACATTTACAGCTAGGTCAACATTTACTGCTAGGTCAACATTTACTGCTAGGTCAACATTTACTGCCAGGTCAAACATTTACTGCTAGGTCAACATTTACTGCTAGGTCAACATTTACAGCTAGGTCAGCATTTACTGCTAGGTCAACATTTACAGCTAGGTCAACATTTACTGCTAGGTCAACATTTACTGCTAGGTCAACATTTACTGCTGGGTCAACATTTACTGCTAGGTCAACATTTACTGCTAGGTCAACATTTACTGCTGGGTCAACATTTACTGCTAGGTCAACATTTACTGCTAGGTCAACATTTACTGCTAGGTCAACATTTACTGCTAGGTCAACATTTACTGCTATGTCAACATTTACAGCTAGGTCAACATTTACTGCTAGGTCAACATTTACTGCTAGGTCAACATTTACTGCTAGGTCAACATTTACTGCTAGGTCAACATTTATTGCTGGGTCAACATTTACTGCTAGGTCAACATTTACTGCTAGGTCAACATTTACTGCTAGGTCAACATTTACTGCTAGGTCAACATTTACTGCTAGGTCAACATATACTGCTAGGTCAACATTTACAGCTAGGTCAACATTTACAGCTAGGTCAACATTTACTGCTAGGTCAACATTTACTGCTAGGTCAACATTTACTGCTAGGTCAACATTTACAGCTAGGTCAACATTTACAGCTAGGTCAACATTTACAGCTAGGTCAACATTTACTGCTAGGTCAACATTTACAGCTAGGTCAACATTTACTGCTAGGTCAACATTTACTGCTAGGTCAACATTTACTGCTAGGTCAACATTTACAGCTAGGTCAACATTTACTGCTAGGTCAACATTTACTGGTAGGTCAACATTTACTGCTAGGTCAACATTTACTGCCAGGTCAACATTTACTGCTAGGTCAACATTTACTGCTAGGTCAACATTTACTGCTAGGTCAACATTTACTGCTAGGTCAACATTTACTGCTAGGTCAAAATTTACAGCTGGGTCAACATTTACTGCTAGGTCAACATTTACTGCTAGGTCAACATTTGCTGCTAGGTCAACATTTACTGCTAGGTCAACATTTACTGCTAGGTCAACATTTATAACACTGGTAATATCAAACTATGATCTTGTAAGAGGTAAATAATTTTATTTAGTGATTCTCGTGATCGTCTTATGTAGATTCTGATTAGAAATTAACTTTATTAAGTAAAAGGACATATGTGCACCTAATTTTACATTTTATTGTGGCAACATTTCGCTCTCCAGGAGCGAACTTAACAGATTTATTGTGGCAACATTTCGCTCTCCAGGAGCGAACTTAACAGATACATCAGATCAATTATTTGTACATCATTATAATTATTTGGTTGACTAATTAGTAGGTGGACAGTTCACTCTTGGATACCTTCTCTTATTTCCTCCAAGGAGAAACATCTTTTATGGTACTTACTGGATAAACACTCTACAGACTTATTTTACACACTAGCACTCAATATTCAATCTGATTTTCCCAGATTATACTTGTTACTTAAGGTTTAAGTGTGCTTTCCAATTTGACTCTAGATTGCTGTAAATTTTTATAATTGTGCTCTGGAGTGTGTAAATTAACCACAATAGTTACTAGTACCCTCCAGGTAGGTCCAACTTATTCTGTTCTAAACTATAATAGGTGACCTCCTATTATCAACATTTGGGAAACTTTGCATTAAAATGTGGGCATCGCCTCTTACCTGTCCTTTAAGGCAAAATAATTTTGTAAAACATGTAAGATCATGTATTACCAGATCATGTGCCACGACTTCAATCTATCAATTATTCGGTCCATTTTTATTTCCTTTCAAGATTACACTGAGATTATGAAATTACAAAAAATGTGTAGCAGTACAAAGGGCCACTATCATGGCTGAGCATTATGGCCAGACTTAATTTAATGGCTTCCAGACTACATGATACTAAAGGAATTGAACATAGTTTGTTTAAGTTGTACGTCTTGTTTATTTATAGTACACAGTAATTTTACTCAAATTTCACTAGTTTCAATAGTAAATAATGAAATTCTATTATGGGAATATAACATTGTGAGTTGTTGAAAGTAGTTTACAGTATGAGAATGCTACAATTGGATGTAAGGCAGAAATTTGTATTTTTTTTCACGACATGGATTAGAAAGACTTAAGTGAATGCGTCAGGTGTGAAATTGTTAGATTATCGTGTCTATAAAGACGAAGTGTGTTTTGACAGTCAACCAGGTTAGGTGTGTGGAGCAACAATTTAGGACTTATCACATGAGTTTACACGAAAGTACATATATCTGGAAAAAGATACATTAATATAGGAAATGTTAAGACAAACTGCATGTACAGAGTGGCATTGTTCACCGGAGAGGCTACTCATTATAAACTGCCAGTGGTAACCAGCTCCAGCAGGCAACACTGGTGAGGGTACTCACCATACAACGCAAATAATAACCAGCGCCACCAGGTAACACAAATACTTCTTGCGGGCACCCATCAACTCCTGGAGGAAGAAGAAAATGATATAAATCACTCTTCAGAGCTTTGAAAGCTATTAATACTATCTTGATATTTATTTATTGCAATTGGTTGGTTTATTGGTGTTTATGCCCATCAGTTATATATATATTATATATATACTATTATATATATATATATATATATATATATATATATATATATAAATATAATATATATATATATATATATATATATGTATGTAATATATATATATATAAATATATATATATATATATATATATATATATATATGTATATATATAATATATATATATATATATATATATAATATATATATATAATATATATATATATTATATATATATGTATAATATATATATATATATATATATATATATAACATATATATATATATATATATATTTATATATATATATATATATATATATAGTATATATATATATATATATATATTATATATATATATATATATATATATATATATATATATATATATAATATATATATATATATATATATAATATATATATATATATATATATATATATATAAATATATATATATATAGGTTGGTAGACAGCAACCACCTAGGAGTACTACCGTCCTGCCAGATGACTGTGAAACAGAAACCTGTAACTGTTTTGCATGATGGTAGGATTGCTGGTTTCTTTTTCTGTCTCTAAACACGCTAGATAACAGGGATATCTTGCTACTCCTACTTACACTTGGGTCACACTTCACAGGCACGCACATGCATATATATATACATACATCTAGGTTTTTCTCCTTTTTCTAAATAGCTCTTGTTCCTCTTTATTTCTTCTATTGTCCATGGGGAAGTGGAAAAGAATCTTTCCTCCGTAAGCCATGCTGTCGTATGAGGCGACTAAAATGCCGGGAGCAATGGGCTAGTAACCCTTCTCCTGTAGACATTTACTAAAAAAGAGAAGAAGAAAAACTTTATAAAACTGGGATGCTTAAATGTGCGTGGATGTAGTGCGGATGACAAGAAACAGATGATTGCTGATGTTATGAATGAAAAGAAGTTGGATGTCCTGGCCCTAAGCGAAACAAAGCTGAAGGGGGTAGGGAAGTTTCGGTGGAGGGAAATAAATGGGATTAAATCTGGAGTATCTGAGAGAGTTAGAGCAAAGGAAGGGGTAGCAGTAATGTTGAATGATCAGTTATGGAAGGAGAAAAGAGAATATGAATGTGTAAATTCAAGAATTATGTGGATTAAAGTAAAGGTTGGATGCGAGAAGTGGGTCATAATAAGCGTGTATGCACCTGGAGAAGAGAGAATGCAGAGGAGAGAGAGAGATTTTGGGAGATGTTAAGTGTATGTATAGGAGCCTTTGAACCAAGTGAGAGAGTAATTTGTGGTAGGGGACCTGAATGCTAAAGTAGGAGAAACTTTTGAGAGGGTGTGGTAGGTAAGTTTGGGGTGGCCAGGTGTAAATGATAATGGGAGCCCTTTGATTGAACTTTGTATAGAAAGGGGTTTAGTTATAGGTAATACATATTTTAAGAAAAAGAGGATAAATAAGTATACAAGATATGATGTAGGGCGAAATGACAGTAGTTTGTTGGATTATGTATTGGTAGATAAAAGACTGTGAGTAGACTTCAGGATGTACATGTTTATAGAGGGGCCACAGATATATCAGATCACTTTCTAGTTGTAGCTACACTGAGAGTAAAAGGTAGATGGATACAAGGAGAATAGAAGCATCAGGGAAGAGAGAGGTGAAGGTTTATAAACTAAAAGAGGAGGCAGTTAGGTAAGATATAAACAGCTATTGGAGGATAGATGGGCTAATGAGAGCATAGCAATGGGGTCGAAGAGGTATGGGATAGGTTTAAAAATGTAGTGTTAGAGTGTTCAGCAGAAGTTTGTGGTTACAGGAAAGTGGGTGCGGGAGGGAAGAGGAGCGATTGGTGGAATGATGATGTGAAGAGACTAGTAAGGAAGAAAAAGTTAGCATATGAGAAGTTTTTACAAAGTAGAAGTGATGCAAGGAGGGAAGAGTATATGGAGAAAAAGAGAGAGGTTAAGAGAGTGGTGAAGCAATGTAAAAAGAGAGCAAATGAGAGAGTGGGTGAGATGTTATCAATAAATTTTGTTGAAAATAAGAAAAAGTTTTGGAGTGAGATTAACAAGTTAAGAAAGCCTAGAGAACAAATGGATTTGTCAGTTAAAAATAAGAGAGGAGAGTTATTAAATGGAGAGTTAGAGGATTGGGAAGATGGAGGAATATTTTGAGGAATTGTTTAAATGTTGATGAAGATAGGGAAGCTGTGATTTCGTGTATAGGGCAAGGAGGAACGACATCTTGTAGGAGTGAGGAAGAGCCAGTTGTGAGTGTGGGGGAAGTTCGTGAGGCAGTAGGTAAAATGAAAGGGGGTAAGGCAGCCGGGATTGATGGGATAAAGATAGAAATGTTAAAAGCAGGTGGGGATATAGTTTTGGAGTGGTTGGTGCAATTATTTAATAAATGTATGGAAGAGGGTTAAGGTACCTAGGGATTGGCAGAGAGCATGCATAGTTCCTTTGTATAAAGGCAAAGGGGATAAAAGAGAGTGCAAAAATTATAGGGGGATAAGTCTGTTGAGTATACCTGGCAAAGTGTATGTAGAGTTATTATTGAAAGAATTAAGAGTAAGACGGAGAATAGGATAGCAGATGAACAAGGAGGCTTTAGGAAAGGTAGGGGGTGTGTGGACCAGGTGTTTACAGTGAAACACATAAGTGAACAGTATTTAGATAAGGCTAAAGAGGTTTTTTGTGGAATTTATGGATTTAAAAAAAAGGCGTATGACAGGGTGGATAGGGGGCAATGTGGCAGATGTTGCAGGTGTAGGTGTAGGAGGTAGGTTACTGAAAGCAGTGAAGAGTTTTTTACGAGGATAGTGAGGCTCAAGTTAGAGTATGTAGGAAAGAGGGAAATTATTTCCCAGTAAAAGTGGGCCTTAGACAGGGATGTGTGATATCACCGTGGTTGTTTAATATATTTATAGATGGGGTTGTAAGAGAAGTAAATGCGAGGGTCTTGGCAAGAGGCGTGGAGTTAAAAGATAAAGAATCACACATAAAGTGGGAGTTGTCAGAGTTGCTCTTTGCTGATGACACTGTGCTCTTGGGAGATTCTGAAGAGAAGTTGCAGAGATTGGTGGATGAATTTGGTAGGGTGTGCAAAAGAAGAAAATTGAAAGTGAATACAGGAAAGAGTAAGGTTATGAGGATAACAAAAAGATTCGGTGATGAAAGATTGGATATCAGATTGGAGGGAGAGAGTATGGAGGAGGTGAATGTATTCAGATATTTGGGAGTGGACGTGTCAGCGGATGGGTCTATGAAGATGAGGTGAATCATAGAATTGATGAGGGGAAAAGGGTGAGTGGTGCACTTAGGAGTCTGTGGAGACAAAGAACTTTGTCCTTGGAGGCAAAGAGGGGAATGTATGAGTGTATAGTTTTACCAACGCTCTTATATGGGTGTGAAGCATGGGTGATGAATGTTGCAGCGAGGAGAAGGCTGGAGGCAGTGGAGATGTCATGTCTGAGAGCAATGTGTGGTGTGAATATAATGCAGAGAATTCGTAGTTTGGAAGTTAGGAGGAGGTGCGAGATTACCAAAACTGTTGTCCAGAGGGCTGAGGAAGGGTTGTTGAGGTGGTTCGGAGAGAATGGAGCGAAACAGAATGACTTCAAGAGTGTATCAGTCTGTAGTGGAAGGAAGGCGGGGTAGGGGTCGGCCTAGGAAAGGTTGGAGGGAGGGGGTAAAGGAGGTTTTGTGTGCGAGGGGCTTGGACTTCCAGCAGGCATGCGTGAGCGTGTTTGATAGGAGTGAATGGAGACAAATGGTTTTTAATACTTGACATGCTGTTGGAGTGTGAGCAAAGTAACATTTATGAAGAGATTCAGGGAAACCGGTTAGCCGGACTTGAGTCCTGGAGGTGAGTAATACAATGCCTGCACTTTAAAGGAGGGGTTTGAGATTTTGGTTATTTGGAGTGACATGATTGACAAGATATGATTGTGTGAATGATGGTGAAAATGTTGAATGAAATGATAGTGGAAGTGTGGGACATGCACTTTTGGCCATCCCCAAAAAGGCTGCACTCACATGACAACAGGAGAGTGCAACCCTTCTTCTTGTAATTTAACCCTGAAATGTGTCATTTGTCAGTCCATGAAAGAAAAGGCTACAACTTGCCCCGCCGTGCTCCGTGTTTTTTTCGTGATTATTGTGATGTTGCTTGCATGCTAGAACTCTAGACTGCGCCAGTGAACTTATAAGGTTAATCCCTCCAGTGTTTGGAACCAATCTATTAGAAAATAGCATACACTGCATCAAAAAGAGGAGAATTAGTGTGCAATACCTGCCAGAATTTATTTTCAGAGGAGGCCTTTTAGGCTTTAGTATGTGTGTATGCAAATAACAACAATACTTGAACTTTTAGCCAGAGGAAAGAGTGTCTCAAAGACAATAAAGTGTCATACATAGTGTTACAGTGTTATCTCAGTGGTACCGTAGTATATAGATAAGATACCAAAATAGATGTAAGGTGGAAATTAAGGTTTATTTGGGTCTAAAGAGGCAGGTTTCATGTGGTAAACAGTTGCCAACAGTCGCCAGGACACTACCGTGCAGGTCAGCTCGTATTAATAATCTTCTAAACCTGCCAGCGTGCCCGACCTATAATGTAGTAATACCATCCACCTGGTGACATCATACAGAAACCTCTACAGTGTTGCCGTAGCTAATAACCAATAACAAATCGGTACTTATTGTGATGGAGTGACGTATACAGTTTGTGGTGATACATTAAACCTGTAGTTAGCAGCGGTCACAATATACACAACGAAAATCAAATATCCCTCCAGTAATCTTCATCTTCAGAAGCCATCGGCTGCTCCAACACGCAAGTTATACTTTGTGTGTCAAACTGAAAACATATTTCTTGGTTAAATATTTTTTCCAGTAGTCCTTTTCATGAGCTAGTTCAAAATCACCGACTGGATACGTCCAAAATAATTGGTCCACTAATCCGGATTCGCCCGGATTCGTCATAGGAATAAGTGAACCAAAGACCGAATTCAAACGGATTCGCTGAAAACAAGATATCCTCTGACTGGATCCTCAAGCTGACGGGGTTTTACGCGCCCTCATTAAACATCCAAACAGTAACTACAGCAAATAGATACAATACAAACAGATCTACTTCTAAGGTGGTTACTAGTACAAAATATACAGTGATGAACTAACCGGATTCGTCCGGATTCGTCCGGATTCGCCCGGATTCATCCAAGAAATAAGTGAACAAAGGACCAGATTCAAACGGATTCGTTAGATATAAGGTATCCTCTGACAGGATTCAAAACCTGACGGGTTTTTACGCGTCTTAGGGATATTTGTATGTGTATAATAAAACCCCCCAAAATTCCACCAATATAACGACATTTGTCTTTGCAAACATATAGGGTCTAATGCCGTCAAAAACAACAAAATTCCTTACATCAAGGGACTGATCACGGAGTCAAATGCAATGTTTGCAGTATTCACAGAGACCCACATAAAGGATCATTATGACAACGAAATATGGATCCCAGGTTATAACCTATTCCGATGTGACAGACTAAACAGGCAACTAGGTGGGGGGGGGATGGCCTGAACGTCACAGAGTCGCTCATTTGCTCAGAACTACTAAACATCTCAAATGATGTGGAAGTTTTGGCAGTAAAGATTGAAAAACAAAACCTTGTCATTGTGGTTGTATACAAGCCTCCAGATGCAACATCTCTGCACCAAATTCACCTTAAACCAGCAAATAATAAAGTCTACAAGACTAGAAAATACGCTGGACCTCATCTTCACCAACAATGACGATCTGATACGTAATATAACTGTATCAAAGACAATACACTCAGATCACAACATGCTAGAGGTACAAACATGTATGCACAGGGCTCCTGACCATCAAAATGTGAGCAGTCATGAAGGTCTCTTCACGAAATTCAATTTCAATAACAAAAACATACAATGGGATCAAGTCAACCATGCCCTAAATGAAACAAGCTGGGAAGATATCCTAAACAACATTGATCCGAACGTTTACCTAGAAAAAAATGAACTTTGACGACGGCAGCCACAGAGCTGCTGAGTGAGGCCAATATATCTGAAATACGAAGGGAAGCACTGGTCAATGAAATTACAAATTTCGAACTTAAGCTGAAGGAATCTTACAGGAGACAAGAATCTCAGGAAGAAATAAGTCATAAAGGAAACTGAAAATAAAAAACTTCTTCTCTTATGCCAAATCTAAGGAAAAAACAACATCCAGTAGTGGGCCCCTGCTTAGGCGGGATGGGACATACACAGATGACAGCAAAGAAATGGGTGAGATACTAAAGTCCC